>QRDG01002091.1:594919-1058154 GCA_012064385.1 Puccinellia tenuiflora | reverse complement strand
CGTCAGTCATTGGGCCTATATCGCCCTACTAAACTTGCGAGTACATCGTACTCAGTCTCTCTTTGCTGCCTCTATGATTTTGTATTTCAGAGGAGGACGACACCGAGCAGTTAGGTGGGTTCTTCGTGGACGTCGACTACTAGTCTGGGGTTCCCAGGTGGCAGCTTGGGACCGTGGAACAAGCTGGCTTGGGTGATGTTTATTGTAGGCCTCTTAGGCCATATTTTGCTTCTTGTTGTTAGACAACACTACCCGCTTCCGTTTGTTGAATTGATGGTCGGTGACCTTTTGCCTTGTAATATTTGTATTCTTCTCATTATATGAGTTGCTATATGTTTTGTGTCGTAGAGTCATGCAATGTGCCAGTTTGTTCCACATGTCTCGACCTCTGTGTTATACCTTGATGGTTGTGCCAATTACATAGCCTCTCTGTATAATTCCGGGGTCGGGGCGCTACACTTAACACATCCAATAATGAATCAAAACATTAAACACAATTAATATAACAGAGCAGAAAAAATAAAGATCAATTTGGATGGGCCGGGTCTGGACCTGGCTCGTCTCGTTCATGAAACACGACTTGTATGCAGGCAACGCATGGTGTGACGAGGCAGGCAGCTGAGGTGGACCGAGTGTAAGCCGCTCTTCTCATGCTTTAGTGAGTGGCAAAAGATCCTCCTATAAAAGAAAGTCCAACTAACATAGAACTAGCAATTAATGTGGGATTAAACTTTAGTCTCACCTCTTGTCATGCACTATTGTGGGTAATATTGTCCTAAAATACTAAAAGTACATGGAGAGATATCATCAAGCTGCTGCCACAAACCCATATTCTGGGGATGGACTACCTCCTATTCTTCATGGTGACAATGGAGAAGTCGTTGGAGAGGTTGGATATGTGACTGAGAGAGGTTTCAGCGGCATTTCCCCCTCCAATCTTCCCCCGTGACAGTCATCAGTTATCTTTTTGTGTTTCGCATCACATCGCCCTATCTGTTGCACCAAAAATCTAGAGAGGATTTTCAAAAAAAAAAAAACTCTTTCAGTTATTATCTTTCTCTTTCCTTTGTGTCAACCTCTTAACTCTGTCAATTCATGTAAAATAGCAGCCCATTTTAGTGACACCACATGATAGAAGCTAATCTTGAATCTTTGCCTTGAGCCTTCATCTTAGACCCTCCATCCCTACCACAATTTTCATTCCAAGTGTCCAAAAAGTTTCTAATCATTTATTAGCACTTGGTTTAGATTTGCATCTTTTACATAGTTCACATGATTAGTCTAATACTTGTTGTCATAGTCATGAATTATCTATTATTTTTATGGATTAAATGATATGGTAAATTTCTCATATATTCAACAATTTATACCCTTAAGCTACAAATGACATCTTGAATACTCCTCAAGTCATAAATATTTCCAGCACATGATAGCAAAATGGTAGTACTAAGAAAAGAGATGGTTCCTTGACTCCAGGCCAGCACTATCACACATCACACAGCCATAAGGGGCCACGATTTTTTTCCTTTGCAAAAGCTCCCTTGTATTCAATTTGTTATGAGCCAGAAAAACACCATGTGTTTCTGTTGACAACATGATTTCTATAACCACTTCAAACAAGAACAAATCTCCACTTGGACCAATTGAGATTTATATGCCTTAGAAACTATAAACATAGTCGTACTATTGAATTCAATCCAAGATCATGCTGCTCCAGAAGAGTAATACACTAGTGGAGAACAGGCCTCTAGTCCCGGGTCGGAACTGGCTTTAGTCCCGGATTTCCATCCGGGACTAGCCAACCGGGACTAGAGGCCCCCCCTATAGTCCCGGTTTGCCACGACCCGGGACAAAAAGGCCGTCCACGAGGCCGCGCGCAGTGCTGCGGGCCGGAGGACCTTTAGTCCCGGGTTGTAACACGAACCGGGACTAAAGCATGTCCTGCCGCGGTAGGGTTTTGTGCTGTTTCTCTGCCGCGGCCGGATTGTCCTGCCGCGGCAGGGTTTTCTGCTATTTCTCTGCCGCGGCAGGGTTTTGTGTTTTTTTTTCAATTTGTGTTTCATTGTAATTTCAAACATGTTTCCGTACACATATTATACGCTAGTACATACACACAGTACACACGTTGATGTATATATAATATTCGATATCTTGCGAGCATACATATATAAAATTTGATATATACAACTATTTAATTACATTGAGATCACTAAATTAGCTCATCGTCCTCCGCATGATGTTATCCCTTGCTATCAATGACCTCCTTCAATAGAAATCCCGCCAATTCCTCATGAATTCCTCGTATACGTTCGTCTGGTAGGAGCTTCTCCCGTATATTCATGATCTTTAAGAAGGAGATAAATATGGATATATATCTATAAGTTGAATGAAACTGAACACAATTGATGGTAATAAAATAAAACTATGAATATTGTTTACGTACTTGAAGTAAGTTCGTATCAGCTTTCCGCTCACTGGTTAACGACCGAATGTACTCGCAAACGTAGAATCCACATAAATGAGTCCCCCGTGGCTGCTCCAAACCTTTCACCGTTTGATAAGTTAGCTCATCCTGGAATGGACCTTGTATTTTCTTTTTGAACCGTGTCCAACACCTGCTCGGCAAAGAAAATGAATAAAAAAGTTATTAATTATTTGATATTAGGAAATGAACGAAAGAGGCCGATATAACGCGAAAATGATTGAAATTACTTCTGGAGCATTGCTTTCATGTCGCTCCACTGCTTTTGGTCCCTATTTAATGAGTCCATGACTTCAACTCGTGACTTGTCAGGTTCAATGCTTAGCAAAATCCAGTGAAAACTGCGGACATTTACATTTGCATAATTAATCAATTACACTTAACATCGAGTAAGCAAAAAAGAATGTGTAAAAGACAGAAACACTCACTTGAAGTTGTAAGGAATTAGTATTTCCTTACAGAAATGATTCTCAAATAAAAAGGTGTACAGATCATGCTCCATATCTTTGGGGTGCTCGTGTAACATATGTTCATTGACGATATATGGGTCAATGAACCCAATGTCATAGACACTATTTCTTTTGCATTCGAGCATCTTCATTCTGCATAATAGCGTATAAAAGAATATAGCTAGTTAGGATAATATATTACAGGCAATGAACGAGTTGAGCTACAGACTTAATTTATTATAGAAACAAATCACTTACAAAACATAGCAACCGAGGATAGATTTGTCGAGGGCGCGCTGATTGTATAACTAAAACAATTCGTCCATTTCAATCTGTATCAAATAAGCTTTGAAGTGATGCTCGACTGTTTTGGAGTCTTTCTCTGAGTAGTACTAGGGGTGGCCATGTTCTTCCGCTTTAGCCCCTGCTGACGCGCCGGAGGTGGACAAGGGGGAGCCGGCGTTGGCTGACGCGCCGGAGGTGGACTAGGGGGAGCCGGCGTTGGCTGACGCGCCGGAGGTGGACTAGGGGGAGCCGGCGTTGGCTGACGCGCCGGAGTTGGACTAGGGGGAGCCGGCGTTGGCTGACGCATAGGAGGTAGACTAGGGGGAGCCGGCGTTGGCTGACGTGCCGAAGGTGGACTAGGCTGGGGCGGCGTTGGCTGACAAGTCGGTGGCCTTGGCGCCGAGTCTGGAAACTTGATGTATTTCTTTTGCCATAGAATGATATGGCGCTTGACATCTCCTAGTTTCGTATCCCCTTCAAGTGTAGCGATGTCAATCTCTAGGTCCTCATACCCCTCCACTAGGTGATCCACCGTGACACGAGCATAGCCAGCTGGAATCGGATGCCCATGGTGGAGTGTTGCAGGTAGACAAGGTAAAGCAGTGCCGACCGCCACCTTGAAGGACATGTTCTTCATTGGCTGATGTACCTCATATTGTTTCACCTCCCCGACATCATCCACGGGGTAGCCTTTTCTGTTACTCTGTTTGTTCTCTCGTGAATTTTCATTGTCGTTGGGAAGTTCAGCCTTTTATGTTAAGAAAATTCCATGTTCTGAAAAGTCCACCGTTCGAAGTCCACTGTTTGAAAATTAGAAGTTCGCTTTACAAAAACCTCGAAGTCCACTAGAAAGGTTCATGTTTTTCTGAAAATTCGATGCAACATTGAAAGTCCGATGTTAAAAAATTGAAGAAACACGGTAAAAACATAATATAAAGTTCAATGTATTGTGAGAAAGTTCAGAAAAAATATGGTCCGCCAATAAGTTCACTCGTGAATCTAATAAGAAGTTCACTAACGCATCGTGAGAGGTTCAGAAAATAGTCCGCCAAAATAAATTTCACTTGGGGAAAAAATAGGAAGTTCACGTGCGTATCGCGAGAGGTTCAAAAAAAATATGGCATGCCGAAAAGTCCAGTCACAAAAAAAAATAGGAAGTTCATGTACGTATTCCCGGAAGTTCATCAACTTTATAAGTAAATCCAGAAGTTGTTCGAGAATAGGAATTTCACCTGTGTATCACGAGAAGTTCAGAAAAAGATGGTCCAACACATATTATCGTGTTTCTCTGTTTTCGTTTTTTTAAAATTAATCAAAAACCGTAATGAATTTCGAAAAATTTACTTTACGAAATAGTTGCTCCTAGTGAATATCTTTCCAACGCCGTATCATTTGTTACGTTTCGATAAGCGGTTTGAAAATAATTGCCAAAACACTGTCCGCTAGATTTTAAACAGAATTACTTATTTTTAAAACTGCTCTTAAACCGTAATGAATTTCGAAAATTAGCTAGAGATAGAGAAGTTGCTAATTTTCTGTAGCTTTCCAACGGTGTATCACTTGCGTCAATCCGACATACGGTTTGGAAATGGCGTCCAAAATACAGTATGGAAACGGACAAATCCGCGAAAACATTATATAGTTTATTTGAAATTGTTTTCAAACCGTGCATAATTGCGAAACCTGGCAGAAGGGTAAAAGTTGCGCATTTTCATACCTATCCAACGGCATATTATTTGCATTCATCCGATGAGCGGTTTGAAAATGGCGCCCCAAATATTGTACGGAAACGGACAAAATTATGAAATCCGTGTTTAGTATATTCGAAATTGTTCTAAAACCGTACAGAATTTGAAAACCGTCCAGAAGAGTAAAAGTTGCGAATTTACAATACGAATCCAACGGCATATCACATGCATCATTCCGATAAACGGTTTGAAAATGACAGTCGAAATACTGTCTGCAAAAACAGATATCTGGGTGTTCCGCCGAGAAGTTCACGGTTTGCTGTTTAGGAAGTTCGTGATCCGAACCCTAACCTGAGTAGCAAAGCATGCCTACCTACTAGCCGATTGCCCTCTCTCTAACAACCGAAAGCCGAAAGCCAACTAGCAAGCAACTACTCGATCGCCTAGTTCAACCAACTTCTGGTTGTTTGACCTCGTCTCTCGAACCGACACCGACTTCAACTCGAACGACCAACCGCTTGTTTTCCAATTGCAGGACTGGTTCCGGTTTGCCGGACTTGTTCCAGTTTGCTGAACTGAACTGGTTTTGTTTGTTGGACTGTTTTCCGTTTTCATCGCTATTTCCCGAAAATGAGCATCTCCGAAAAGTGCTCCCTTGCCAATTAGCTAGGCGAAACCTACCTCTCGTTTGCTTCCCGAGCTGGAGATACTGACAGTCGAGGGCATATCGAGAAATGCGAAGGAGGCTCATTACTGCATGTGCCTTTTACTAAAGGGAATCGCTCTGTTTGGGGAGGCTCCGGAAATCTAAACCGATAGCTTGCGAACTGGCTTTCCGCTAGTTCCTGGCATCGATGAGCTTGTCTGCTTGCTTTTTAGTTGCCTTGTCTTGCTAACTGATCGCTGAAACCGGATGGAGCTGGATGTGGCGGGTTGCACTGCGTGGCCCATCTCTCTTACCCTTCTCGAGTCCGATCTCGAAGGGCGCTATGGCAATCCCATCTCTCAGAAATAGCATATCACGATCAGCGAATAGGCGCTGGTTGACTTGAATTCAATTTCCGGTCGTCCGAAAGGACATGCCCGATCGACGGCTCGGCTCCAAACAACCACTGATTGCCAGGAATTCGAAATGAGATGATGTGTCCATCGCACCCAATCCCGAATTGTGTGCTCTGTTCAGTGATTAATTCTTGTTTCGAGTTTTTGGCTCGGTTGGTGGAGTTAGACCAGAGGGAGGGCCCTAACACGCGCGCACACACGCACGCAGGAAAATAGATATACTATCTATGCATAGATAGTATATCTATTCCTGCACACACACGCACACACACGACACGCGCACGTGTGCCCGCACACACGTGCACCCGTACACACACGCATAGTGATTGCGTGTTTATTCGCACAAAAAGCACCTGTGATGTATGATCTATCGCAAACGCCCATCACCCCATCAAGAATTGCGAGAAATGCACGAATCTGCCTGTTTTCCATATGCACCTCACCCCTGTGCATGCACGTGAAAGTTGTTCAGAATAGTTATTCTACAAGGGAGTGCACCCCGATACAGGAGCCCAATAGAAGTGTTTCATATGCCTCCTCTCCCGAATGCACGTGCACATGATCGATGAGAGGGAGTAGACGAGAACATAACAATGAGATGGAAACAACGTGGTGTGTGAGCATGTGAATTCATACGACTTCTAGTCCTGGTGATGGCTAGGGTTCGTGCATGCCTGTTCATATAGTCTCGCATGTCAGACGTGGGGTGTAATCTAACGTCTGAGTCGGCAACAGTCCACGATATCAGAAAATGTTAAAAAGTTTGTTCACTTAATGTAACAGCCCCAGATTAGTACCCTAAAATATGGGCCAAATTTTCACTTTTTGCTTTGTATTGCATCATGGCATAATTATTTAAATTGCTAATTTTAAATAAAGCAACACCTGGAAACAAAGCAACACCTTACAACAAAGGAAGCAAAACCCTTCCTCAATTTTCCAAAACTAAATGCTTTGCCCAAAATGGCCAAACCAACTTATTCTTGAATTTCCAAATTGTCCCGGAAGTTCTAAGAATATATTTTTATAAATGCCAATCAAATAAATAAATTATGAGAATTTAAATTGGCTTAATTCAATTCCTATTTTTGGAACCAAGTTAAACCTTCCAAAAATTCAAACTAAAATCATGGGGAGTTTCAATATTATTGTGAGAATCCCCATGAATATTTCCAATATTTTTGGAGTGGTCTAAATGCTCCAATTAAATGCATTTTGGAAATTGCTCAATTTTACCTCAATTAAAAGCTATGAACAAATGTTGGCCAAAACTTTTTATTTGACCTCACCAATTTTTGTGGAGCTTACCCATGACCTAGGGAGCCCACATGAATTTTTCCTTAATTTCTGAAAATGCTTAAATAGCTCTTTTAAATAGCTTTACATTGCTGCTTTAAAAATCAGGAAAAAGGAATTTTGGAAAAGGTTAAATTACTGACAGTGGGCCCCACTGTCAGTCTCTTTCTCTCCCTCCCCTTCCTCTCCACTGTGCCGTAGGCACTGGCGCCCATGCCGCTGTGCCCCGCTCGTGGGCGTCGACCCCTTGGCCCCTGGAAGTCAGGCATGCCACGACGCAGCTGCTCCCCTCCCCGCATCCTTTCTCCCCACCGGTTCCCTCTCTCTCTCTCCCTCTTTTGCTCCTCCGAACTCCTCCGTGTCCGCCGTAGCTGCCGAGCTTGCCGCCGACGATTGGAGCTGCCCCGCGTGAATCGAAGCCGATAGGGAACATCGCCGCGTCCTCCTCTCCCTCCCCGTACGTGGAATCGAGCCGGGGTCGCCTGGAGACGACGCAATCGTCCTCGACTTCCCGACCGCGGCCGTCGCCCGCCGGCCACGATTCCGGCGTCTCCGGCCTTTCCCCGCCGACACCAACCCCTCCACCAGTTTCCTGGTGAGGCCCTCTTCCTCCTTAGCCCTTCCCGCGCCCCCTCTTCTCTCCCGCCGTGCGCGCTCGACGTCGGCCGCGGGTGGTCACCGCCCCGGCCACGCCGGTCGTGGCGTTTGACCACCACGCACGCGTGGTCGACCGGCCAGGCGCCCGGCCTGGGCCGGCCGTGAGACCGGTCCCCTCGGGCCACTGCCCGGCCTGCGCCCCGGGTTGGGCCGGCTCTGAGGCCGGTACCCTCTGCCACTGTCCCGGCCTGCGATCCGGCCTGGGCCGACCTGTGGGCCGGCCCAAACAGTAAAACCTGTGCATTTTGGAAAATAAAATGAAAATTAAATAATTAATATCTATTCGAGAAATGCTTCAAATTCGACGATTCAAGTTTCAAAATGTTCAGTAAAACAAACTCCACCTTTTGGAATCATTGTAATCTTCGTTTGGAATTACTTTCTTTTGTATATTTAAGAATTCCTAAAATGGGTTATTTAATACCCAAATTAGGAAAATTCATAACTTATTAAATAATTGTCCAAAAATTATGAATTAAATATCAAAGTGATCAACATGTCAAATGCTATCAAACCATGCAATTATCACATCATGATCACAAATATTTATTTGATGTTATTCATAATTGGTTTAAAAGAATTAATTTCCGTTAATTATTTAAATTGCTATTTATTCATCGGTGCTCCGAAAATTACAAATAAATTACCGAAATGATCGGAATGATAAACCCTAACCATTTCATGTCATGTTCATGCATTTTGAGCCACTTCTCTAATAATTCAATAATTTATGAAGGACGTGGTCACTAAGATAAATATGGGGTTGGTTCCAAATAATTGCACTACTTATTTGGCTCCCCATTTAATGTTGCTATGTAAGTCATATAATAATATGGTTGCATCAATTGGACATGTCATCATGTGATTGAGCATTGCATTTTGAGTTCGTGTGATTTATGTGTGCTTTGTATTTTCTTTTGGGTATCGATAGATTCCGGAGTCGAGGGTCTCTCTACTTACCCCGACGAACAGTACTTCACGCCCGGGCAGCAAGGCAAGAGATAACCTAACCTTCTTGGCATTCTAGCATCCTAAAGTTTTATAAACTTATTTTATCCACCATATTATTTGCATGCGATTCAAATGTCTCTTTCGGTCAAAATATAGAGAATCCTATGGTTGCATGTTTTTCCCGAGCCAATCACATGTATCCCTACCTATGAACCCTAGTGTTGATGTGTTGGCCGGATACAAATATAATTGTTGGTTATATGCTTAGCCATGCTTAGAAATGCTTAGTTGAGATACTAGTTATGTCCGTTATTGAATTCCATAATTATTGATGCTGATGGAATGATTCGGGCATGGTGGATAATTGTGATGCTTAATTAAAATGCTAAGATGGCTTGGGTGAGTTGCCATCTGGGATGGTGTTTTGTCTCACTCTAGCCCCTAGGTGCGAGTTCTTGTCTCTAGAACCAAGACTGAGCGTGCTTCCGGAGGTGGGGCCATATGGAACCCCCTTTGACCGAATAAGTTGTGAGGGGCTTGTCAAGGGTCCTCTAGTTTGCTATTTCCATTTGCGCTTGAGTGGTGTGGGTGGAAAAGAAATGAGGATGGTGGTGTTTAGGATGTGGCCGCGGGGCAGGGCGCTGGGAGCGCTGAACCTGTCCTTCCGCACACGGATGGTCCTTGAGTAAGCCTCATGCAATGTAAAGGTCTAACCGCGCCCGCTCGCCGGCCTTCCCCGGAAGAGGGCCAACTAGGTGAGCCGGACGGTACCAATGGATAAGAAGCTGGGGTTCCCTCAGAAACCTGGTGACTTCAAATAGTACACCCCTGCAGGGTTTAATCTTTTCGAAAAGCCGTGTCCGCGGTTATGGACGACTTGGGAACGGATATACGAGACCATAGAGAACGTTAACCTAATTGATATGGCAGCTAAAGGTTGCATAACCAACATGAGTTAAAGGTTCATTTCCTCGAGGGTGATTCGAGGGAGTGCCTTTGGTGAAGATGAGAGATGGTTGTGGTTACAAGTAGGTTCGCCGAGAACCGAAGAGGAAAATGTTACTCTCTTACCCCTTTATGAAAATATTCTGAGTAGACGAATGCCATGGGTCCTTTATGTTTCAGTTATTTAAAACTAGCTTTATGCAAAAAGAAATACATACAGCTTTAGAGCCTCCGTCAGTCATTGGGCCTATATCGCCCTACTAAACTTGCGAGTACATCGTACTCAGTCTCTCTTTGCTGCCTCTATGATTTTGTATTTCAGAGGAGGACGACACCGAGCAGTTAGGTGGGTTCTTCGTGGACGTCGACTACTAGTCTGGGGTTCCCAGGTGGCAGCTTGGGACCGTGGAACAAGCTGGCTTGGGTGATGTTTATTGTAGGCCTCTTAGGCCATATTTTGCTTCTTGTTGTTAGACAACACTACCCGCTTCCGTTTGTTGAATTGATGGTCGGTGACCTTTTGCCTTGTAATATTTGTATTCTTCTCATTATATGAGTTGCTATATGTTTTGTGTCGTAGAGTCATGCAATGTGCCAGTTTGTTCCACATGTCTCGACCTCTGTGTTATACCTTGATGGTTGTGCCAATTACATAGCCTCTCTGTATAATTCCGGGGTCGGGGCGCTACACTTAACACATCCAATAATGAATCAAAACATTAAACACAATTAATATAACAGAGCAGAAAAAATAAAGATCAATTTGGATGGGCCGGGTCTGGACCTGGCTCGTCTCGTTCATGAAACACGACTTGTATGCAGGCAACGCATGGTGTGACGAGGCAGGCAGCTGAGGTGGACCGAGTGTAAGCCGCTCTTCTCATGCTTTAGTGAGTGGCAAAAGATCCTCCTATAAAAGAAAGTCCAACTAACATAGAACTAGCAATTAATGTGGGATTAAACTTTAGTCTCACCTCTTGTCATGCACTATTGTGGGTAATATTGTCCTAAAATACTAAAAGTACATGGAGAGATATCATCAAGCTGCTGCCACAAACCCATATTCTGGGGATGGACTACCTCCTATTCTTCATGGTGACAATGGAGAAGTCGTTGGAGAGGTTGGATATGTGACTGAGAGAGGTTTCAGCGGCATTTCCCCCTCCAATCTTCCCCCGTGACAGTCATCAGTTATCTTTTTGTGTTTCGCATCACATCGCCCTATCTGTTGCACCAAAAATCTAGAGAGGATTTTCAAAAAAAAAAAAACTCTTTCAGTTATTATCTTTCTCTTTCCTTTGTGTCAACCTCTTAACTCTGTCAATTCATGTAAAATAGCAGCCCATTTTAGTGACACCACATGATAGAAGCTAATCTTGAATCTTTGCCTTGAGCCTTCATCTTAGACCCTCCATCCCTACCACAATTTTCATTCCAAGTGTCCAAAAAGTTTCTAATCATTTATTAGCACTTGGTTTAGATTTGCATCTTTTACATAGTTCACATGATTAGTCTAATACTTGTTGTCATAGTCATGAATTATCTATTATTTTTATGGATTAAATGATATGGTAAATTTCTCATATATTCAACAATTTATACCCTTAAGCTACAAATGACATCTTGAATACTCCTCAAGTCATAAATATTTCCAGCACATGATAGCAAAATGGTAGTACTAAGAAAAGAGATGGTTCCTTGACTCCAGGCCAGCACTATCACACATCACACAGCCATAAGGGGCCACGATTTTTTTCCTTTGCAAAAGCTCCCTTGTATTCAATTTGTTATGAGCCAGAAAAACACCATGTGTTTCTGTTGACAACATGATTTCTATAACCACTTCAAACAAGAACAAATCTCCACTTGGACCAATTGAGATTTATATGCCTTAGAAACTATAAACATAGTCGTACTATTGAATTCAATCCAAGATCATGCTGCTCCAGAAGAGTAATACACTAGTGGAGAACAGGCCTCTAGTCCCGGGTCGGAACTGGCTTTAGTCCCGGATTTCCATCCGGGACTAGCCAACCGGGACTAGAGGCCCCCCCTATAGTCCCGGTTTGCCACGACCCGGGACAAAAAGGCCGTCCACGAGGCCGCGCGCAGTGCTGCGGGCCGGAGGACCTTTAGTCCCGGGTTGTAACACGAACCGGGACTAAAGCATGTCCTGCCGCGGTAGGGTTTTGTGCTGTTTCTCTGCCGCGGCCGGATTGTCCTGCCGCGGCAGGGTTTTCTGCTATTTCTCTGCCGCGGCAGGGTTTTGTGTTTTTTTTTCAATTTGTGTTTCATTGTAATTTCAAACATGTTTCCGTACACATATTATACGCTAGTACATACACACAGTACACACGTTGATGTATATATATAATATTCGATATCTTGCGAGCATACATATATAAAATTTGATATATACAACTATTTAATTACATTGAGATCACTAAATTAGCTCATCGTCCTCCGCATGATGTTATCCCTTGCTATCAATGACCTCCTTCAATAGAAATCCCGCCAATTCCTCATGAATTCCTCGTATACGTTCGTCTGGTAGGAGCTTCTCCCGTATATTCATGATCTTTAAGAAGGAGATAAATATGGATATATATCTATAAGTTGAATGAAACTGAACACAATTGATGGTAATAAAATAAAACTATGAATATTGTTTACGTACTTGAAGTAAGTTCGTATCAGCTTTCCGCTCACTGGTTAACGACCGAATGTACTCGCAAACGTAGAATCCACATAAATGAGTCCCCCGTGGCTGCTCCAAACCTTTCACCGTTTGATAAGTTAGCTCATCCTGGAATGGACCTTGTATTTTCTTTTTGAACCGTGTCCAACACCTGCTCGGCAAAGAAAATGAATAAAAAAGTTATTAATTATTTGATATCAGGAAATGAACGAAAGAGGCCGATATAACGCGAAAATGATTGAAATTACTTCTGGAGCATTGCTTTCATGTCGCTCCACTGCTTTTGGTCCCTATTTAATGAGTCCATGACTTCAACTCGTGACTTGTCAGGTTCAATGCTTAGCAAAATCCAGTGAAAACTGCGGACATTTACATTTGCATAATTAATCAATTACACTTAACATCGAGTAAGCAAAAAAGAATGTGTAAAAGACAGAAACACTCACTTGAAGTTGTAAGGAATTAGTATTTCCTTACAGAAATGATTCTCAACTAAAAAGGTGTACAGATCATGCTCCACATCTTTGGGGTGCTCGTGTAACATATGTTCATTGACGATATATGGGTCAATGAACCCAATGTCATAGACACTATTTCTTTTGCATTCGAGCATCTTCATTCTGCATAATAGCGTATAAAAGAATATAGCTAGTTAGGATAATATATTACAGGCAATGAACGAGTTGAGCTACAGACTTAATTTATTATAGAAACAAATCACTTACAAAACATAGCAACCGAGGATAGATTTGTCGAGGGCGCGCTGATTGTATAACTAAAACAATTCGTCCATTTCAATCTGTATCAAATAAGCTTTGAAGTGATACTCGACTGTTTTGGAGTCTTTCTCTGAGTAGTACTAGGGGTGGCCATGTTCTTCCGCTTTAGCCCCTGCTGACGCGCCGGAGGTGGACAAGGGGGAGCCGGCGTTGGCTGACGCGCCGGAGGTGGACTAGGGGGAGCCGACGTTGGCTGACGCGCCGGAGGTGGACTAGGGGGAGCCGGCGTTGGCTGACGCGCCGGAGTTGGACTAGGGGGAGCCGGCGTTGGCTGACGCATAGGAGGTAGACTAGGGGGAGCCGGCGTTGGCTGACATGCCGAAGGTGGACTAGGCTGGGGCGGCGTTGGCTGACAAGTCGGTGGCCTTGGCGCCGAGTCTGGAAACTTGATGTATTTCTTTTGTCATAGAATGATATGGCGCTTGACATCTCCTAGTTTCGTATCCCCTTCAAGTGTAGCGATGTCAATCTCTAGGTCCTCATACCCCTCCACTAGGTGATCCACCGTGACACGAGCATAGCCAGCTGGAATCGGATGCCCATGGTGGAGTGTTGCAGGTAGACAAGGTAAAGCAGTGCCGACCGCCACCTTGAAGGACATGTTCTTCATTGGCTGATGTACCTCATATTGTTTCATCTCCCCGACATCATCCACGGGGTAGCCTTTTCTGTTACTCTGTTTGTTCTCTCGTGAATTTTCATTGTCGTTGGGAAGTTCAGCCTTTTATGTTAAGAAAATTCCATGTTCTGAAAAGTCCACCGTTCGAAGTCCACTGTTTGAAAATTAGAAGTTCGCTTTACAAAAACCTCGAAGTCCACTAGAAAGGTTCATGTTTTTCTGAAAATTCGATGCAACATTGAAAGTCCGATGTTAAAAAATTGAAGAAACACGGTAAAAACATAATATAAAGTTCAATGTATTGTGAGAAAGTTCAGAAAAAATATGGTCCGCCAATAAGTTCACTCGTGAATCTAATAAGAAGTTCACTAACGCATCGTGAGAGGTTCAGAAAATAGTCCGCCAAAATAAATTTCACTTGGGGAAAAAATAGGAAGTTCACGTGCGTATCGCGAGAGGTTCAAAAAAAATATGGCATGCCGAAAAGTCCAGTCACAAAAAAAAAATAGGAAGTTCATGTACGTATTCCCGGAAGTTCATCAACTTTATAAGTAAATCCAGAAGTTGTTCGAGAATAGGAATTTCACCTGTGTATCACGAGAAGTTCAGAAAAAGATGGTCCAACACATATTATCGTGTTTCTCTGTTTTCGTTTTTTTAAAATTAATCAAAAACCGTAATGAATTTCGAAAAATTTACTTTACGAAATAGTTGCTCCTAGTGAATATCTTTCCAACGCCGTATCATTTGTTACGATTCGATAAGCGGTTTGAAAATAATTACCAAAACACTGTCCGCTAGATTTTAAACAGAATTACTTATTTTTAAAACTGCTCTTAAACCGTAATGAATTTCGAAAATTAGCTAGAGATAGAGAAGTTGCTAATTTTCTGTAGCTTTCCAACGGTGTATCACTTGCGTCAATCCGACATACGGTTTGGAAATGGCGTCCAAAATACAGTATGGAAACGGACAAATCCGCGAAAACATTATATAGTTTATTTGAAATTGTTTTCAAACCGTGCATAATTTCGAAACCTGGCAGAAGAGTAAAAGTTGCGCATTTCCATACCTATCCAACGGCATATTATTTGCATTCATCCGATGAGCGGTTTGAAAATGGCGCCCCAAATATTGTACGGAAACGGACAAAATTATGAAATCCGTGTTTAGTATATTCGAAATTGTTCTAAAACCGTACAGAATTTGAAAACCGTCCAGAAGAGTAAAAGTTGCGAATTTACAATACGAATCCAACGGCATATCACATGCATCATTCCGATAAACGGTTTGAAAATGACAGTCGAAATACTGTCTGCAAAAACAGATATCTGGGTGTTCCGCAAGTTCACGGTTTGATGTTTAGGAAGTTCGTGATCCGAACCCTAACCTGAGTAGCAAAGCATGCCTACCTACTAGCCGATTGCCCTCTCTCTAACAACCGAAAGCCGAAAGCCAACTAGCAAGCAACTACTCGATCGCCTAGTTCAACCAACTTCTGGTTGTTTGACCTCGTCTCTCGAACCGACACCGACTTCAACTCGAACGACCAACCGCTTGTTTTCCAATTGCAGGACTGGTTCCGGTTTGCCGGACTTGTTCCAGTTTGCTGAACTGAACTGGTTTTGTTTGTTGGACTGTTTTCCGTTTTCATCGCTATTTCCCGAAAATGAGCATCTCCGAAAAGTGCTCCCTTGCCAATTAGCTAGGCGAAACCTACCTCTCGTTTGCTTCCCGAGCTGGAGATACTGACAGTCGAGGGCATATCGAGAAATGCGAAGGAGGCTCATTACTGCATGTGCCTTTTACTAAAGGGAATCGCTCTGTTTGGGGAGGCTCCGGAAATCTAAACCGATAGCTTGCGAACTGGCTTTCCGCTAGTTCCTGGCATCGATGAGCTTGTCTGCTTGCTTTTTAGTTGCCTTGTCTTGCTAACTGATCGCTGAAACCGGATGGAGCTGGATGTGGCGGGTTGCACTGCGTGGCCCATCTCTCTTACCCTTCTCGAGTCCGATCTCGAAGGGCGCTATGGCAATCCCATCTCTCAGAAATAGCATATCACGATCAGCGAATAGGCGCTGGTTGACTTGAATTCAATTTCCGGTCGTCCGAAAGGACATGCCCGATCGACGGCTCGGCTCCAAACAACCACTGATTGCCAGGAATTCGAAATGAGATGATGTGTCCATCGCACCCAATCCCGAATTGTGTGCTCTGTTCAGTGATTAATTCTTGTTTCGAGTTTTTGGCTCGGTTGGTGGACTTAGACCAGAGGGAGGGCCCTAACACGCGCGCACACACACACGCAGGAAAATAGATATACTATCTATGCATAGATAGTATATCTATTCCTGCACACACACGCACACACACGACACGCGCACGTGTGCCCGCACACACGTGCACCCGTACACACACGCATAGTGATTGCGTGTTTATTCGCACAAAAAGCACCTGTGATGTATGATCTATCGCAAACGCCCATCACCCCATCAAGAATTGCGAGAAATGCACGAATCTGCCTGTTTTCCATATGCACCTCACCCCTGTGCATGCACGTGAAAGTTGTTCAGAATAGTTATTCTACAAGGGAGTGCAGAGTAGCTGGAATATATATATATATATATATATATATATATATATATATATATATATATATATATATATATATATATAGAGCAGGACTATTCTAGAACCCCCCTTAAGAGGTTCTAGAATAGCTATTCTAGAACCCTTCCTAATCACTTTCTTAACCCAACCCGGACCTACCTATCCCGAACCGAAAAAAAAGGCACCATCTTCTTCCCCAACCACCCGCACCTCTCCCCAACCGCATCGCACGTCGGCCACCACCGCCCCTACCTCGCACCTCCACTAGCCGGGACGCCTCCCCGCGCGTCTCCTCCGACCGGGCCACCTCCCCCCGCGCGCCTCCTCCGGTCGGCCCGCCTCCGCCTCATGCCTCCTCCGGCCAGGCCGCCTCCGCCGCGCGCGCGCCTCCTCCGGTCGGAACGCCTCCACTAGCCCGGCCGCCGCCTCGCGCGCCTCCATCGGCGAGGCCGCCACACCGGACCGCAACCGCATGCGGGCCGCCGCACGCAGGCCGCTTCCTGCCGGCCTCCATCGAGCCGCCCCCAGCGGACGCCCTCCCACACCACTTGCGCTCCGGCGGACGACCTTCGTAGCTTGCCGCTGGGAGGCCTCCATCTCCGTAGCTTGCCGCCGGGAGATCCACCACATCCACACCGCCCCCGAGGATCTTCCCGAAGGTGTGTGCCCAAACGCTTCTCCGCACGCGGCCAGGCCGTGCACCAGTGGCTTCGCCTGCGCGCTGCCCGAGCTAGCTCCACGGCTCGCCGGTCGATCTGCTCCAGCGTTCTGCACTCGGTCGATCTGCCCGCGTTATGTCCTGATGCTAGATACATGATTCCTGTGATTTTTTCCCTCCCGCCTGAAGTTCACTGATTGTTGTCGCGAGGTCCAGAGAGAGAGGGCATGAAGTTCAGAGAAAGATTTGTCAATGTGGACTCCAACTCTGGTCGGTGTAGTTCACAATCAGTGAACCGTGTGTGGTTCATCAGCGCGGACAAAGTTCACTCTGCAGAAAATAGAAGTTCACTTACGTGTCATGTGAAGGATATGAAGTGCACTTTGAAAAACATTACGAAAAATCAAATAAAGTCAAAACCATGGCATAGTACGTGCGTCGAATTCTCCGCGAGGAAGTTCACTTACGTCTCCTGTAAAAGTTCACTTTTGTGAAGAGGGAAGTTCAGAAATGGTCCGAGTACAAAAAATTGAACAGGGGAAAAAATCAAACAAGTCAAAAAAAATGACGTAACACGTGCATCTGGTGCTCCGTGAAGAAGTTCACATACGTGTTACAAAGAAGTTCACAGATGCGAAGTGGGAAGTTCAGAAAAAACGAGAATTCTAAAACAACAGAATTATGTATATTTAAACTGCTCTTAAACCGTAAGGAATTTCGAAAAAGTGCGTGAGATAAAAAAGTTGCGGATTTTTCATAGCTTTCCAACGACGTATCATTTGCATCAATCCGATAAACGGTTTGAAAATGGTGACCAAAATACGATACGGACGTGAAAATAGTGTTAGTATATTTGAAATTGTATAAAACCGTAACTAATTTCGAAAACCCGTGAAAATGAAAAAGTTTCGTAATTTCCATAGCTATCCAACGGTATATCACATGCATCATTCCGATAAGCGGATCAAAAATCGCACTAGAAAATTTTCCCGTGAAGGTGGTGAATCAGTGTGTTCCGTCAGGAAGTTCACAGTACCATTAAATGAAGTTCATCAACATTACGAGGGAAGTTCAGAAGTGGTTCCAGAATAGCTATTCTAGAACTAGTTCCAGAATATATATATAGGGTAGGACTAAACAGGAACCTAACCCTAAGACTACCTTAAGAGTTCCCTGTTTAACTAAACAGGAACTATTCCAGTTTTGGGACAAACCCGACCCGTACCCCTAAGAAACCACCTTCGTTCTCCCCCGCACCTAACTACGGTAGCCACCTACCCCGACCCGACCCCGAACTCCACTGCCACGCCCCCTGTCCTTCCCGGCGACCGGTGCGTCCCCTGTCGTCCCTGGCGGTCGGAGCGCCCCCAGATCCCGCCCCGCCTTCTACCCCGCCGGAGGCCATCGCGTGCCGCCCCTGGCTTGCACTGGTGCCGCCCTCCCTCCTCCATGGCGCAGCCCGCTAGCTCCGCATCATCTCCCATGTGCCACGCCGCCCACCTCCCTGGCTTCCTGCGCGGGTGCGGCTCCTCCCCCACCGGCGACCGTGGCGCTCGCTCTTCGCCCCCACCGGCAATCGTGGCAACCCTCCCCTCCCCCACCGGCATCCGTGGCGCCCCACCCCTCGACCACCGGCGGCCGCGGCGTCCGCTCTACTCCCCCACCGGTGGCCAGGACGCACCCCCTCCTCTCCCACCGTTGGCCGCGACTCCTCCCATCCACAGCGAGGACGCTGCCCCGCGCGCCTCCCGCGAGCACCTCCGCCTCCCAGTAAGCGCCGCCGCGAGCACCTCCGAGTCCCACCCCGCGCCGCCGCGAGCGCCTCCCACCGCCCAGCCGTGCGCGCATCCGCCTCCCACCGCAGGCCGCCGCAAGCAACCTCCGCCACACACTGCGAGCGGCCTCCTCCTCCTCTCTGGTCGGCACTGGGAGGCTCCAGCCCTGCTTCATCCCCACACGCCCAGTGTGACAGGATATGGCGTTTGCCCCTACCATGGACTGCGTTCGCTGGCCGCCCGCCTATGGACTCCGACACCGGCGGGACTTTCATGTTCTCGACGAGGACCCCACCTCCTGGTTGCGGACGCCATGGTCAACCCACCAGGCAGCAGCCTCGCCTACTCTCAAGTTCAAGTTCAGTCAACCGCTCATATGAAGTTCAGTTAACTGCTCGACGAAGTTTAGCAGCCTCGGTAGTCAACCTCACCGCCCTGCTTCTCGTGTATCACAACTGAACTCCTAGTGTGTTGGAAGTGAACCATATCGGTCGTGGGTTTTGGCTGATGTTTTTTCCCTTCTTCCACGTGCTGGTTCACTCAAAAAATGAAGTTCACTTTATATTTCTATAGGAGTAAGTTTTAGCCGTGTGTTGGTTTCATTAAAAGTGAAGCGGGGCGTGCCTTCTGAAGTTCATTTATACTTGAAGGAAAAGTTCAATACACCACGATGAAGTATTAAAAATTGAGAGTTCTGATCATCCATTGTGGAGGTTCACATTTTTAGTCACAAAAAATAATCAAATTCATTCCCGAGTAAAAAAAGGTTCACTTTTTTATGTAAAATGAAGTTCACATGTGATGAATTCTAGAAGTTCACCGTATACAAAAAAAACCCACTTAAAAAAATAATAGGAAACGGAAGTTCACTTAAATAGCTTTAGTAGTCCACTATTTTTTTTCGAAGTTCACTTCGGATTCTTTGGAAGTCCAGAAAAACGAGAATTACAAAACAACAGAATTATATATATTTAAAACTTCTCTTAAACCGCAAAGAATTTTGAAAACATGACTGAGATAGCAAAGTTGCGGATTTTTCATAGCTTTCCAACGGCGTATCATTTGCATCAATCCGATAAATGGTTTGAAAATGGCGACCAAAATACAGTACGATCACGAAAATAGTGTTATTATATTTAAAATTCTTTAAAAACCATAACTAATTTAGAAGTTCACTTTGGACACTTCCAAAGTTCACTTTTCAAATTTATTCACAAGTAAAAAAAAGATTTATATTTTTGCAAAACGAAGTTCACTTGATGAATTTTAGAAATTCATTCAAACGGAAACAAGCGTTCACATCGTTCTAGAAAAAAGAAGTTCATTTTATCTTAATTCGGCAGTTTCAGATCATCTGCACTGTTTTTATAAAATAAAGTTCACATGTGATGAATTTTAGAAGTTCACCGTAAATAAAAACCTCACTTTAAAAAATAATAGGAAACAGAAGTTCAGTTAAATAGCTTTAGTAGTCCACTTCTGATTCTTTGGAAGTCCAGAAAAAACGGGAATTCTAAAACAATAGAATTATGTATATTTAAAACTGCTCTTAAACTGTAAGGAATTTCGAAAAAATACGTGAGATGACAAAGTTGCGGATTTTTCATAGCTTTCCAACGGCGTATCATTTGCATCAATCCGAGTAACGGTTTGCAAATGGCGACCAAAATACTGTACGGTCGTGAAAATAGTGTTAGTATATTTGAAATTCTTTAAAAACCGTAACTAATTTCAAAAACCCGTGAAAATGAAAAAGTTTCATAATTTCGATAGCTATCCAACGGTATATCGTATGCATCTGTCCGATAAGCGGATCAAAAATCGCTGTAGAAAATTTTCCCGCGAAGGTAGGGAATCAGTGTGTTACGTGTGGAAGTTCAAATGTTAATATACTGGAAGTTCCCTCAACAGTGCCGCAGAGCTCACTTGATTCCCTGTTTAGCTTAAATAGAAACCAGTTCCTATTTAGCTGAGTTATATATATATATATATATATATATATATATATATATATATATATATATATATATATATATATATATAACTCAGCTATTCTACAACCCCTTAAGAATAACTATTCTACAACACTTTTGAACTTCGCCCGTGACAGAAGTGAACTTCAGTCGTCACATAAGTGAACTTCCCAGAAATTTCACAAATGAACTTCTCCGCTGACATAATTTTTTCTGAACTTCGCTCGTCACTTAAGTGAACTTCACAAATTTTTGCAAATGAACTTCTCGGCTAAGCATTTTTTTGAACTTCGCTCATCACATAGGTGAACTTCACAGAAATTTTACAAATGAATATCTGAGTTGACCACCATATTTTTTTGTCTCTAAACTTCACATATTCATCTCTCCAAACTTCACTGCAATCTATTTCTGCACTTCACGTATCGCAGTGCTGGAAGCCATACACTTCAAGCATCGTCACGCCGACATCTTCGAAGTGAACCCCGGGGTCGCCGCACGATTTACTCCCATGGCGGCTCGGGTGAACTCCATGGCCGTGGTGGTGGGATGGGCCACGTCCGCAGCAGCTCACGGACGAGGGCGGTCCCGCTGCTCCGGTGGCGCTCTGTCGGAAGAGATGGGGCTCTCACGCGCCATGGAGGCCGAAGGTCCCGCGTGCATTGCAGGAGGTAGGTGCGCACGGTGGAGGAGGTTGGAGCAGCTGCCGGCACGTGTGGTGGAGGTCGGAGGATGGAGCAGATGCGCGCGGTGGAGGACGCCGGGTGGCGGAGGCGGCCGGAGACGAGCAGGGCGCTCGTCGGGAGGAGTTGGGGAGGCACTCACCGGGGAGGAGTGCGGGCGGCGCGCCTGAGACGAGCAGGGCGCGCGCCAAGGAGAAGGCGGCGCCGGGCAGGAGGTGTGGGTCCCGGCAGCGCACGTGGAGGTAGGGCCGCCGGCGGCGCGCGGTGGAGACGGGGAGCCTCCCGGCGGCGCGCGGTGGGTCTGGGGATCCTACCGGTGGCGCGCTGTTGTGGGAGGGCGGGGGTTGCGCTCAGAGGCGCTGGGGCGGTCCAGTGCTGGCGACATGGACGAGGTCCGGCAGGAGTTCGTGGGGATTTTTTTATATGGTTCGTGCGGGAGTTAGGCAGGAAGATGGTGGGAGAAAGTGATAAGGTTGGGGTGGTTCAGATCGAGTTAGGCTGGGTTTTCGCGGGGCGGATGGTTTAAGTGTTCATACATATATGGTGTGTTGTACAGATTGATGGTATGGTCATGCCTACTAGATCTTGTACTTGTGATTTTTGCACTTTTCTTCGATTGGACCAAATGCCATTGTGGGCAAGTCACCACCTTCCTCCAACATACTCTCTCCACTAATACAGAATAGCAGTTTATGGACTCCACAACGCCTACGGGATTTAAGAGACCCGTTAGTGGCGACCTCCGATGATGCTTGTTTTTGGTAGAATAAGCCATGCATTACTGACCATTGGATTCAGCTGTCTGACGGTCAATGATGATGCTCATTAATGATCACTCGTACCACTGCTGAAGAAGGCCTAGAATGACTCCTTGTCAGCGGATACCAGCCTGAATCCTTACGGTCTGGTCATATCTGATGAGCCAACATCTCTGACTAGTGGCACGGTCACTCGTACCACTGAAGAAGGTCCTAGAATGGTCTGTCAGCGGATATCAACCCAAATCCTTGCGGTCTGGTCAGATCTGATGAGATAACTGGTGGCACATAAAACCCATTAGAGGGCTTGGTCAGTGGTAACCGACCCCAGTGACAGCCCTATTATCTAACGGGCCATGCGCATGTCAGAGGATAAGTACACCCAGAGGGTGCGTATGGATATTCAGGCGGCCCATGGGCCAGAGTCGCCGTCGCCATTTTCGTGCCCCAACTTCTCCCGCCCATCCCGTCCTTTCCCATGTGTCATCCCCTCCCTTCACGTGCATGTACTCTCCTATATCTACAACGCACTCGTGTAGACGCCACTTAACTCCACTAGTTCGGTCCACTCCTTTCTTGGTCATTCATATCCATTTCTCACATGTTCCTCTCCCTTCTATATTGCATCTTCCTCGCGTACGATGCATGGATGTCGTGTCGTTCGCACTGCATGTGCGTGATCGTATGGTTGTCCGCATCGGACGCAGTACATGCCCCTGTCTTCTCGTCGATACACCACCGATCTAGGATCCTCCTCATCTTCATTCCACCGAGTCTGCAACAGGGGATCGGGAGGCATTGCGACGAGGTGGATAAATCATTCTTAAAATCCAAGGAGCTCTGTTGTGCCACATTGAGTACAAGGCTTACGTGGAAGCCGCAATAGTGGTGGCGAAAGCCGATGAGGACTTGGCAAGCGCCATCGGTGAGTACTTCATTGAGATGGACGCACACGCCGCTCATGTTCCATTGGACCGCTTCATTAACAAAGATAACAGGGTGCTCCTATGCGTCTTGGCTGAGTTCGTCATGGAGGCCGGATTAGCCCCCAAAGAGAAGCAACATGTCGATGAGGCGGACTATCCGAGGACACCCCCAAGCCCATGCATGTCACTAACAGCTATGACGTCAGCGTAAAGATCGAGAAGGGTACGAAGGGCAAGTGTGTCCCCACTAACAACGAAGGAGACATGTATTCATGCATCACCCCCTTGGTACAAAGGATGTTAAGCGACCCAGGATTAGATGTCCCCCGACCTAGCTTCCTGCCCCCCCCCCCCCCCGAACGTTCCTGAATATTATGGAACCCTTCTAGACCTAGAGGCGGCCTCTCTCCCTCTTCATGTTGATGGGATCTAGAAGCAGCTGCTCCTTCCAAGAGATTCCCCGCTCCTTCTTAGTGTTGGTCAACTCGTCGTCACGGTGTCATTTATTTGTTATGCATCAATGCCTCGGAGGTATCATCTACTTGTACACTAAATCAGTTGAGTTTCATGTGGATTGACTCTCGTGGCTGGGAGGTATAACCTAGTTTGATGAGGATTGACTCTCGTGGTTGGGAGGTATAACCCAGTTGCGGGAGTTTCATGAGGATTGACTCTCGCGACCGAGACGCCCCCCCCTCGCCGGCCTTCTCTCCCCCCTCCTCTCTAGCCTTCCTCCCCAATTGTCGTCGGGGCAAAGCCCATGAGAAGTGTCGGTGGCGGTGGGTCTTTTACCCGACGCATAGAGGGCTTCGCTGGGTGGTTCCTTCAGGTGGTGGTGCTCTCTAGTGGGTTTCTCAGTTGAAGGGACGACACAACTCTTGGCAGGGATGGAAGCCCGGCGGCGGTGAGCTACTGCGGCCGGTGTGGCCGGTGGCGACAGTGGACATGGGAGGATGGTGGCGGCCAGATCTGGGCCGCGCTGGGCCTGGTCGATGCTCCAGGGTTGCGGGGTGGCTTGTGGGTGGTGCGGAGGCGCCGCATCCACCATGCTCGCACCCCCCGCTACCTCCTCTCTCCTCCGCCGGTCATGTGTAGGCTCGATCCGGGCCAGGCGGGCCCGGATCGGGAGCGTCCGTCTATGTCCGTTTCGTAGAGCTAGTGTCTTGTTGGTGCGAGAACGTGGACACCGGGGCGGCGGCCCCGGATGGAGAGGCTGCACGTCTAGCTCTGCGGCAGGCAGCGTGGCAGCGGTGGTGGCGCCTCAGTTTGGCTACATGGGTAGCAACCGGAGGGGCAGTTGGTGATCCAGGTGTTGCCGTCTTCACGATGGCATCTCCCTGGTCTAGAATTGGAGAGCTTGAGTGGGTGAGATTGATCCCCCTGTTGGTTTGCGTCGGCAGCCCATGGGTGACATGGGTAAGGGTCTGAGCGAAAGCTCCGCGCTTTGCCGCCAACGGTGGCGACGCCTACCGGCGTCATTTCCCTCCTGAGGGCGACGTTGTGGGTCCCCTCTCCGTGGCAGGGTTCCGAGTGAAAACCCTAGTCCAACTTCGGACTCAGCAGTGGCGGCGGTCTGCGTTGTTACTAGGGGTGGAAACGGATCGGATGCGGATCGGATAGTGCCCTTCCCACATCCGTTTCCATATTTTTTAAACGGATGCGGATACGAATTCGGATTTTGTCGAATACGAATGCGGAGCGGATGTTATTCGAATACGAATTCGGATCGGATATTTTCTCAATTCGGATCGGAAACGAATATATCAAAATAGTAGACTTGTGTCTTATAACGAGTCAACTATACAATGAAACAGTGATAAATATAGCTATATAATAGACATTTGTTTAAATTATAATATATTTGATCACTTTCTTACTATCATAGGTTGAGTAATTCCCATATCGGGCTAGAATTATCAAAAATTACCAACATAATCTTATTCGGATACGGATATATCCATTTCCATATCCACATTTCTGTCAAAATCCAATACCACATTTGTTTTGTATTTTCTGAAACGGATTCGGATATTTACCACTTCCATTTTTATTTTGTTCGGATTAGGATATTTACCACTTCCATTTTCAATTTCTCAAATACGAATGTCGGATGATTCGGATTATCCGCTACCAGTTCCCACCCCTAGTTGTTACCCTCTTGAGGGCGTTGTCGTGGGGCTCAGGGTTCTGTTTGTTGCAGCTTAGAGTTTGCCTTGTTCCTGGTGTGAAGCTTCTTTGGCTCTGGCATGGGACGACTTTGCTGGTCTCCTATCTCTTGCACGTGATACCGTTGTCATTGATATCGGTCCTCGTTGTTCGCTGGAAGGATCAGCACTCCACGGCCCGGAGCAATAGGGCAGGCGGCCCTCTCCAGCAATGGCTTGGTGTGTTCCGTGCAATAGTGTCTGGTGGTTCTCTCAGGAGGCGCGTTCTCGTACCTGTTTGGTAGTCTAGGTTGCCTAGTGTTAGGTGTGGCTTCTCCAGTTTTCATGCTTGACTTGGAGTTGGGGGCTTCGATCTACTCTCGTTTCATTTCTTTTGACTTGCTTTGTAAGAGGATTTCCTCACCACCTTGTATCAATTCGGCCGTTTGTGGCTTTATTTATAAAGCAGGGCAAAAGCCTGTTTCGAGGATGAGTAAAAAGTGGTTTCGTCTAGCATGTTCCCAAGAAGTGCACGCACACCACTTTCCTCTGGGCATCAGTGAGATTTCAATGCATATCGGGAGGTAGATTGTGGCGGCCATTGCAATTGGCGCTTCGTTTCTTTCGGCGACGAAAAACTCCACTGTGTTGTTTAGCACTTGGAGCTCCTTCCTGGCCAAGATCAAGCATGCACGCACACATGTCAGGTATATATTTCATTCAACATCGTCAGTCATATTTAAGAACTCGTATTTAGTAAGGACTGCTGATGGAGATCACATAATTTGATTTGAGATGCATAATGTGTATCATCCACTAGTAGAGAGCGATATGTATGTAGAGATGCAAGTGGGTAGTGATGAGGGTACCCTTTATCCTCCTTAGTTCAAAGAAATGAACTAACTTTTCAATGTCCTCATCATTTTGAAAAGTTAGTTCATTTTTTTGTACTAAGGAGGGTAGATGGTACCCTAATCACAACCCGCTTGCATTCCTATATGTATGACATCTATAATTTGTGGAAGCTGAGGTACCTCCAGAAATAAAGATTTTTATGTGATTCCTCTACTGAAAAACGTATACTTACCACATATAATTTAGTAAAAAAAAGATGGATTTGATGCACTAAGTGTGTATTTTGTGATTCGCCGGAATCAATTGATCATTTTTTTAATCTCTTGCAAGTTGGCTCGTTTTGTTTGGATGGTTGTTCACTTTACTTTTAATATTTCGCATCCAACCAATGTTACCAATATGTTTGGAAATTGGCATAATGAGGTGTCAAAAAACCCAAGACGCATATTAAAATTAGTGTTTGTGCTTTGTTTCGGGCAGTTTGGAATTGTTATAGTGATGTTGTTTTTAACAAATCTACAATGCTAATTTTGTATAGGATATGCACAGATCTGTTTACTGGATCCACATATGCTCCTTCCTACTACCTGTCGACCAGCGGAGTTTTATGGATATTGGATGTACTCAGCTGGTGACGGTCGTTTGGGCTATCTTTAGGCATGGTGGTTGGTGTCATCCCAATATGTTACAAGATGTAAAGAGGTATTTTGTACTTTTTATACGCTGGCTTATTCATGTTGCCATGTTGGGTAATCCATGAGTTGTAAACGTCATACTTAACTCTTAAAACTGCACAATAAAACTGTTGTGTGCATCGCTTCGATGCATAGACCAGGGCTACGCTTCCCATTTCGAAAAGGGGCATGCTGAGCGTCCCCCGGGGGATCGGAACTCCCGATCCCCCACCTCCACCGTTCGACACGTGTTCATCACAGGTTTCCCTTGTCTTCCACCTCTGTCCTGCAAAAAAGTGCCCTGGCCACGGAAAAGAAAAGCACACAGAAGCCCACTGACGCGGACGCCTACAGTTCGTACCACCATGTACCCTTACCCACCGCCTCCGTCGGTCGGAAGGTCGGCTCCGGTGAGACCTCACCGACGTCAATCTTGTAGCATCGCCGAGAGTCTTTGGTAGCATCGCCGCGGGCCTTTGGTTGCACCGACGTTGGCCGCTCGTAGCATCGCCGCAGGCCTTTGGTAGCACCAACGCTAGACGGACGAAGCATCACCGCCAGCCTCTGGTAGCACCGCCGCCGGCCTCTGGTATATGAGGGTATATACATAGTGGTAATCGTAGATGATTGTGGTGATAGAAGGATCTTGTAGAGATGAACTCAATCTAAACCAACAACCGAGAAGACACGATCAGGGCCGGCTCTGACCCATGGCCACCATGGGCAACGCCCAAGGGCCCATGCCTGGAGGGGGCCCATGCCTGCATCTTTATTCATACCCTACCCATCTGATATATTATGTTCGGCTGAAAAAATATGAGTTGCAAAGGCCCGACGCAAGGCGCAATAGGGAGAGGAAACGCACGCAGCGAGGCAACGAGCCAGCGATCAATCTCTTCGTTTGTTCGGCTGAGCCCTGACCTGAGATTTGCCAATTTCCATGACCTACGCTAGAAAACTCCCCACCTCGGTAATTAAGCAACGCGCTAAACCCACCTATCCCCAACGCTGTAAATATCTTCAAGCCATCCCAACGAGTGTACGTATTTGTGTGCAAATTAGCTGGCTGCATTTAATTAAGCTTTGGTGAAAAAAACGGTGCATTGTTTCATGTGATACCCTTTTTTTCTTCTTCTGATAAACCGTTTCTTGTGATACCCTAGTTGTAGCTCATGCATGTGTGTGGCCATGTAATGCTAATAATATAACAATAAATTGCCTGATTATTTTTAAAATATAGATTAAAATGAAACGAGGGGCCGATATTGTCAACTTCGCCCTAGGGCCCCGCAAAATATAGAGCCGGGCCTGGACACGATGTACCCCATGTTTAGGCCCCAGTGTGGGTATAATATCTCTATGTCCAACGTTGAGACATTTTCGTTGGTAATGTCACGAGGATTACAACTATGTATTTGGTGGCTAAACTATGAACCTAAATCAACTAGGAGCATGAAAGCCATATGCGAATTCTCTCGTGGTTGTATGTCTTCGATAATGTTTTTACACATGGTGTCTGGTCTCGATCTATGTGTGCATTAATTACCTTGATCGTGAAGATAATAGAAATCTGACCTAGTAAGGTGATCATACCAAGATAAGGAACAGAGGTAGTAATACTAATTTAAAATTATGGACTGAAAATATTCACCACCCACACGCCGTATTTTTTACGGGGTCTGGATAGGTCAGTGAATTTTCTGCCGGTTTTACCTATTAAACAACGGAATATCTAATCAGAAGCAGCTTCTAATTGGCATAAGTGTACGCAGCACCTTCGTCGTTGATTTCGGATTCTGTGGCGCGCGGGGGCGAAGGGTGTGGGGGATGCGCGAGGACTGAATCCTGCGGGCATGGAGGCAAGAACGAAGCCCCCCGGGGCGGAGCTGCAGGAAGCCCTCCACAGCGGTCGGCACGGAGCACTCGCGACGGCGCGGGTACGCGATGTACGCCGCCGGCTGACTGGCACGGCCGCGTGGCGCGCACGAAGCCCCCCAGGCGGAGCTGCACGAGGCCGCGCGTGGCCGGCCGACCGACCGCACGAAGCCCCCCACGGCCGCCAGCAGGAGGACCACCCATCGGCGAGCTGGAGAAGCCCCCCGCGACGGCCAGCACGGAGCCCCTATCGGCTGCGCTCGACGGCACCGGCCCCGAGCACGGCCCGCTCCCCGACACCCAACACGGGTTCAGCTTGGACAACATCGCCGCGCTCCCCACGTTCACATACAGGGCGTGAGCGGCGCCTACGCCATCGCCCCAGGGCAACTGGGGCGGCAAGAGGAGGAGCGGCAGCAAGGGGAGGGTGGCGGCGGCGTCCATGGAATTTGTGGTGTGCCTGCAGGAGCTGGAGGACGGCGACGTGGTGCGCGTGTTGACGGCGTGCAGGCACTTCTTCAACGGCAGCTGTATCGACGCCTGGCTGTCCGTGCACTCCACGTGCCCGGTGTGCCATGCGCACTCGGAGCCGGAGCGCGTGCGGCCGAGCGAGGCTGCCCTGTTGCTGCAGCTGCGCCGTTGCAACCTGTCGCCCGAGCGGACTACGGCGGCAATGAGGATATTTGTGGACATCTTGGCACAGTCGTCGTTGAGAATAGGAGGCTCGATGAGCGGGTCGATCATGTCCAGCTCGCCGTCACCGGCACCAATGGCGCGTGAATGCTTGCTCATGTTCCTGTATTAGATGTGCCTGACCCGAACCTAATTCTTCCAATCTTGAAAGAGAACAGAGGTGGAACAGTGGAAGAAGGGGATTGGAGGCAGGGCGGCCGGCGGCAAGGGAGATTTTCCGTTGCAAGGACACACGGCTATCCAAGGGGGAAGGATAAGAGGAAACCAGCGTCAGCCACAAGCCCACAACGAGTCAAGCACTCAAGCAGATTCACAGATCCAGGTGATTTTATCCCAACTTTACATATCAAATGTGATAGTGATTTGTGTAGTGTTTCTCTAGAAAGTGTAAATATGGTCATGAAAAGGTGTGGAGCGCAAGCTGGACTACGAGGTAAAGTGCAAGATATGGAGCGAGAGTTGGATTGAGAGCTTGCGGTGAGATGGCATTTCCTTTAGAAAATGTAGTTTGCGTTGTGATTGATGTCACAATAAGTTCGTGAATAATTCTTGTTATGTAATGTCTCTATTGAGAAGATCCTTGATGTAATGTCTCTATTGTCAACAATAAGTTTTTATTGAAATATAAAAAATCCTTTATAACTTGTGTATAGGGGCCCAATTTTCTTTTCATGCACAAGGCCCCTGCCATGTCAGGTCACGCCTGCGTCATGTCAAGAGCCCCGTCGTGCACGCCACAGACGCATGGGAGGATGGACGAATGGGGTTCAATGTCGTAGTCGCCCCAGATGCTCGAGGTTGTGGTGGTCTGGTCGCCATCTCTTATGAGGTTTGGTTGTCAGCCTACGACGACGCGCGTCGGCGTGTTGGCACGCACAGACGCGATTATGTCGCCGTCACCATCCCCACCGCCGGCACATATACACATGACTCATCTTTGAATTTTTTAGCGTAATTGCCACATTGAAGCAGGTGGAGGAGCAGAGGCAGCAAATGTTACATAGCCGCCTACCGTCCATTCAGTAAATAGAAGGAAAAATGTCACATTCAGCATTGCTTCAAGGTGCATTTTTGGAGATTGACATACGATTCTTAGTGATTCATTTTGTTTCACTGTAAAGAATGTAAATATTTAGTGTCGACCATGTTTGACACAGAAAGACCAAAGTGCACTTGAAGCTTTATTTTTGTCCAGTTCCTTCTTAGCTAAACAGGTATGTACCCGACAAGAGGACATTTACTCTTACCATGTTAGAATCAATTTTTTTGAAAGCTTGAATCTATTTTGGTTGAGAGCTCAACTAGCCTTCTACATGTAATTATAATGAAGATTTGTCTCCATAAAAAAGCAACAAATAATTGTTCGAATAAACTTTAGTCTAATAGTTCAAAAGTCGTTAGGCACGTCCTAATCACCATACGTGCGCTCTCTTTAACTAAAAGCCCGTCGCTAATTTTGTGAAACTTTTTAGACCGCGATGCATAGCTACAACACAGATCTATATATGTATTCTTAAAGTCCTGAAAGTTGCAATACATCTCTCAAAAGTTCTAAAAAAATCCAATCTCACCTGAAAGTTGCGATGGAGTTATCCACACTATACTGATAGAGTTATCCACCCAATAGTGATGGAGTTATCCATCATAAACTGATGGAATTACCCACCTAGTAGTGATGGATTTACCCATCCTACACTGATAGAATTACTCACCCAGTAGTGATGAAGTTACCCACCCTCGACTGAAAGAGTTACCCACCCTAGACTAATAGAGTTACCACCCAGTAGTGATAGAGTTACGCACCCTAAACTGATAGAGTTACCCACACCTGACTAATAGAGTTATATCCAGTAGTGATAAAGTTACACACCCTAAACGGATAGAGTTACCCACCGTAGACTGATAGAGTTACCATCTCATAGTGATGGAGTTACCCACCCTAAACTAATAAAGTTATCCACCCACAGTGATGTAGTTACCAACATAAACTGATAAAGTTACCCACCCAGTAGTGATAGAGTTAACCTTACTAAACTGATAAGTTACCCACTGAGTAGTGATAGAGTTACCCACCCTAAACCGATGGAGTTATCCATCATAGACTGATATAATTACCACTCCGTAGTGATGTAGTTAGCCGCCCCAAAATGATAAACTTACCCACCCAACAGTGATGGAGTTACTACCCTAAACTGATAGAGTTACCCACCCAATAGTATCATAGTTACCCACCCTAAACTGATGGAGTTACTCATCCAGAAGTGATGTAGTTACCAACCCTAAGCTGATAAAGTTACCGCCTCCGTAGCGATTAAGTTACCAACCCTAAACTGATAAAGTCACCACCCAGCAGTGATAGAGTTACCCACCCTAAGTTGAAGGAGTTACCAATCATAAACTGATGAAGTTACCACCTAGTAGTGATAGAGTTATCCACCCTAGACTTAGAAGTTACAACCCAGTAAAGATGGAGTTACCAACCTGTAGCGCCCCGACCCCGGAATTATACAGAGAGGCTATGAATCCGACACAACCATCAATGTATAAGACAAAGATCGAGACTTGTGGAACAGAACTGGCACAAAGCATGACTCTACGACACAAAAGTATAGCAACTCATATAACGAGAAGAATACAAATATTACACAACAAAAGGATCACAGATCCAACAAGTCATCAAGCGGAAGCGGGTAGTGTTGTCTAACAACAAGAAGCAAATATATGGCCTAAGAGGCCTACAATAAACATCATCCCAGCCAGCTTGTTCCACTGTCCCAAGCTGCCACCTGGGAACCCCAGACTAGTAGTCGACGTCAACGAAGAACCCACCTAGTTGCTCGGTGTCGTCCTCCTCTGAAATACAAAATCATAGAGGCAGCAAAGAGAAACTGAGTACGATGTACTCGCAAGTTTAGTAGGGCAATATAGGCCCAATGACTGACGGAGGCTCTAAAGCTTTATATGTGTACTTGTTTCTTAGCATAAAGCCAGTTTTCAATAAAAGACATAAATTACACGAGGCGTCGTCTACTCAGAATACTTTTCAAAAGGGGATAAGAGAGTAACATTTTCATCATTGGTTCTCATCGAACCCTTTTGTAACCAACCACACTCATCTCCACCAAGGCACCCCCTCGAATCACCCTCGAGGAAGTGAACCTTTAACACACGTTGATTTTGCAACCTTTAGCTGCCATATCAATTAGGTTAATATTATCTATGATCTTATCGTCTATTCCCAAGTTGTCCATAACCGTGGACACGGCTTTTCGAAAAGATTAACCCTGCAGGGGTGTACTAATTTACCCATTGGTACCGTCCGGCTCACCTAGTTGGCCCTCTTCCGGGGAAGGCCGGCAAGCGGGCGCGGTTAAACCTTTACCTCACGTGAGAATATCCACGGGTCATCTGTGGCCACAGGACAGGTTCAGCGCTCCCAGCGCCCTGCCCCATCGCCACGTCCTAAACACAAATCCTCATCAACATCATCTTTCCACTCACACGCAAATGGAAAACCGAACTAGAGGACCCTTGGATACGCCCGCACAAGTTATTCGGTCAGTAAGGCGCCCATACACCCACCAATGGCAGCACGCTCGTCTTGGTTCAAGAGGTAAAGAACTCGCACCTAGGGGCTAGAGTGAGGCAAAACACCATCCCCGATGGCAACTCACCCAAGCCATCTTAGCATTTTAATTTAGCATCGCATTCATCCACCATGCCCGAATCATTCCATCTTCAACATCAGTTATGGAAATAAACAACGGACACAACTAAAGTTTAACTAAGCATGGCTAAGCATAGTTAAGCATATGATTACATCAATTCTAATTTGTATCCGGCCAACACATCAACACTAGGGTTCATAGGTAGGGGTACATGTAATGGGCTCGGGGAAGAGACATGCATTCATAGGATTCTATACATTTTGCTCAAAAGAGACATTTGAATCGCATGCAAATAATATGGTGGATAAAATAAGTTTATAAACATTGGGATGCTAGAATGCCAAGAAGGTTAGGTTATCTCTTGCCTTGCTGCCCGGTAGTGAAGTACTGCTCGTCGGGGTAAGTGGAGAGACCCTCGACTCCGGAATCTATCGATACCCAAAGAAAAATACAAAGAACACATAAATCACACGATCACAAGGTGCAATGTGCAAACACATGATGACATGTCCAATTGATGCAAAGATATCATTATAATTTAAATAGCAACATTAAATAGGGAGTCAAATAATTAGTGCAATTATTTGGAAACAACCCCATATTTATCTTAGTGGCCACCTTCTGTATAAATTATCAAATTATTAGAGAAGTGGCTCAATTATGCATGAACATGACATGAATGTATAGGTTTCGTTCTTCTGATCATTTCGGTAATTTATTTGTAATTTTCGGAGTACCGATGATTAAATAGCAATTTAAATAAATAAATGAATTTAATTCATTTAACCCAATTATGAATAACATCAAATAAAAGTGTGTGATCATGATGTGATACGTGCATGGTTTGATAGCATTTGACATGTTGATCACTTTGATATTTAATTCATAATTTTTGGACAATTATTCAAAAAGTTATGAATTTCCCTAATTTGGGATTATTTAACCCATTTTAGGAATTCTTAAATAACAGCAAAATATTGTTTCAAATAAACATTTCAATTTGTCCATTAGTTAGAGTTTGTCTTTCTGATCAACATGGTATTTTATTTGTTGAAAATGGACCAATATTTCAAGAGTTATGAATTATTTGAATTTGACTCAAATCTGTTTTTACTGTTCCAGGCCGGCCCACAGGTCGGCCCAGGCCGGGGTGCAGGCCGGGCCAGTGCCAGAGAAGGCCGGCCTCAGAGCCGGCCCAAACCGGTGCCAGGCCGGGGGCACGGCCGGTCGATCAAGCACGCTGTTAACTGAATTTGGAACGATAGGTGCAGAGTTTCAGTTTCAGAACAAAGGCGACGAGATGATCTGAAGCTGTCGCTGCCGCTGCTGATCCTCACGGGCGAGAGCAGAGGGAAGCTGGGGTTGCGGAGGCATGCTGGTGTGTGTAGGGGACGCGTGCCTCATGTACGCTAACTGGAGCGGCCAGGGCGTGGGTGCAGAAGCAGGGCGAGCTCGAGCGCAAGCTCGGCCATGGTGGAGCGGAAAGGCAGATGATTGCGGCGTCTACGGCACAACTTTGAGCTGGGGAACGGAGAAGGGTGCTCACTGGGATGGTGCCGATGTAGCCGTTCATGCTCGAGGAAGCCCGTCGTTGTCGGAAGTGAAGATCCCCACCGGTGGTCGTCGGGGAAGAAAACCGATGCGTGCGGCGGCCTGCTCGAGGTATAGAGCGTCCCAGCTCGATTCAATCGGCGGGGAGGACGAGGAGAGCGAGGCGAAGCTCGTGTTGGCGTCGGCGTGGCCAGGGGTGGTCGGCGTCGTCGGCGATTTGAAGGGGCGGTGGCGGCTCGACGGTGGCTACCGAAATCCGCTTCCGGTCTGTAGAAGAGAACGGAGAGGGGGATGAGCAGGGAGCAGGTAAGCGAGAAGAGGGAGGTGGGGGTCCTCCTTGACCCTCTCAGGGCAGCAGATCAAGCGGGGGCAGGCGTGCGTCGTCGGCATGGCGCCAGCGGCCTCCCTGGCGCCACAGTGAAGAAGGGGGAAAGAGAGGGACTGACAGTGGGGTCCCAGATGCAGGTTTTTAAACCATTTTCCTTTTTCTTTTCCCAGGTTTTTAAAACAGCAACTTTAGGGATTTATTAGGTCAATTTAAACATTTCTAAAAATTCTGAAATTATTTCAGTAGTCTCCCATTGACACATATAAGCTCCACAAAATTTGGGGTGGCACACAAAAATGTTTTGCACCACATTTGTTCTTGGAGTTTAAAAATAGGGCATTTTTGATAATTTCCAAAATAAATTTATTTGGGGTATTTAAACATTTCAATAAATTATGAAAATAATTATGGAGGCTCATATTATAACCATGAAGCACCCCATATTTTTATTTTACATTTTGGGGAAGTTTAACTTGGTTCCAAAATAGAGTTTGCAATGAACAAAATTGAATTCTCTATTTTATATCTTTGATTGTCAATAAATTGCCTTTGACAATTATTTATAAAATATTATTATTGGAACTTCCGGCACAATTTGGAAATTCAAGAATAATGTATTTTGCCAACATGAGCCTTGCATTTAGTTTGGCCATTTTGGGCAATGCATTTAGTTTGGAAATTTAGGAAGGGTTTGCTTCCTTTGTTTTTAAGTTCCAAGTGTTGCTTTATTTAGAAATTAGCAACTTAAATAAATATGCCATGATGAATTGCAAAACAAAAAGTGAAAATTTGGCCCATATTTTAGGGTGCTAATCTGGGGCTGTTACAATTCTACCCCCCTTACAGGAATCTCGTCCCGAGATTCTAGAGTAGGAAGAGGGATGAGAGAAACATGGCAACTCTTAACTTCAACGATCTACTCGATCTCACGAAGATCTTCCTTGGTGCATACTTGGATCTAGGAAGATTGACACGTCAATGGGGCGGAAAGAACAGAGGATAGCTTACGGTGACGGACAAAAGGAACCTTGCCCAAAACCATAAGCCCTTGAGGAAACTAGGAACGATTTGACCACACAAAGGTCGAGCCGAGGGTAGGACGACCTACCACCTTGTTCAGGACATTGGTTCAAGACCAAGACCATACTTCAAACCACCCGCTGTGTATACCGTAGGGATTTGGCACCGTGAGGAGAGAAGACAGCTTCTTTTGGACTCCACGCTTGTGACGTACTAGACGTGTCCATAAGGCTAAACGCTCGGGCCCTAACGTGACTGAAGAATTCACACACTGTCCGTGTGATGGAGAAGAGCTTGGGTTCACCTAGGAAGGAGAGATATGGCACTGCCCCACATTTAGATGGAGGGTTAGAACCTCATAAACGAGACATTGTCACGAGGTGGATGGAGTAGGAGGATTGACAGATAGGTATGTGGCAACTCCGTGGTGAGGTTCTCCTTGAGGTTCTAGATATCGCACTCCGGCTTCAGAAAATAGCCTCCATTCGATCCTCAAGCGAAGGTCGTACTTGGAGATAGGGAAAGGACCTTAGGGGGAAAACTTCTAGAACCATTTACACATGATTCTCATGGATAGCGGTTGAATTTGAAGGAGTTAGGAGATTTAGTCCAAAAGACCCTCCGGTGAGGTGCGTGAACCACAACACCGAACTTGTCGGTTTACTAAAAGGTCTAGGCCATGCTCTTAGTAAACTCCAAGCATCACTTTTGCTTGAGATTCAGAGTTGGTAGGTGTGCAGATACTTCAGGCTTCAACCGATCTGAAGGGGGAGATTGCGACAGTTAACAGAAGGTAGTGTCACTAATTCCTCAAGCCATGGCTACATTGCCAAGCTCCAGAACACGAGGTAGATTGGGAGTTCCATTGGGTCACGGTTACGAAGCGGAGATTTAACCAGCATGAACTCCAAACAATGAAACCCAGCTGATTCATGATTGGGCAACACCGGTAAGCTGAGGAGATTTGACAACTTCTTCTTATTTAGGAACGACTCGGTCAGGGCTTGGTGTGCACACATGGCTTAGTCAGAGAACGGGAGGTACCAACCTACCAGCTCAATAATGCACGTATGCATGAACAACTTTTGATTTACCCCGAGGTAACAAGCGAACTTCACTCGGATCCATAGCGACAAGAGTCACTGGTTGCGAGAGGAAGCTTGCATTTCAAGGAAAAGATGGGGTCTTGAGAGTTTCGACATGAATCTAACTCGTTGACCGAAGGTACACCTGAACGAAAGGACTTGGCAACACAGACAACTCAGCCCGGTGATATAATTACCAACTAGACGAAGAGTGTCACCGAAGTCTTTGGATTTCAAAACAATATCAATTGCTAAGATTATCCGATTACCACAACGATATTCATCCTCAACACTCTCGAGCCCAAAAAGCTCGGAGGTAGATGGATAAGGAAGGGTAGGAGCATCACTTCCTCAAGTGCGTCATGAGACTAAGCACGAACTCTTGATATAAAAGAGTGTGACACTCCAAGGTGGAACGGAACAAAAGCTAGACAAGCTCCTATTCCGCGATTTACAAAACTTTGACCTCACCGAGAAATGGGCGAGGGACCGGAGTTTGTTTCTCCTGACATCCCGAAGTGGAATGGCTTAACGAACCACAAGAATAACATGCATCAGAACACCCCAATGCACGATACACTTGACGGTCAACGGACAGATAGAGGTCGGACAACAGATTTAGATTAAGGAACGGGCTAACAACAATTTCAAGATATCGCAGAAGCCCTTGTCAGCACTCTTCCGACAACTAGTGCCGAAAGGGTTTCAGGAACGGGTGTTACCGGAGGGATCACAATTATTGATGGAAAAACTCGCTAAGAGCAATCCCGTCGTGATTCAGGTGATTCCAAGACAGAGAGCCTAGCTAAAGCTAGTGACGAAGAAGAGCATTGTCGAGGAAACCAATTACGGCTGCAACCTCGAGTTTGAAGACTAACTCCAAATTTTTGCCAACCTGATGTAGGGTGTGACCATTAGCACCAGGATTCGACGGAAAGATCTTGGGTTAAAGATCAGCTTCATGCACTGGGACCCACAATAGCATAATGCTCACAAGGGTGACAACCCTCATGAATCATTACCCCTGAGCCCTAGCACAATCCGGGAACTTCGGTTCAAGATCTTGGCTAAAGCGAAGGAATTTTCTTAACGATCCGCCACACTTCCTTTCTTCGGTTTCAGAAATGTCAGACGAGCAAAGTTGACCACTAACTAAAGATAGAACCCAACCCCGTGATCCTAAAGATTTAGAATTTGCCAACGATCAGAAACACCGTTAAATCAAATAGAGGTAAGATGGCACCGAGATCAGAGTGAATTGGATAAGGAGTAAAAAGAATCCTAGGAAGGTTTTCACAACTCATTTTTAGGTTAAAAATAATTTTCACTAGACTCGACATCGACCAATAGAAAGGGTTTCCTACAGGCAGTCCTGCTCTGATACCAACTTGTAGCGCCCCGACCCCGGAATTATACAGAGAGGCTATGAATCCGACACAACCATCAATGTATAAGACAAAGATCGAGACTTGTGGAACAGAACTGGCACAAAGCATGACTCTACGACACAAAAGTATAGCAACTCATATAACGAGAAGAATACAAATATTACACAACAAAAGGATCACAGATCCAACAAGTCATCAAGCGGAAGCGGGTAGTGTTGTCTAACAACAAGAAGCAAATATATGGCCTAAGAGGCCTACAATAAACATCATCCCAGCCAGCTTGTTCCACTGTCCCAAGCTGCCACCTGGGAACCCCAGACTAGTAGTCGACGTCAACGAAGAACCCACCTAGCTGCTCGGTGTCGTCCTCCTCTGAAATACAAAATCATAGAGGCAGCAAAGAGAAACTGAGTACGATGTACTCGCAAGTTTAGTAGGGCAATATAGGCCCAATGACTGACGGAGGCTCTAAAGCTTTATATGTGCACTTGTTTCTTTGCATAAAGCCAGTTTTCAATAAAAGACATAAATGACACGAGGCGTCGTCTACTCAGAATACTTTTCAAAAGGGGATAAGAGAGTAACATTTTCATCATTGGTTCTCATCGAACCCTTTTGTAACCAACCACACTCATCTCCACCAAGGCACCCCCTCGAATCACCCTCGAGGAAGTGAACCTTTAACACACGTTGATTTTGCAACCTTTAGCTGCCATATCAATTAGGTTAATATTCTCTATGATCTTATCGTCTATTCCCAAGTTGTCCATAACCGTGGACACGGCTTTTCGAAAAGATTAACCCTGCAGGGGTGTACTAATTTACCCATTGGTACCGTCCGGCTCACCTAGTTGGCCCTCTTCCGGGGAAGGCCGGCAAGCGGGCGCGGTTAAACCTTTACCTCACGTGAGAATATCCACGGGTCATCTGTGGCCACAGGACAGGTTCAGCGCTCCCAGCGCCCTGCCCCATCGCCACGTCCTAAACACAAATCCTCATCAACATCATCTTTCCACTCACACGCAAATGGAAAACCGAACTAGAGGACCCTTGGATACGCCCGCACAAGTTATTCGGTCAGTAAGGCGCCCATACACCCACCAATGGCAGCACGCTCGTCTTGGTTCAAGAGGTAAAGAACTCGCACCTAGGGGCTAGAGTGAGGCAAAACACCATCCCCGATGGCAACTCACCCAAGCCATCTTAGCATTTTAATTTAGCATCGCATTCATCCACCATGCCCGAATCATTCCATCTTCAACATCAGTTATGGAAATAAACAACGGACACAACTAAAGTTTAACTAAGCATGGCTAAGCATAGTTAAGCATATGATTACATCAATTCTAATTTGTATCCGGCCAACACATCAACACTAGGGTTCATAGGTAGGGGTACATGTAATGGGCTCGGGGAAGAGACATGCATTCATAGGATTCTATACATTTTGCTCAAAAGAGACATTTGAATCGCATGCAAATAATATGGTGGATAAAATAAGTTTATAAACATTGGGATGCTAGAATGCCAAGAAGGTTAGGTTATCTCTTGCCTTGCTGCCCGGTAGTGAAGTACTGCTCGTCGGGGTAAGTGGAGAGACCCTCGACTCCGGAATCTATCGATACCCAAAGAAAAATACAAAGAACACATAAATCACACGATCACAAGGTGCAATGCGCAAACACATGATGACATGTCCAATTGATGCAAAGATATCATTATAATTTAAATAGCAACATTAAATAGGGAGTCAAATAATTAGTGCAATTATTTGGAAACAACCCCATATTTATCTTAGTGGCCACCTTCTGTATAAATTATCAAATTATTAGAGAAGTGGCTCAATTATGCATGAACATGACATGAATGTATAGGTTTCGTTCTTCTGATCATTTCGGTAATTTATTTGTAATTTTCGGAGTACCGATGATTAAATAGCAATTTAAATAAATAAATGAATTTAATTCATTTAACCCAATTATGAATAACATCAAATAAAAGTGTGTGATCATGATGTGATACGTGCATGGTTTGATAGCATTTGACATGTTGATCACTTTGATATTTAATTCATAATTTTTGGACAATTATTCAAAAAGTTATGAATTTCCCTAATTTGGGATTATTTAACCCATTTTAGGAATTCTTAAATAACAGCAAAATATTGTTTCAAATAAACATTTTAATTTGTCCATTAGTTAGAGTTTGTCTTTCTGATCAACATGGTATTTTATTTGTTGAAAATGGACCAATATTTCAAGAGTTATGAATTATTTGAATTTGACTCAAATCTGTTTTTACTGTTCCAGGCCGGCCCACAGGTCGGCCCAGGCCGGGGTGCAGGCCGGGCCAGTGCCAGAGAAGGCCGGCCTCAGAGCCGGCCCAAACCGGTGCCAGGCCGGGGGCACGGCCGGTCGATCAAGCACGCTGTTAACTGAATTTGGAACGATAGGTGCAGAGTTTCAGTTTCAGAACAAAGGCGACGAGATGATCTGAAGCTGTCGCTGCCGCTGCTGATCCTCACGGGCGAGAGCAGAGGGAAGCTGGGGTTGCGGAGGCATGCTGGTGTGTGTAGGGGACGCGTGCCTCATGTACGCTAACTGGAGCGGCCAGGGCGTGGGTGCAGAAGCAGGGCGAGCTCGAGCGCAAGCTCGGCCATGGTGGAGCGGAAAGGCAGATGATTGCGGCGTCTACGGCACAACTTTGAGCTGGGGAACGGAGAAGGGTGCTCACTGGGATGGTGCCGATGTAGCCGTTCATGCTCGAGGAAGCCCGTCGTTGTCGGAAGTGAAGATCCCCACCGGTGGTCGTCGGGGAAGAAAACCGATGCGTGCGGCGGCCTGCTCGAGGTATAGAGCGTCCCAGCTCGATTCAATCGGCGGGGAGGACGAGGAGAGCGAGGCGAAGCTCGTGTTGGCGTCGGCGTGGCCAGGGGCGGTCGGCGTCGTCGGCGATTTGAAGGGGCGGTGGCGGCTCGACGGTGGCTACCGAAATCCGCTTCCGGTCTGTAGAAGAGAACGGAGAGGGGGATGAGCAGGGAGCAGGTAAGCGAGAAGAGGGAGGTGGGGGTCCTCCTTGACCCTCTCAGGGCAGCAGATCAAGCGGGGGCAGGCGTGCGTCGTCGGCATGGCGCCAGCGGCCTCCATGGCGCCACAGTGAAGAAGGGGGAAAGAGAGGGACTGACAGTGGGGTCCCAGATGCAGGTTTTTAAACCATTTTCCTTTTCTTTTCCCAGGTTTTTAAAACAGCAACTTTAGGGATTTATTAGGTCAATTTAAACATTTCTAAAAATTCTGAAATTATTTCAGTAGTCTCCCATTGACACATATAAGCTCCACAAAATTTGGGGTGGCACACAAAATGTTTTGCACCACATTTGTTCTTGGAGTTTAAAAATAGGGCATTTTTGATAATTTCCGAAATAAATTTATTTGGGGCATTTAAACATTTCAATAAATTATGAAAATAATTATGGAGGCTCATATTATAACCATGAAGCACCCCATATTTTTATTTTACATTTTGGGGAAGTTTAACTTGGTTCCAAAATAGAGTTTGCAATGAACAAAATTGAATTCTCTATTTTATATCTTTGATTGTCAATAAATTGCCTTTGACAATTATTTATAAAATATTATTATTGGAACTTCCGGCACAATTTGGAAATTCAAGAATAATGTATTTTGCTAACTTGAGCCTTGCATTTAGTTTGGCCATTTTGGGCAATGCATTTAGTTTGGAAATTTAGGAAGGGTTGCTTCCTATGTTTTTAAGTTCCAAGTGTTGCTTTATTTAGAAAATTAGCAACTTAAATAAATATGCCATGATGAATTGCAAAACAAAAGTGAAAATTTGGCCCATATTTTAGGGTGCTAATCTGGGGCTGTTACACAACCCGTAGTGATGGAGTTACCAAGCCTAAACTGATGAAGTTACCATCCAGTAATGATAGAGTTATCCATCCTAAACTGATAAAGTTACCGCCCAGTAGTTATATAGTTACCCACCAAAGACTGAAGGAGTGACCATCTCGTAGTGCTGGAGTTATACACCCTAATTCATAGAGCTATCATCCACTAGTGTTGAAGTGACCATTTTAGACTGATAGAGTTACCCACCCTAGACTGAATGAGTTATCCACCCTACACTTAAAGAGTTACCCACCCTAGACCGATGGAGTTACCACCCAGTAGTAATGGAGTTACCCACCTTAGACTGGTGGAGTTATCCACCGTACACTGATGGAGTTACCCACTCAGTATTGACGAACTGATGGAGTTGCCACCCAGTAGTGATGGAGTTACCCACCCTAAACTGATTAAGTTACCACACAGTAGTGATGGATTTACCGACCCTATACTGAATGAGTTGCCAACCGTAAACTGATAAAGTTACCGCCAGTAGTGATGGAGTTACCCACCCTAAACTGATTAAGTTACCCACCCTAGGCTTAGAAGTTACAACCCAGTAGATATGAAGTTACCACCCCGTAGTGATTGAGTTATGAAGTCTAAATTGATGAAGTTACCCACCCATTACATATCCTAAATTGATAAAGTTAACCCGTAGTAATGGAGTTACCCACACTAAACTGATGGATTTATCCATCTCATTTTAGGGGTGTAGTTGTTATCATGAAATCGACAAAATTATCTCCCTAAAATTTATGAAGTTGCACTATGTTTTAGTGTATATTTATCCACTTTTTACACGATACATTTTATCGTCCCAAAGTGTTAACTCACTTATGAAATTAGTTGGTAACTTCAAAATTCGAAAAGAACAATCAAAAGTGCGATATAGTTTCAAACAAAAAAGGATCGTTGATTGGGGTGGTAATTTACATACTACAGCATGGTAACTTCCGTATTACTGGTTGGTAACTTTTGGGTAAAAAAAAAATATCGTCGGAACATATCAACATGGGATCTAGTTTTGAAGATCTCGACGCGACTAATCCAACGGTGAAAACGGATCATAAATCGGATAAACGGTTTGAGCTAAAAAACATTTTAGATTTTCAAATTTTGTATTAAATGCTGATGATGTCAGCAATTCTGTTTTTATGCATGCATGCAAAAGGAGCCTGTTGGTGCACATCGTTGTGACTAATTGACCCGCCCGTAGGTTGCTTACATATTTGCCAAATTGAAGCGTCTTCTATGTAGTCGTGTCCTTAAACAAAGAACCAAGCGGATCCCATGTGGTCGTTGTCCTTATCCACACAAGTCCTTGCCCTATACGGTAGGAGTCAGGCGTTTTACAGAAATCTCTTGCACCTTACGTAGTTAGGTTGTTGGATTTGGACGAGTATACCGGATTTTTACGAATAGGCATATATTCACTGACACTAGTCATTTGACATTTTCAAGAATTACTTACTTTAGAGTTTTCTTTGTTTAGGAATCGTGAATTATCAGATATTAAGATACTTTGGTCTCGCCATAGTGCACGAGTGACTTATTTTACGTACGAACCGGTAATATTCTCTGCTCAACGAGGTAACATGGGAATAAAGTGATTTAGGATCATATTCTGCAGAGCATGCATGCATTGCAACGGGAATGTGTACTTGCCGAATCGACACACCAAAAGCTGCCACGTGCCTACATATCCAACTAGCCCGGCCGGTCGTGCGTCCAAAGCACAACTCTTTTCTCACCAAGAATATTACCAAAAATATCACATTGTACTCCCATCATAATTTGTTTCATTTCATAAATATTTACAATAAACATCATTTAGCAAAGCTGAATTTGAAACAAGCTGTAGTCTGTAGACATACATATCATATTTCTAACTATATTTTCAACCAATCGAAAAAAGATGGAGTATATGTTCTCCGGTCTCCAAAAATTAATTGCTATTTATCATATAATAAATATAAATTTGGCGAAACACCATAGAAATAGAAATATTCTCTGAACTTGTCAACCTCTGTGAAGAAGGGACCGGGAGTAAAGTTGATATGATGTATTCCTGAGCAAGTTGATTAATTGGTGGTGGCCATCTGTAAGGCTGCGCTGTGGAAGGTGGCTAACATACACAAACAAGATCAGATTTTCAGTCCATGTGATGTCTGGCCGGGCATTAATCAAGGTGGGAATGTCCTTAGAGATTTTGATTAATCATGTGCATGATGGAACATTTGACTCTATAAAACCTACACCTGAAAGCTGCTAGTGCTAAGATAGAGACATATTCATTTTTGGGGCCGGTTTAACGAAGTGTATGGCTTGCCATTTTGTAGTACTACCAGTTTAATTAAGTTTCTCGGCTCTTTTATTATTCTCCTTTTTGGTTTTTTGGGTCATGGAATCATACATAGACTAGAGGCATCGGATCCTCAGTCTAGCTACGTGTAGAGCTGAATAAACGAAGATATATACTGCCGGCCGGCCTGAGCATCTATAACTATAAGATATAGCTTAGAATCGAATACTTGCGTTAGCATCAAGACAAGCGTGCACCCAACTCGTAACATTAACCACCCGTTTGACAGGAGAACGGAAGATTTGAGATCCATTTCTACCGTGACCGACAAAAAATGTTGTGACTTCTGGATTTACACTATTTCAGAGGTTCAGCTAGCGGACCGGCCGGCACCAATAAAATATCAGATCAGTTGGTCATATCTACGGTCTCTAGCTCATTTTGAAACGAGAACGGAGTAGGGATATACACAGTGCCAGAACTCCAGGGTGGCGATTCTTTCCTAACGGGCACAATTGTCGCTGACAAGGTGGAACCGACGCGATTAATCTTTTTTCTCGCAGCACACAAGGTGGAACCTACACGAAACATAGAAATTATAGTGTCGGACACAGAAAACCGACACAGAAAACCAATATAAGACCTTTTGGTAAGTTAATTTAGCTTACCAAATGTTTTATATTAGTGAACGGAGGGATTATTATCAATGGAAAATGCTTGAAACCAGTCGACCAATATGAGTGAATTGATCGGTCGCTTGGTTGCGTCTCGCGTCGTTCGGTTCGTGGTTTTTCATATGTCCCCACTAGATCCTACCTGTCTGCCTGTTTTTTTAAGGTTTTTCACTCCCCATGGTTGTTTTTAGTACTTAGGGCAACTCTAGTGGGGCGATTCAAACGGAAAAAAATTGTGTCCGTTTTTGTCTGTGTTTCCTTCCGTAGCTAGTGAACCCATCGGGGCGACAATTCATTTTGTACGCCTCCTTCCGTTTTTTATCATTTGGTCACAATCTTATTGGAAATAAATAAATGAAACATTGCACATAGTTTATTACAACCAAATAAATAAAAATCACATAGTTTACAAACAAAAAATTTAAAATTATAGAAAATAAATTGGAACAAAATGCCACGATAGAACTACGGGTTTCCTACGTGACTCCATGCTCAACCATATCATTTTGAAGTTGAATGTGAGTTATCCGATCACACATTTCATGATGAAATTGTAGAATTTGTTCAAACATTGCCGCTCCACCCGATTTCCCAAGCGAAGCGTTCGAATGCGAAGTATCTCGTTAGGAAGAGGAGTTTTCCGAGGCAACTAGGCGGTAGTTTTGGAGCAGATGATCAACTATTTGGGGGTTGAGACTAAAGTAGTGGTCAAGTCCCTTAGCTACTATGATGGATCAGCCTTAGCCAAGTATCGTGTTGCACTCAAGCTTCCGTCTGAGCTTAAAATGGGCTTGAAGATGCCTTATGGGGAAGCCAAACATGTGGAGATAGCATTCCATATTGCAGTTGTTAAAGCCATTACCAATATTAGAACAGCCAAGGCCAAGGAGTTGGAAGGAACCATGTTTCATGCAATCCCAAGTGCCAACTATCGACAAGAGATAGATGTGGACTATCTAGCCTTTGCACAAACTAATCCTCGTGATACTACCGTATTCCTGGAGAGTTGCATCAAGCTTATCCGGACGTACCACAAATCTTTTAGTATGCTGTCCGATGAGATGGAGATAATGGTAGAACAGTTCTCGAGCCCAGATGCTATCCAGGAGATTTGTGACATGCTCATGTATGAAGCCCGTATGGGTCATACTGATCCACCATCTACCCCAGTTACTTATGTTGATGAGAATGCAGCCCCTGAAACCCCAATTTATTCCACTTATTCACCATCGCACCCAGACTATGTTCTTATTGGAGATGTGGAGGAACGACAAAGTACTGAACCAGAAGCTTCCTATTCCGGTGGGTGGGATGAGGAACCCTACCAAGGAACTCTAAGCGATCCTATAGTAATCAAAGGTGATGATGGCGAGGAGGAAGTTGAGAGTTATTTACCCAGAAGGAAGCCAAAGCTAGGTCGACCAGGTAATCCAATTCTGATTAATTCAGATGAGGGATATGAGGATGATAGATGTGGTTATAAGTCAAGGTATAACCAGGGGCGAGTACGTCAAGGCATCCCAAGTTAGAACCCATTGAAGAGTCTCGAAGCTATTTCTGTAGCACCAGTGATGTTCCTTCGGGAACTGATGACTTTGGAGGTGAGTTTAGCGGTGAGGCGGAGGCGTACAAATACCTAGACAGTTACTTCAATGTAACTGATTGGAACTTAGAAGCATCACCATCCGACCCTGATTACCAGCCATCTGGTAAGAAAATCCCTTTACCAGGATTTCTGAGGAGGACCGGTCGCAACAAGTGGTGGAAGCCGGGGAAGTTTACCGAGAAGTGAAGTTAAGCGGAGAGAAGCGTAGTAGATGTCCATATGTAACATATAGAGTATTGTAGCGAGTATGGTGTGGTTGTACGGTAGCAACAAGTGAGGCCTACTCACTTTAGAGTGTGTTACAATTCTGTACCCATGTTTGTAATCCTACATGTATAATACATGGTATATGTTTGAAATGTTTTGGTTTCTTGGATTTTTCTGGATTTCTATGTGTGACTAGTATTTGCGCATGGAGATGAACTCAAAGTGCATATGCATAATGTAACGATGAGTTCTAATTCAATGTGGCAGGACTAGGGGGTTATGGCGAGTGCCAGTGAGGAAAGTGAGTTACAAAGGCAAGATAGAGAAGTAAGAGAGAAGCATGCAGCCGAGACAGGAGGAATACCTCAGCCGTCAAGGCCAATCACGGAGCAAAGCTTTATGCAATATATGCAATTGGTGGAAGAAGGAAGACGTCGTGATAAGGAAGTGCAAAACAAATTCTTACATGATCTTCTGGAAACGCAAGCTGGAAGGGCGAGGAATGGAGAACCAAAAGGTGTAACCTTATCAGATTTCCAGAATACTAGGCCTGAACCCTTTGCAAAAGCAGTAGATCCTATGTATGCTGAAGATTGGATTGCAGACACTGAGAGGAAACTCAATACAGTTGGATGTTCTGTTGAGGAGAAGGTTAGGTATGCAACTTATTTGCTTACCGGACCAGCAGCATCATGGTGGGAAGCAATTATGGCAACACAGGCCACAGGATATGTGATGACTTGGGAGGAGTTCAAGAAGAGATTTAGGGAAGCTCATGTTCCCGAAAGTGTTATGGAGCTCAAGAAAAGAGAGTTTGAGAATCTGAGGCAGAATGAATCACCAGTTGGAAGATATGTCAGCATGTTTAATACTTTATCTAGGTATGCTTTGGATGAAGTAGATACAGAGGAGAAAAGAAAGAAGAGATTCATGAAGGGTCTGAATCCATTCATGAAAATGCAACTTAGGTTGACTAAACCTAAGGAATTCCAGGAGTTAGTGGATGCAACCATAACTCTTGAGGATGATTATAAAATGCTTCAGGAGGAAAGGAGGAAGAAAGCCAGGATTGAACCCAGGAAATTTCAAGTGCAGAAGTCACCACCAAATCTACGTTTCAAGCCTAAACCTAGAATGGATATAAGGAAGCCAATACCACGAAATTCCAATCCAATGGATCACATTGTTTGTGACAATTGTGGTCTAAGGGGACACATGAAGAAGGATTGCCAGAAGCCAAAAATTATCTGTTTCGGATGTGGACAGCAGGGGCACATAAAACCAGACTGTCCTTATCGGCAAAATCAGCAGATGGGTCATGGAAATGGAGGCGGTATTAATAGGAATGGTGGCGGATTCAAGCCAAGAGGCGGGGGTTTTGGTCAAACCTCTGCAGATAAAGCTAAAGGGAAGCCTTATGGGAAGCTGAACTGCACCAACTTGGAGGAAGTTAACAATAACGACAACATGGTGATCGGTACGCTCAAAATCTTATCTCATCCAGGCAAAGTTTTATTTGATACTGGAGCTACTACATCTTTTGTTTCACAACAATTTGTGGAAGCATATGGGATTAGGTGTCAACCGTTAGCAGTTCCGATTACGGTCATGTCAGCTCGTGGAAAGATTTTAGCATCACAAGTCAAAAAGGATCAAGTAATTATGATCTGTGATCGCGTTTATGACGCTGACTTGTTAGTAATACCCATGAAAGATATAGCAGTCATCTTAGGGATGGACTGGTTGTCTGACCATGGAGCCCAAATAGATCGTGCGGATAAGACGGTATCGTTAAGAGGATCCGGAGGGATTAGAACGATATGTCAAGGAGATAAACACAGTCAGTTAAAGGCAGATCTGCAGTTAAACTCCATGAGTAAGGAAAAATTGGAAGAGATTCCGGTAGTAAGGGAGTTTCTGGATGTGTTTCCAGAGGAATTACCTGGAATGCCACCCGACCGAGAAATTGAGTTCACTATAGATTTAATTCCTGGCACAGCACCTATTGCACAACCACCATATAAGATGGGATCCAAGGAATTGGTACAATTGAAGGAACAACTGGATGAGTTAGAAGCTAAAGGATTTATATGAGAAAGTGTATCACCCTGGGGAGCACCGGTAATATTTGTGGATAAAAGGGATGGAGGACGGAGAATGTGTGGAGATTTTCGTAACCTAAACAACGTTACAATTAAGAATAAGTACCCTCTACCAAGGATACAAGATTTGTTTGATCAAGTTAGAGGAGCTGGAGTATTTTCCAAGATTGATTTAAGGTCAGGATACCATCAAATAAAGATCAAAGCAGAAGATATTCCAAAAACCGGATTTGTATCACGATACGGACATCATGAGTACCTAGTGGTACCATTTGGATTGACCAATGCACCAGCTATATTCATGAATTTGATGAACAAGATTTTCATGCCATATTTGGATAAGTTCGTGATAGTATTCATAGATGATATATTGATTTATTCCCGAACTAAGGAAGAACATGCACGGCATTTGAGAATAGTACTGCAAACATTGAGAGAACACCAGTTATATGCCAAATTCAGTAAATGTGAATTTTGGTTAGACCAAGTGGAATTTCTTGGACATGTGATCAACAAAGAAGGAATTGCTGTGAATCCGGAGAAAGTGAAAGCTGTATTAGAATAGAAAGTACCGAAGAATCCTAAGGAAATAAGAGCATTTCTAGGAATGGCCGGATACTACAGGAGATTCATTGAAGGATTTTCAAAGATAGCTGGACACATGACCAAGTTTCTCAGAAAGAATGTTCCGTTTGAATGGACAGAGAAGTGTGAGCAAAGTTTTCAGGAGCTTAAAAAGAAGCTAACAACAGCACCAGTTTTGGCGGTACCCGAGACCAGAAAAGATTATACGGTGTATTGTGATGCATCCAAAAATGGACTAGGATGTGTATTAATGCAAGATCACAAGGTCATTGCATATGGATCAAGGCAATTGAAACCCCATGAACTCAACTATCCAACTCATGATTTGGAATTAGCCGCAGTAGTTTATGCTTTGAAGCAGTGGAGACATTTTCTTTATGGAGCAAAGTGTGAGCTATACACGGATCATAAGAGTTTGAAATACTTCTTCACTCAGAAGGAGTTAAATATGAGGCAAAGAAGATGGTTGGAATTGATTAAGGATTATGATTTAACAATTAATTATACACCCGGAAAGGCCAATGTGGTAGCAGATGCTTTAAGCCGGAAGGTCACTTGTAATCCTTTATTGGAACAAGAGATGCCCAAAGAACTTAGAAGGGAAATAGAGGGGTCTCAAATTGAGATTTGGGATGGACCAGAACTAAATAGTATTATGGCAATGGATATTGTTGGAGAGATTAACATGGATTTGAAAGCAAACATAATATCTCAACAAGAAGAAGATGAGTTTATAGCAGAAGAGATAAGGAGAATTAAAGAAGGGAGAATGTCTGAATTTACTTTAAGGACGGAAGATGGATCCTTGTGGTATCATGATAGAATTTGTGTTCCAGACATCAAGGAAATTAAGAGTATCATACTCAAGGAAGCCCACGAAACACCTTATTCTATACATCCTGGGAGTACCAAGATGTACATGGACTTAAAGAAGTTATTTTGGTGGAATAATATGAAAAGAGAAATTGCAAGATATGTGGCAGAGTGTCATACTTGTAGTCAAGTAAAGGCTGAACACCAGAGACCAGCCGGATTATTACAACCTTTGCCTATTCCCAAATGGAAATGGGAAGACATTAGTATGGATTTTATCACAGGATTACCTAAAACAAGGAAAGATAAGCATGCAATTTGGGTGATTGTGGACCGATTAACCAAAAGTGCTCATTTTCTTGCTATCAATCAGAAGGATACAGCGGCAACTTTGATTGAAATCTATGTGAAAGAGATAGTTAGTAAGCACGGAGTACCTTTAACCATAGTTCAGATAGAGGATCAATCTTTACTTCAGCCTTTTGGAAGCACTTGCATAAAAGATTAGGTTCAGATCTTAACTTTAGTACCGCATACCATCCTCAAACTGGAGGACAGACTGAACGGACAAATCAAATACTGGAGGATATGCTGAGAGCATGTGTTCTAGATTTTGGAGGATCGTGGGGTGAACACTTGGCATTAGCAGAATTCTCTTACAACAACAGTTATCAGAGTAGCATACAAATGGCACCATTTGAGGCTTTATACGGAAGAAAATGCAGATCGCCAATATGTTGGTTTGAAGTAGGGGAAAGTAAGGAATTTGCACCAGAATACATCAAAGAACAGCAAGTGATAGTCGATATTATCCGTGATCGCTTGAAAATAGCTCAGAGTAGACAAAAGAGTTATGCAGATCTTACCCGAAGACAATGGGAGCCCCAAGTACAAGATATGGTATATTTGAGGGTTAGTCCGACTAAAGGAGTGAAAAGGTTTGGAGTAAAAGGAAAATTGAGTCCAAGGTATATTGGACCATTCCGTGTATTAAGTCAGAAGGGGACTGTAGCTTTTGAGTTAGAGTTACCAGAGATTCTATCAGAAGTGCACAATGTGTTTCATGTGTCACAACTCTGGAAGTGCTTGAAACCACCTGAAGAACCAATTGACTACGAGAAGTTAAACTTACAACCAGACCTATCCTATGAGGAGCATCCAGAGAAAATTTTAGCCGAAAATTGGAAAAGATTGCGGAATAGAGCTATCAAATATTGTTTAGTACAATGGAAGAATCATCCTGACAGAGAAGCAACGTGGGAAAAAGAAGATGATCTACGACGAGACTACCCACATCTGTTCAGGTACTTCATGAAAGAAACTTCGGGACGAAGTTTAGTTTAAGGGGGAGAGGATGTAATACCCCGCAGTTATAAGTTCCGAAAGGGTAGAAATAGGAAGTTTGCATCTTTGCATTCATGCATGTTTGAAAAGTCTGAATAATTTTCGCGCTTTTATGCAAAAAGGACTAAGACGTCGAACTCTGACAAACGTTGATGATTTGGAAACATATCATTGACCAGTAGTCGAGACAAATCGATATAACCTTAGTCACCTATTTCAAAATCTTAGTTTATAAAAGAGTGGTTGGGTTATCACCCATATTAAAAACCTACAAAGGCAAATTCAAATTCAAATATAAATGACATCAACTCTTTGATATCTTATTCCTATTCACATTCTTAAACTCTTGATTCAACTCCTGAATTCAAAGTCATATTAAACAAACACATTTTTATCTTATCATTCCAAGAATTCCTATCCTATCTTATTCCATTCAACTCAAAAATTAAATCTTCACAAAACTTTGATCATCATCATTCCTTATTTCCAAAACAACTCTATACAATTCAAATTTTATACAACATCTTTCCAAATCTTACAAATGGAATTGTTCCACAATTCTATTACAAATAAAAATTATAATATAAAACATCAGGTCCTTATACAAATTCAGTACAGAAAGTTAAAAAGAAAATCCTATAAACTAAATCCTTTAGTTAATCTTCAGAAGCTCCAAACCTGTAAAATAAACATCACTCACAAAGAAAAGAAATTGTTATTGTTAGAAATGTAGCCAAGTACATTAGTACTGGCTGTTGCTTTAACATCTGGCAGATTGCCAAACTCCATGAATTGGAGCTGACATATGAATTCAAATACATAACCAAAGCAAATATCCAGCTAGAGGCAAATTGATCATGCTCAGCATGCATTTAAGCATGTAAAAGGGGCAAAGGCAGCACCAGCAATAAAACTTAGGCAACCTTGAGGGACTAGCTGGTTAAAGCATGATCATATCCAAAAAAAATCCAAAGGCAACAATGGGACAGAATAATTCATCTCTGCCAAATATAATTCTTAAACCAATCTTTATTATTGTATGGTGTCACATTTACCATTGATTGGTAAATGGACCCAAAGATCTTTAGCCCACTATCACAAATAATTCCTCAGCCCAATCAAAACTTAGGCCAATAGCAAAGCCACCCGAATCCATCAAGTTTACATCAGCCCTAAGGCAGCAGAGGGATGCCAACCAGTTCATAACCACATTACATAGCAGCAGTCGGCAAGATCTTGATAAGATCAAGTGATGTGGAGGGATAACTCCCTGCGCAAGGATCCTAGCTGATATTCACCCCCAATTGGACTTGAATCCATCTCATAACCCAAATGGATGGACTTGAACCAGTTCATAACCTGAATGAATAAGAACAGCCGGCCAGAGCAAGGATAGGATCAAAGAGGTGGAAGAGTTAGCCACAGAGGAGTAAACAGTGGCCAGGCATAGAAATTCATCCTCCAGAGGATAGGAACCTCTTTAAAATAGTGAAAAAGAGGCAGCTCGAGGTAGAAGAAGGGCCACTGTAAGCAGCTTACACAGCACATGCAAGTTATCCTGGTGTCGCCACCAAATTCACCCAAAAACCCTATAAATAGGGCAGCCAGCCGAATCCACAAGGTACAACACAACCAAGCACATCACACACATCTCTGAAAATGTTCATCATCAAGAACATTAGCCACAGCACCTCTTGCAGCTAGAATTATACACTCTAGGAAAATTGAAGCATCTAGGAGGAGCAGGCTAGCCACAAGACGCAGGTTGTCAGTTAGCCAGAAGACCAAGCTACTCATCAACAGCAGGTTGATCCTTTGAGTGCTTTAGACAGAGAAGGAGAGAATCAGCTAACTCTGAAATTGACAGAGCCAAGCTAAGCATGTTTTCATGCATGGAAGGGAAGAGAGGAAGTGAGGAGCATCTGTTCTTATCAGAACCATGTTTAACATGGATTATGCTTAAGAAAGGTGAGAGGGAAGTGCAACATTTGTTCTCTACAAATCACAAACAAGCCAGTGAACCAGGGAACTGGAGTAACTGAGCTTAGCACATCTGTACACTGGAAGAAAGACAGGAAAGCATTAAAAAGAAAATGGAGTTTTTCCAAAGCTAATTCCTTAGCTAGCTTCTGTGTAACTCCAAGGGGGGCCTCACAGCATGCACAGCTACCTGATCTTAGCCCCAGAATTAATTCCACACTTGCATAGAGCACAGAACACAGCTACAGCATAATATCAAGTCCCAAAATCCTACTTTTCTCACTCAAATTTTATCTCTGCCAACTAAAGAAATTCCTCTAAGTATACTTTTCACTACACACTACTGAATCAAGCACTAAAGCATCTAAGACAAAATAAATCATCAGCAACAAAGTCTATCCAGTGCATAAGCATGATTTTTCTAAGTACCAGTGAGGGAAGCTTGCCTAGCTTAGCAGCTAAGCTAGACGGGGAGGTAAACTAGAAGAAAGTGAGAGTAGAAGGAGCAAGAAACGGGAAGATCTTACCGTTCGCCCATGGCCGTAACTCCAAGACGACGGGGCAGTGCCCGTGTGGTCTGTGGAGGAGGACCAAAGGAGGAGCACACACCAGCACCAGCACCATGGCGGCACAGAGGGCGAAGCTCTGCGCCAAGCCATGGCGGAACATCTCGGGGAAGGAGGAGCTTGGTGGAGCGGCGCCGTCACCGAAACCCTAACCCTAGATTCGGGTTGCGCACGGACACACCAGGAGAAGGAGAGCAAATCGATGGGGAGACAGAGGTAGAGCGTCGGGAGAGCTCTCGATTGCACCCTAGCATGGCGGCGGAGCTAGCCGGAGTACGCCGGAATCGGCCGGCGACGGCGAAGGCGAAAGGGGATCGTGTCGACCACGGGAGCGAGAGAGAAGAGAGAGAGGAAGGCAGGAAGTGGTTCAGTCGGACCGAACCGGTGCGGGTTGACTTGGTTCAACCAAGTACCGAGGACCTAGTTGCAATTTTTAAGAATTGCTAAATCCAAATCAAATCCAAATTATAATTTAAATTTTAAATCCCAAATAAGAATCCTAAAAATCAACTAAAAATATGTTATTAACTCAAAATTTTACAAGGATTTCAAAAATGATTTTTACTTTATTTATGGAAAAAGTTTTATTGAGTGGAAAATTCAAAGATCCTTAAGTGGAAATGATTTGAATTATTTTCCAAAATATTCAAAGATCCTTAAGTGGAAATGATTTGAATTGTTTTTCAAAATATTCAAGGATCCTTCAGTGGAAATGAATTGAAATATCTTTCCAAACGTAAAAATAAGTTACCTTTCCATAAATGACTGTCCTGTTACTCATCCTAGGTAAAACACACAAAGAAGAAATCATCTTAAAATGTGAAGGGGGGAATTTTCTAAAAATCTTCAAAAATCATTTCATCTATGCATAATAGCATGATTTGGATTTTCAAACATTGTCTTATAAAGACAATGATGTTGATTTTCAGAACACGAGGGTCGCGAATCGCCGGAAGCTTTAGACTGCACTACTTGTCAGTCTCAAGGCAAGTTCATTCTTGCATACCGTTTGATGTATTTTTATCAAAGTACTTGCAAAGCTATTTATACGTTCCTTTCACTTGCATCAAAAACGAAAAAGTATTTTCGAATGATGTGGTATATACTATTGGTTGGCGGTGGAACAATGGTAAGATGAATAGGTACGGTGTTCCATCGTATGGGAAGGTATATATCCTTAGGAAATTAATAACCCATGTTCCAGTGATCCTTTCGCCGTAGTGAAAGCATCAACCAACAGACTTTGTATGGGCGGGGTCAGTCAGAGGTTTCTTTCCTCATCCGCATATCCTCGGCAGGCCTACACCGGGTTGGGTCATTGCGGCGGCCAACAGCGTGGAAGCGCGTGCTCTTCCTGCCCGACGGGGTAATTGGTGGGGAAGCTCGGGAGGGGTGATGGGTATGCGTGGAACATGATTCCCCTACCGCATCATAAATGGGCGGATGTGTGTTGATTTGGAAGAAGCTCCACATGGCTGGATGTCCTGAGCCTTGGCTATAACACTCATGGAGTGTAAAGAGAGCATATATAGGGCCAGGCAACTGTTGGGTAAAGTGATGCAACTCTGCAGAGTCAAACAACAAATTTGTGATATCACAACCGTGTTCCCGGAATGGAACTACGAGATCGAGGCCGGAAGGGAGTCCCATTTGGATTCACAAGACCGGTGGAGACTGTGGACATAGTTTTCACAATAAAATCTATCCTTTGAAGAAATGTTTGCAAAAACTTGCATCTATGTCAAAGACCTGAGGTTTTGGCAGTAGCTAGTGCATGAAACACCTTATCTCTATATATTCAGAACTTGCTGAGTAACGATGTTGCTCACCCTTTCCCTTTTGACCCCATGCTTAGACTTTGAGGAGGCAATCAAGGAGGGCTATGGAACTTATCATGAAGACGAGGTGTACTACGAAGAGCCTGATCTATCCGGAGGCGTGGAAGGCGTCAACTACCTGATAGCATATGGCGTAGAAGACGAGGAGGCATAGACTTAGACTCCTGTCATAAGAACCAGGCCGAGCAATACTAGACTAGTACTACTTAGGTTGTTGAGCCTGATGGTTCTTAGTTTACTTCTTTCTATCGTTAATAAGTTGACCACGGTCAACCGTACCGTAGTTGAAATTCCTCCCATGTCGGAGGAAGACGTTGAAGTTTTTGTACACTTCTGGCTTGTAATCTTTAGCAGTGTGTAATAAAGTGGACCCGCAATGTTTCTGTTGTACTACTCTGAGGGATGTAATATTTACGGATAAGTCCTTCCGTAGGTGTTATGTCAACGACTTGTACACTACAATATGCAGTGGTGTGCTGGGTCACCGCACTCCCACACGATCCAGCAATGTCACATCAATCAGGACATCGCCAAGGACCCCAATGCCGGCAAGTCAAGGAACAAGCGCAAGTCCAGGAAGGACGACAAAGAAAAGGAAGACGCGGCTTCAGAGTCGGATGACGCGGCCTCCAAAGAGGGAAAAAGCAGCAAATTCCCTAAGCATGCCGAAAGTCTCATCGTCAATCTGGCAACAGATTCCTCTCGCAAGGAAAATGCGGCTTGGCGAGAACTCAATGCTACGGTACCTGCAGTTCCTCAGTATTTGGATTGGTCCGACATTCCCATCACATGGGACCGCAGCGATCACCCGGACAGAGTTCCTTCAACGCGCACCTACGCTTTGGTCGTCAGCCCTATAGTCGACAAATACAAGTTGACAAAGGTGCTCATGGACGGAGGAAGTAGCATCAACATACTCTACGCCGCAACATTGAAAAGGATGCGTCTTTCCGAGTCACAACTCAGCCATAGCAATGTGAAGTTTCATGGGATTGTGCCGGGACAGCAAGCCTCCTCAATGGGAAGGATCACCCTGAAGGTCACCTTCGACGGCACAGATAATTTCCGAACAGAAGACGTCTCTTTTGAGGTGGTTCCTTTTAAGAGCGCATACCATGCAATCTTTGGACGTCCGGCTTTCGCCAAATTCATGGCTCGTCCCTGCTACATCTATAGCAAGCTGAAAATGCCGGGACCCAATGGGATCATCACAGCCAAGGGAGACTTCAAGAAAGAAAAGGAGTGTGAAGCCGCCAATGCCGTCCATGCTGAAGAAGAAATCTGCAAGGAAGAATTGGAGGATCTCAAGAAGACAATGAGTCCTAATGAGATGCCGGCAACTAAAAAACCATCCTCTAAAGTCGACTCGAGCTTCAAACCGAAGGATGACACCAAGAAAATCAAGCTCTCAAAGGATGATCCGACAAAGGAGGCTATCATTGGTGCCGGCCTCGACGACAAATAGGAAGGCGAGCTTGTCAAGTTTCTCCGTGAGAACCGGGATATCTTTGCTTGGTCACCATCTGTCGTGGTGGGTAGCACGGCATATCCATCAAAGACGGAAAAGAGTGTGGGGCAGGCGACGATCGGATGCTCGCGCGGGATTGGGCAACAAACATGCAAACACACGTCGGTTACCCAGGTTCGGGGCCCTCCTTGTGGAGGTAACACCCCTACGTCCTGCTCTTCTTGTTCTTATTGATTGATCACAAATCGGGCTACAAGGGTTGCTCCTGGAGCTGTATGGCGGTGGTGCCGGCTAGAGATGTCAAGCCGGCTAGAGGTGGAAGACGATGATCTACGTATCTTGTGTGTCTCCTATTCGCTTGCTCTCCTCGCGCAGGAGGCCCATGCACGCCTTATATAGGCAGCGTCTAGGGTTTTGGGTTACAAGGAGATTACACGATTGCCCCTATGACATCACTACTCTGGAGCCGGCTGGAGCTATATCATCATTACATTGTAGCTGTAACGCCCGACAGGGGCTGGACGATCTGGGCCTACCAGTACGGACCGGTCGGTTGGTAGAGGCCGGCTGCTCTAGCCGGCCGTCCGCCTCCGGGTAGAGGAAACAGCTTGCTTCATTCGGCTGGCTCCAGGCGGCACGCTGTAGCCGGCCCATGTAGTTCTTGAAGAAATGGACCTCTTAGGGATATCCGGGGTTCATATCCCCGACACTAGCCCCCGAGATCGTGGAGTCTTGCCGGCTTGCCGGGTAGACTTCTCGAGCTTCAATGTTTTGTTTGTCGCTGTAGTTGAAGTCGTCCGGCTTGAGGTTTGCCGGATAAGGTGACGGTGGCCGGAGGCGGTTGGTCCGGCTTGGGGTAGCCGGTCTCCGGTAGTCTGGATGTCTTGGGAATCGTGAGTCGTGGCATGCGTCAGCCACGTTTCGCCGCTTGGTCGTGACGGTTGTGCTCTGCCCGATGTCAGGGGCACGTCGCTTCGGTCTTCGACGGACTGGATCGTCTGTGGCAACTGCCTGTTAGTGGGATCGTCTGCGGACGGCGCGGTCCTGCCCGCGCCCCACGTGGCGCGTGGAGCGGTGCGGTTCCGCCTGCCCCGCTTTTAAAGGGGAAAAGAGGGGGAAGGTTCAGAATTTTCGCTCCTCTCTCCCGCTTCGTCTTCTTCGCCAGTTCTTGCTCCTCTTGCTCCTTGCCGATTTCTCCGTCTCGCCACTTCCGCTTCCGCCTCCTCCACCACGGGCAACAGATCTTCAATGGCGGGCACGGGTGCCTGGATGGGTTCCATCATCGACAATAAGTTCCTTCTGAAGCTTCACCGGAATGGGTCCATGGGGAAGAGCGGCGATGTGGAGGCTCGCGCCCCGCCCCCTGGAGAGATCTCGCCGAGGCCCAAACCGGACGAATTTGTCATGTTCTACACGCATGTGGAGCGGGGATTGGGGCTCCCCGTCAGCTCGTTCTTCAACGAGTTTCTGCATTTTTATGGGCTGCAGCCTCACCATCTAGGGGCAAACTGCATCACGCAGTTGTCCTGCTTCGTCACGCTGTGCGAAGCGTATTTGGGCGTTTGGCCCAGTATGGAGCTCTTCGGCATGTTCTTCTTCTTGCGGTCCCAGGTGACCGCTGGGCTGCAACGGGACTGCGGCGGCGTCTCCATCAGCGCGAAGAGCACGCCATTTCCCAAGATCCATCTGCCCGAATCCATCAAGAAGTGGCAGAATACATACTTCTATGTCAAGAACGCTACTGAGGTTGACCGGATCAACCTCCCCGCCTTCGCCAATACGCGTCCGGCGGACAGATCCTGGAGCCGGAAGCCGGCAGTCGATGAGAATCTGCAAGGCACCCTGTTCGCCCGCCTGGAGAAGCTGGTGGCGGATGGCTTGACGTCTAGGGATCTGACCATGGCCTGGACGACAAGGCGGATGTTCCCGCTGCAGGAGCGCTCGCACAAGATGTGCTTCTACTCCGGCATCCGGGATCCCACTCGAGCTTCCATGAACATCCCGACGCAGGAGGGATTAAGCGAGTGGGTTTCCCGTCTCATCACCGACAGGCTTGAGGATGATTGGGACTTCGGGCTCGATCCCTTCGACCGCTCGGATCGCGCTCCTGAGGTTAGCTTCCTCCCTTCTCATTTTGCTTCCGATTCCTTTTCCGGCTGCCGCCTGATCTAGCCGGCTTGCCGGGTAGCTTTGTGAGGTCCAGATGGTTGAAGATTTTGAAGTAGTCTTCGAGCCTGATGTCCAGGGTCCCCTTTCTGCGGCGCAGACGGCCATGCTGGAGGAGGAGAGCGCCGCCGAGGAGCAGGCGGCGGGTGGAGGTGCGGACACTGCCGCTGGAGGCGAATCCGGCGGCGATGCCCGTGTCGTCGCGGGAACACGCGGCGACACCACCGAGTCGTCGGGTGGAGGTGCTGATGCCGGCGGCGATGACGGGGGCGATGATGACGCCACCCGGACTGCAACGAGCCCGGCCCCTGCTACCGGCGCCGACTCCGACTCGGCCGCCTACAGGGACGAGGATCTCGAGCACGACGATCCGCCTCCGGTTTCGTCGTCCCGTGGTAAGTCTTCTGGGCCCGGGGTCGCCGGGCAGGCTGACAATGTTGCGCGTGTGGTAGTAGATCTCTCCACTGGCTCTGAACCGGACTCAGAGGGTTCTTCCTCCGTGCCAGCCTCCAAGCCAGCGATATCCACCCGCCGGACCAAGGAATTGGAGGCGGCGGCGCGGAAGAAGGTGGTTCTTCCTCGGCGGACCGTGAAGGAGAGGCGGTCGAAGTCGGCCGCCGATGTCGATGCGAATACCGCGCCGCCCAAGCGGAAGGGCGCATTTGAGAAGCGAGGCGTGCTTCCCGCCAAAAAGCGGGCTTCGACGTCTTCCCGGCCTACCACGGGCGGCCTGTCGCCAGCCGGAAGAACGAGGGCGGAGACGCCTGAGACCGAGGCCAGGGCGGACGAGATCATGGCCGACGTCCGGGCTGAGGTCGACGGCAAAATGGCGGAGGAGGAGGCCCAGACTGGTGGGGCCAAAAACGAGGTGATTGGTCCTGCTTTAGGTGGTGATTTTATTTACGATTCGAATCCGGATGACTTGGAGAGGGAGTTTTATGCTCGGACGGCGCAGGCAGTCTTGGCCTTGGGAGCATCTGATGCTGATTTTACTGTGGAGCAGCTGCTGGCCTCGAGGGAGGACGAGGAGGGAACGAAGGCGGCGGACGCGGAGAGGACCGAACCCGCCGCCGGCAAGACCCGCGCCCAGGTGGTTAATCTTTCTCCTCCTTTTGTTCTTGGCTATGACTCGGGTATCGAGGATATGGAGAAGGCTATTTACGCGGAGCTGGCGCAGGCGGACTCGATCCGGGCGTCGATGGATGCCCAGGCGGCTGCAAGGCAACCAGCGGCTGCCAAGGCGGCCGAGGAGAAGGCGGCAGCGGGCATGGAAGCCGGCGATACCGCCAAGGTCTCTGCTGGGGTCGAGGTGGTGCCGGCTCGCACGGAGCGGCCGGTCGAGGACCCTGTCGTCCCGGCGAAAGGCGGCGATGTGCCTTCCGGAGGCGTGAAGCGTCCGTCCGACGCCGTGCCCCCTCCCCCACCAAAGCGTTCGAAGAGGAGGATGGCCAAGGCGCTGGGCTCGTGCGTCGGGTAAGTCCTTGTCTTGTGGTGGGAATCTTCGCAACTTGCACTCGTTGGTGACGCCTTCCTTGTTTCGTAGGGCACCGCTCCCTATAGTGGAGACGGCAGTCGTCGCTGCGAAGGAGTTGGCATCGGTGCCTGTCACCGAGGTCCCCGCGGCGCAGGCGGCTGATCCGCCTTCGGAGGCGAAGACGACGGAGGCGGACAGCCGAGTGCTGGTGGAGGCGGCTCCCCTTGTGGTCGACTTCAACCCTCCGGCTTCAGGTGGAGACGCCGAGACGCCAGTGGGTGCTTTCCAGGTGGTTCCCCAGCCCGGCGCCGGGGCTGGGTATACTGCCTTCCCCACCCCTTCTTTGACTGTGGCCGTGACAGCCAAGGATAAGGCCATCGCGGAAGCGACGGCCTCGCTCCCCGGCCCTCGCCAATCAACTTTGGTGTCTTCTCCGACGTACTCCGGACCGGTGCCGGCTCGGCCCGACGCGTCGGGAAAATTTCCCCTCGCCGAACTGGCGGAGCGGGTGGCCAGGGAGAACTTGGCCAATGTAACATTGCTCCGCTCCTCCATGGAGCAAGGCCTTGCCGCGGCGAATAGGGAGGCGGCATTGCTCAAGCGGGAGCTTGAGGCGGCTAAAGGTTTGGCTCCCTTTTTCTTTCTGCACTTTGTCTTGCCGTTCTGCCTTTTTCTCTTGCATGTCTTGGCTTGACGGTGACTTGATCTCTACAGGTGACTCCACCTCCCGCGCCGGCTTGGAGAAGCAACTGAAGGAAAAGGACGCCGCCTTGACCTCGTCCAAGGCCGATCTCCAAGCGGCGGAGAAGGCATTAGAAGAGCGCCGCCTCGAGGTCGTCCGGCTGGGCGAGGAGGCGGCGAAACTGCAGGAGTCCGAGCGTCGGAAGCAGAGCGAGGTTGAGTCTCTCCGCGGGGATGCGGCCAAGCTGAAGGATCTGCTGAAGGCTTCCGTCGAGAATAACGACGAGATCGTCCGGGAGGCCAAGGCGCGCGAGCTTGAGCATGAACAGCTGGTGAGCGGCTTGGTCAAGGAGGTTGAGGGCGTAAACGAGCTGATCCTCGGTAAGTGAGGTCTCCTTTCTCCTTGGTTTCTTGCTTTAGGTCTTCTACCCGGCCTTACTGGTTTGAACTACAGGCCTCTATCCCGAGGTGGATGCGCAACTCCGACAAGATGCTGCCTCGGCTCACTCTCGACCGGAGCCTTCTGGTGCCGCTGCCGGGTCTGCTCCGACTACCGCCTCCCGTCTTCTGCGACTCGGCCAGGAATTCAAGCGGCTAAAGGAAGCGGCTGAGGGCGTGCTTGAGAACCTGTGGCCGGACACTCCCTTGCCGGCTACTCTCCACGACTTATGCGCCCGGCTCGAAGGAGCGCCTGCCGGCATCAATGATCAAGTGGAGATGGCGGCGCGCGGAGGTACCGACATGGCCCTGGCCGTGGTGAAGTCATGGTACCCTGGCCTGCAGACGAGCAGGCTGATGGACGGCTTCCGCGACGGGACGTCCTTCGCGAACTTGCGTCCAGAAATTGCCGAGGCTTCCAAGCGGATTGCCGAGGCGGTTGACTTGACGACGCTGGTACCTGCCGAGCCGTCCTCGATGCCGAAGCCAACTGAAGATGCTGGAGCCGGCGACACTGCTGCCGCTACTGACGCCGCTACCATTTGATTCGTTCATCTCCCCGGGATGCCGGGTGTAACTGTTATTCTGTGCCGTTAACTGTCCCGCCACATTAACCGCCTTGTTATCTTGGACACCTTTGAAGGTCATCATGTAAAAATTTGCTATTCTGCTTCCTGCCATGGTCTGTTATCGTGAGTGTCATTTTCTCTGTGACTGCTGGGCCTTTGTGCTATAATTCGTGCTTGTTTTTGGTGATGATTATCACCATCCCTAGCCCCCGAATTTTGGGCCGGCTTGAGCATCTAGCCGGGTCGAAATTTCACGTTTCCTGCTTATCGCTTGTCTTCTGTCGTCGTTATATCGTGCAGCCCCCGAGTCCGTGACTTGGGGTGATTTTAGATATACGTCCGGGTCTGAGCAGCCGGCTTGCCGGGTGCTCAGCCCCCGGGAATCTTTTTGCCGGCTGGCGGCTTGGCAGCCCCCGAGTCCGTGACTCGGGGTGTTTTTTTATATTCGTCCGGGTCTGGGCAGCCGCCTTGGCGGGTGCGCAGCCCCCGGGTATCTTTTGCCGGCTGACGGCTTCGCAGCCCCCGAGTCCATGACTCGGGGTGTATTTTTATTTCGTCCGGGTCTGGGCAGCCGCCTTGGCGGGTGCGCAGCCCCCGGGTATCTTTTGCCGGCTGACGGCTTCGCAGCCCCCGAGTCCATGACTCGGGGTGATTTTTATTTTCGTCCGGGTCTGGGCAGCCGCCTTGGCGGGTGCGCAGCCCCCGGGTATCTTTTGCCGGCTGACGGCTTCGCAGCCCCCGAGTCCATGACTCGGGGTGTTTTTATTTCGTCCGGGTCTGGGCAGCCGCTTGGCGGGTCGCAGCCCCCGGGTATCTTTTGCCGGCTTGGCTTGTCTCCTTGGCTTCCGCGCGTGGACCCGGTTGCAGTTACTGAAGGGTCCCGTCAACTGTTTCGTCGCCACGTGTAGATCGTGGGATCGTGGGCGACGGTTGGGTCTCCCACGTTGTCCCTTGTTTGTGTTATAAGCTTCACAGTTTCCTTCTTCTTCTTCACTCGCGCCTCTTCGCTCCCTTTCGCCTTCCTCGTCTTGTTTCCTTGCGCATCTCTGCCATGGTGAGTCCGAGCCTTTGAGTGTGCCGCTGAGGAGACCGCCGCTGCGCCTCCGGCGAAGCGTCCTCGCGGTCGTCCTCCCCAAGAGCGGCGGCCGGGGCGGGGGAAGGCAGTCGCCTCCGCTGCCGCCGGTAGCAGCGCTGGCCGCGGCAAGGGCGGCGGCCGTGCTGGCTTGAGGAGTGCGGGTGCCGCCCGTGGCGGCATTAGCATCGGCTGGTCGTGGCAAGCACTCCTGTTCTTGACGACACATCGAGCGAGGAGGAAGCTCCCCTGTTCTTCCACCTCCGGGCTTCGACCCGATTCCTAAGTACGCTCCCTCTGCCGTCGCCGACAGCGAGGAAGAGAGCGCGGAGTATCTTGCCTCTTCCGACTCCCTGGAGAATCCGCGGCGTCCGGCCTGGGGTGTGTTCCCCATCGGGGATTTCCTCTGATCCTGCACTCGCCAGTTCTGGGCCGGTGCAGAGGCTTCCCGACGCCTCGCCGACGCACTGCCAGGCGTTGGCCACTTCAAGTTCAGGCTCTTCCGTGAGGGTGCCTCCCAGGGTCCTGGGATGCAACCGTCCGGTTCACCTCCCAGGTGGTGGGCAATGCTGTTGTCAACCGGGTGGAGTTTGTCAGGGGTTGGGACGAGTTCGCGACTTCTACGAGCCGAAGCCGGCTTCATCCTCTGCTTCCGCCTCCGTCGTGACAAGGGCGTCTTCTTCGTGAAGGTGTTCGACGGCACCCTCTGCATCAAGCACGGGCCGGCAAGAAGATCGGCGGATCCGGGAAGGCGACGGTTGCCGCTTAGGGAGCTCTGCCGGCTCGACTCGACCTGTAGTTGTGTGTGCGGGGAAGGTCCGCCTGTGGACTCCCTCTTTTGCTTTGTTATTGTAGCCTTCATTTGTAAGCCTTGCACTTGATGTTTAATCCAATTGCTTTGTTCCTGTCTTTTTTACTTGTCGCTTGTTTTTATTTCCTGTCTCGTGCTGTGTCCGGCTTGGGCTCTCGAAGCCGGTCGGCGCGTTTCCGTNGGAGTTTGTCAGGGGTTGGGACGAGTTCGCCGACTTCTACGAGCTCGAAGCCGGCTTCATCCTCTGCTTCCGCCTCCGGCGTGACAAGGGCGTCTTCTTCGTGAAGGTGTTCGACGGCACCCTCTGCATCAAGCACTGGGTTGGCAAGAAGATAGGTGGATCCGGGAAGGCGACGGTTGCCGCTTAGGGAGCTCTGCCGGCTCGACCTTGTAGTTGCGCGGGGAATGTCCGCCTGTGGACTTCCCTCTTTTTGCTTTCTTGTTTAGCCTCTATCTGTAATGCCTTGCCCTTGATGTTTAATTCCGATGCTTTTGTTCCTGTACTTGTTTGCTTGTGCGCAATTTTTATTTCCTGCTCCTCGGGTCTGTGTCCGGCTTGGGCTCTCGAAGCCGGTTGGCGGCGTTTCCGCGTGTGAAATGAAATGACGAAACGATTAGTTTGCTATTATGATCATGGAGTATACTTTTTACTGTGCTTATCTCAATTTCACACTCGCCTGTAGCCTTTCCTGCCGCCGTTCGTGTGCACTTCACCGTCTAGCGGGATCATGCACACTACTACAACGCTAGGATCCGGTTTGTTAGGCCAGAGTTTTCTCAGCCGGTAACGACTTCTATTTCTTACGTCTTTCGCATACACTCAGCCTCCAGCTTATTCTCTTGCCGGCCTTAACCGGATTCGAAGAGTTAGCCGTTTAGCGTTGTGTAGTTAATCATCCGTAATCGGAGAAGCAGTTGCCGACTGCCGGCTTGGCCGAGTTTGCAGAAGAACGTTATTTCAGCCGGCAGGACTTCCCCTTATGCGTTTTTCACGTTGTTGGCCCCCTCCAGCTTGTTCTCTTGCCGGCCTTAACCGGATTCGAAGAGTTAGCCGTTTAGGGGTTAGCCACGCTACACGGCCGCTAAAGGCAAGCTTGCCGGCTGCCGGGAGAACCGGAGAGAAAAATGCGGAAAAAGTTGCGAAAAACTGCTCATATGTTCATCATTCTCGTTTCTTTTATTGATAGCATAGGTGATACATACATTGTACTTTCTCAAGTGTAGAATCGGCGCAAGAGTGACGCGTTCCATGGCCTTTCCGTTTCATCGCCTTCCTTGTCCATCGTGTCCTTCTTGTGCTCGCAGGCGTCGAAGAGGTAGTAGGCATCGTTGATGAGCGCTTTGCTGACGATGAATGGTCCTTCCCACGGCGATGACAAATTGTGCATGTTTTTAGTGTCTTGGATGAGCCGGAGCACGAGGTCGCCTTCACGAAATTGAACGTTCTTGATGCGCCGACTGTGGTAGTTGCGTAGTTGTTGCTGGTACATCGCCGACCTTGATTCGGCAAGCTGGCGTGCTTCCTCGAGCAGGTCCATTCCATCTTCGTAGGCTTGCTTAGCTTGCGCTTCCGTGTACAGCACGATCCGGGGTGCGTCGTGTTCGATGTCCGTTGGCATGACGGCCTCAGCCCCATGGACGAGGAAGAAGGGGGTGAAGCCGGTTGAGCGATTCGGCGTCGTCCTTAGGCTCCAGAGGACGGAAGGTAGCTCTTCTTCCCACGCGCCGGCTGCCCGCTCGAGCGGTTCGAGCAGCCGAGGCTTGATGACGGATAGGATGAGGCCGTTTGCCCGCTCGACCTGCCCATTTGACTGCGGGTGCGCGACGGAGGCCACGTCGAGCCGGATGCCGGTCCTGCCGCAGAACTTGGCGAATTCTCCCTTGACGAAGTTTGTCCCGTTGTCCGTGATGATGCTGTTGGGGTAGCCGAAGCGGTAGATGATGCTTTTGAAGAACTTGACTGCTGTTGGTCCATCCAGTTTCTTGATCGGCTTGGCTTCAATCCATTTCGTGAACTTGTCGACCGCTACCAGCAGGTGTGTCATGCCTCCACTGGATCTCCTCAGTGGTCCAACCATGTCGAGCCCCCAGACGGCAAACGGCCAGGTGATAGGAATTGTCTTGAGTGCCGAAGCCGGCGTGTGCTTCTGCGTTGCAAATCGTTGGCAGCCGTTGCAGAGTCGGACCAGTTGGTTCGCGTCCGCCAGCGCAGTCGGCCAGTAAAACCCGTGCCTGAACGCCTTAGCCACAATTGCCCTTGAGGATGCGTGATGGCCGCATTCGCCTTGATGAATCTCCTTGAGGATCCTGATTCCTTCCTCTTGGCTCACGCAACGTTGGAACATTCCGGATACGCTGCGCTTGTATAGCTCGTTGTTGATGATGGTGTAAGCGCTTGCCCGACGTTTGATTTGCCTGGCGATGAGCTCGTCCGCCGGGAGTTCGTTGTTGGCGAGGTAGGAGAGGAAGGGTTGGGTCCATGGTGGAGCCGCTTCGATGACGAGGACCTCGACGGGCTCCGTCTCGCCTGGAGCCGGCCCAGCCGACTCCGTGTCAGGCGGCATCCGGATGGAATCGGAGCCGGGACACGGCGTGATGGATGGTTTGTAGAGCTTCTCAAGGGCGACGCCGGGTTGGATTTCCTCGCGAAGAGAGCCAATGTTCGCCAGGGTGTCGGCCGCCTCATTGTTGGAGCGGTGGATGTGGTGGAACTCGCATCCTTCGAAGTATCCCGCGAGCTGCTGGACGAAGAAGCGATAGGCGGCCATGTTGGGGTCCTTGGCGTCCCAATGACCAGTGGTTTGCTGGACCACCAAGTCGGAGTCGCCGTAGCAGAGGATTCGCTTGATGTTCATAGCCTTGGCGAGCTTGAGGCCGTGCGCGAGAGCTTCATACTCGGCTACGTTGTTGGACGCCGTGAAGTGGATCTGTAGAACGTATTCGAGTCGGCCTCCCTTGGGCGAGGTAAGGACGACTCCAGCGCCGAGTCCCCAGTATCTTTTGGAGCCATCGAAGTGCATGAGCCAATGCTCGCCGGAGCCGGGTGGCGGCGGTACGTGGTCCGTCTCCGTCCAATCGGCAAGAAAGTCCGCCAGCTCCTGCGACTTGATCGCTGTTCTCTTGTCGTACTCGACTCCGTGCGCCGTCAAGTTGATCGCCCATTTCGCAACTCTGCCGGTTGCGTCCTTGTTGCCTATGATCTCGGCAAGCGGTGCGTCGCTTATCACTTTGATCGGGTGCTCTTGAAAGTAATGTTTCAGCTTCTTCGTTGCCATGTACACGCCGTATACGAGTTTCTGGTAATGCGGGTAGTTTTGCTTTGACTGCGAGAGCACCTCGCTGAGGTAGTAGACTGGCCGCTGAACCGGCCGCTGCTTGCCGGGTTCGTCTCGTTCCACCACTAGGACCACGCTGACGACTCGATTGGAGGCGGCGATGTACATGAGCATGGGCTCCTTTGGAGTCGGAGGTGCTAGGACTGGGGTGGTGGCCATCGCCCGCTTGAGTTCCTTGAAAGCGGCGTCGGCCGCGTCGCTCCAGACGAACTTGTCCGTTTTCTTCAGTAAGTGGTAGAGCGGGAGTGCCTTCTCCCCGAGCCGGCTGATGAAACGGCTAAGGGAAGCTAGGCACCCGGCGAACTTCTGGATGTCCTTGACGCTCCTTGGTTGTCGCATGTTGTCGATGGCGGCGATTTTCTCCGGGTTGGCCTCGATTCCTCGTGCCGACACAAGGTAGCCGAGTAGCTGTCCGGCTGGAACGCCGAACACGCATTTCTCCGGGTTGAGCTTCATCTGGAAGCGGCGGAGGTTGTCGAAGGTTTCCTTGAGGTCGAGGAGGAGGGTATGCTTCTCCTTGGTCTTGATGACGATGTCGTCGACGTAGGCGTGCGCGTTGCGACCGATCTGGTCGTGCAAGCATTTCTGCATGCAGCGCTGGTATGTTGCTCCCGCGTTCTTCAAGCCGAACGGCATGGTGGTGTAGCAGTACGGGCCGTATGGGGTGATGAAGGCGGTCTTGAGCTGGTCGTCCGGATTCAATGGAATTTGGTGGTAGCCGGAGTAGGCGTCGAGGAGGGAGAGGAGGTCGCAGCCGGCCGTGGAGTCGATCACTTGGTCGATGCGCGGCAATGCGAAGGGATCTTTAGGGCAAGCCTTGTTGAGGTGGGTGTAGTCGATACACATCCGCCATTTCTTGTTCTTCTTTTCCACCATCACCGGGTTGGCTAGCCACTCCGTGTGTTGCACTTCTTTGATGAACCCGGCCGCGAGTAGCCGGGCTATTTCTTCTCCTATAAGCTGTCTTCTTCCTTCCGCGAAACGTCGCAGGGACTGTTTTACCGGCTTGGCATCTGGCCGGATGTGAAGAGAGTGCTCGGCGAGTTCCCTCGGCACACCAGGCATGTCCTTGGGGGACCACGCGAAGATGTCCCGGTTCTCACGGAGGAACTCGACGAGCGCGCTTTCCTATTTGGGGTCCAGGCTCGCCCCCACGGAGACGAACTTGGACTTGTCGTTGTCGTCAAAGTAGATCTTCTTTGTGTCCCGGGCCGCCTGGAAGTTCGACTCACCAGCCGGCTTGGCCGACTCCGGGATCTCCAGCTTTTCCTCGCTAGCCTTGCGCTTGAATTGCTTCATCTCCTCGTTGCAGACCATGGTCTCGGCCACTTTTGCGCTGTCGGAGGCGCACGCGATGGAGCGTTTATAGTCTCCGGCGACGGTGATGATCCCGTGTGGGCCTGGTAGCTTCATCTTGAGGTAAGCGTAGTGGGGTACCGCCATGAACTTGGCGAGCGCCGGCCGTCCGAGGATGGCGTGGTAGGCGCTGGAGTGGTTGACCACCTCGAAGGAGATGGTCTCGCGACGGTGGTTGCTCTTGGTGCCGAATAGGACATCCAGCCGGATGAGGCCCATGGACGAGCCGGCTCGCCCCGGCACGATGCCGTGGAAGACCGTCCGGCTCGGCGTCAAGCTGGACTCGGAGACGCCCAGCTTCTCCAGCGTGTCACGGTAGAGGATGTTGATGCTGCTGCCCCCGTCGATGAGGACGCGTGAGAAGGTGCAGGCACGCTTGGTGGAGATGATCATGGGCTCCAGGACTAGAGCATAGCCGCCTGGGTTGGGCATCAGTTCCGGGTGGTCGCTGCGGTCCCACGTGATCGGCTCCTGCGACCAGTTGAGGTACTGGGGGACAGGTGGAACCACCGCGTTCACCTCCTTGAACCGTTCGCGCCGGCTTCGCTTGTCGTCGCACTCGCTGACGAATACGATGTAGGCGGCATCCGGATTCTGATAGCCGTCTGGACCTCTTGGAGGTGGAGCCGGAAGGCGCTCCCTTTCTTCTTCGCGTTGGCGGTCATCGCGATTCCTGTCTTCGCATCGTCTGTCGTCGCGTCCTCGATCGTCCCGTCCGACTTCATCCCGAGGCGGAGGCGGGTTTCGCCGCTCGTACGGTGGTGGCCTTGGGCGTCCGAGGGTGCATTGCCTGACTGTGTGGTTTGCTGGCCGGTCGCCATGGTTCCGGCACGGTTGATCGAGCATGTAGTCGTAGTTGTTCCTCGCCCTTGTCCGGCGCATGTCGCCGCTCGTCCTCATGTGGCGGTTGTCGAAGCTTCCTGCCAGCCTTCCTTCGGTCGTAGCGACGACCTTGGACTCGACACGGTCGTCTGCGGACTTGCGCTTGCCGGCCGCGTCGGAATCTCGCCGGGCCGATTTTCCTCCATCTTGGTTCTCCGTCCGGCTGCGGCGTGCAGCCGGCTCTGTCGTGATGATTCTTCCGGCTTCGTCGAGTCGGATCGGGTTGGTCATGCCCGCGTCGGCGGTGGCGTACTCGTCGGCGATTGCCATGAGTTCTGCCATGGTCTTCGGGCTCTTCCTCAGGAGCCGGTGCTTGAGCAGCGTCTGATCTCGGCAGCCTTGGATGAAGTACTGGACGGCTTGGAGTTCTAGTACTCCTTCGCAGGAGTTGTGAAGGCTTGTCCACCGGGTGAGGTAGGCTCGGTCCGACTCGCCGTCCTTCTGCTTGCACAGCGCGAGCAGCTGTGCGTTGCCAGGGCGCAGGTAGGTGCCGGTGAAATTGCGGTTGAACACTTCCTCGAAGTCCAGCCAGCTGTTGACGCTCTCCTTCGGAAGGCTGTTGAGCCAAGTCCGTGCCGATCCCTGGAGCATGAGTGGCACGTAGCGCACGGCTACCCGCTTGTTGCCGCCTGCGATGTTGACCGCCGTGACGTAGTCGGCGAGCCAGTCTTCCGGCTTCGCGGTGCCGTTGTACTTGGGTGTGTCCCTGGGGAGAGTGAATCCCTTCGGGAATCGCTCGCTCCGGATGCGGGGTCCGAAACAACGATGGGCAGCGATGTCCTCTTCTTCGATGATGCTTGACAGCTTGAGCACATCGATGCGGTGGCGTGCGTCGTCGCTGGTCTCGGGTCCCAGCGGCCCCAGACGTTCGTCGATGGTGACCTTGTGGCCGATTTGCTCCTTGACGCTCCGTCCGGCTCGAGGCTCGCTCCGGTTGCCGTCTTCGCGTCGTCCAGCCGGATCACGGCCGTGATCACGAGGATGCGAGCTCGCGCTCCCCTCGCGATGAACTCGTGTTTGCTTGTCCTTCGCCCTTCCGCGGCTCGTGGATGACGCCTCTGCTCCTTGCTTAGACTTGCCGGCTGCATCGTAGCCTGGAGGCGGCTCATGATGCCCCTTGCTCGCCGTTGCCTCCGTTTCTCGCTGCTGCCGGTTGGCCGTGTTGATGAGTTGTCGAACCCGGCGCATTTGTTGATGTAGTTCTTCGCCTTGGAGATAGGGTAGCTCGGCGGCTGCTGCTTCTGCCGCCCTCATGTTTTGCGTTGGACAGCTGTACTCGGGGAAGTTGAGGTCGGTGAGCTCATGCGCCTGGCCGGCACGGTTCATGGCGCCACCAAGATCTCCTCCTTTGCGCCTAACTTCATTCAGCTTTTCCGCATTGCGGTCCGCCTGCTCGATGCCGTGTGCAGAATTGTACTCGCGAATTGTGGCGCTGAGCCGGCGTTGTGTCGACGCGAGGTTTAGCGCCTTGTCGTAGATCTGCTGCCGCATCCTCTCGAGTTCAGCCGCCGCCTTGACTGGATCAGCACTCGGCGCGATGGGGGTGCTCAGCAACTCGAAGTCGGCCTCCAGGTTGCGCTGGTAGCGCGAAGGTTCGCCAGCTTCATGAACGGTAGTGGTGACGGGGCCTCCTGCCGCCGCGTGCTCGACCATGTGCACCTCGGCGTAGACGTTGAGCTTGGTGACGTCGCGGTCCGCGTCGCCGGAGTTGAGGTAGCCGAAGGCGGAGTCGTCGTTGCAGGTGCTGGCGTCGAAGATCGAAGGAGCCAAGCTCGAGTAGACCACCTCCGGGTACTCCTGAGCGGCGACGGCGACGTAGACGTGGAAATCGCCAAGGGTGACGACCGCTCCTCCGCTGGCGACGTCCACGTCGGCGAAGCTGTTGGTGTTGTCGAGGACGCAGCCGACGGAGCCGATGGAGAGCACGAGGCCGGAGACGATCCGCCGACCATCCACAGTCCGGGATCCCGCACAGAACGTGACTCCGTTCGCCGCGAGCCCCACGGTGGGCGCCAAATGTCGTGGTGGGTAGCATGGCATATCCATCAAAGATGGAAAAGAGTGTGGGGCAGGCGACGATTGGATGCTCGCGCGGGATTGGGCAACAAACATGCAAACACACGCTAGTTACCCAGGTTCGGGGCCCTCCTTGTGGAGGTAACACCCCTACGTCCTGCTCTTCTTGTTCTTATTGATTGGTCACAAATCGGGCTACAAGGGTTGCTCCTGGAGCTGTATTGTGGTGGTGCCGGCTAGAGATGTCAAGCCGGCTGGAGGTGGAAGAAGGTGATCTACCTATGTCTGTGTGTCTCTCTCTCCGTGTGTCTTGTCTCTATCGCCTCGCGCAGGAGGCCCATGCACGCCTTATATAGGCAGCATCTAGGGTTTTGGGTTACAAGGAGATTACACGATTGCCCCTATGACATCACTACTCTGGAACCGGCTAGAGCTATCTCATCATTACATTGTAACGGTAACGCCCGACAGGGGCTGGACGATCCGGGCCCACTAGTACGGACCGGTCGGTGGGTAGAGGCCGGCTTGAGCCTAGTCGGCCGTACGCCTCCGGGTAGATGAAGCAGCTTGCTTCATCCGGCTGGCTCCAGGCGGCACGCTGCAGCCGGCACCTGCGTAGCCGGCCCATGTAGTTCTTGAAGAAATGGACCTCCTAGGGGTATCCGGGGTTCATATCCCCGACACCCGGGGAGGAGGAATCCGAGGACAAGGCCACCCTCGCCAAGACCAAGAAGCGGGACTCCGGTCCCGACAAGCGTGTCTTCGTCACCGAGCCTCTCCCCAAGAAGGTCAAGCCAGCCTCGACTTCTGAGGGCGATGAAGATCCATGGTGCCACGTCCACCCAGACGGCAATCACCCACTCAAGGACTGCCGCCAAGTAAACGGCCTCGCTGTGCGCGCGCAACGTCAAGGAGGCGGAACCGGCCCAGGTGCCTGCTTCAGCTGCGGACTCCACGGGCACTACTCCCGGAACTGTCCCACAGGTCGCCAAGGCGGTGACGACCGGGGATGGGGGCGTGGTGGAGGACGCGGAGGCCACGGAGGAGGGCGCAGTGGCCAAGGCGGACGTGGGCCAAACAACGTCGAGTTCGTCGACAACGGGGACGCTCCGGCTCCTCAGGGCGGCGTCAACGGACAATTCCAAGAAGTCAATGGCATCGTCGGGTGCATTCACGGGGGAGCCTCCCTTCCTCCCTCCAACAGCGCCAGCAAGAGACTCGTCCGGGAGCTGAACGCGGTCGCCCCGACGCCGTTAAAGCCCCTGGAGTGGTCCAACCAGGTCATCTCCTTCGACCCGGAAGATCACCCTGACACCACCGTCGGGGTAGAGACACTGCCCCTAGTCGTGTCGCCCATCATCCACAACTTCAAGGTCACCAAGATGCTGGTCGACGGAGGCTCCAGCCTCAACCTGCTGACGGCAAAGGTCCTGGCCACTTTGCAAATCCCTTTCTCCCGCCTGCAAGACACCGGCATGTTCCAAGGTGTGAACGGGAATATCACACGGCCTCTGGGGAAGATCTCTCTTCCGGTCATGTTCGGTGGCCCTGAGAACTTCCGCACCGTGGAGATCGTCTTTGACATCGCCAACACGCCGCTCCCCTACAACGGCATACTCGGCCGACCCGCGCTGGCCAAGTTCATGGCCGTCTCCCATTTCGCCTACAACATGATGAAAATCCCGGCGGCTTGGGGTGTGATCAAGATCAAGGCCGACATTGACGACGCCGTCTACTGCATCCAGAGACTGAACCAGATGGTGGCCGCAACGGCGGACACCTGACAAGACATGCAAGACGCTGGTGCTGATGCTGCTCTCGGGGGCGGAGGGAACCCCGGAAGCTCGGAACCCGTGGCCTCCAAGAGGGCGCCATTCCGCGGCGACCCGCAGATGACCAAGAAGGTGGCACTCACGAGTGACGGCTCTTGCACCATCACCATCGGTGCCCACCTCACCGACAAATAGGAAAGCGCGCTCATCGCCTTCCTTCGGGAAAATTCTGACGTCTTCGCATGGGAAGCGTCGGGTTTACCCGGTGTACCAAGGGAGGTGATCGAGCACAAGATGGCGGTGAACACGGATGCCCGCCCCGTGAAGCAAGTTCTGCGGAAGCAGAGCAAGGAAAAGTTGGAGTTCATCGTCTCCGAGACCGAGAAGCTACTGGAAGCCGGTGTCATCAAGGTGGTACCTCGTCCCACCTGGGTAGCCAACCCGGTGGTGGTGCCAAAGCCGAACTCCTCCAAGCTGCGACTCTGCATCGACTTCACAGACCTGAACAAGGCCTGCCCCAAGGACCCGTTCCCTCTGCCGCGCATCGATCAGATCGTGGACTCCACAGCCGGCTGCGAGTCACTGTGTTTTCTGGATGCCTTCTCCGAGTACCACCAGATCCTGATGGCGGTCGAGGACCAGGAGAAGACGGCCTTCATCACCCGCAAGGGCTGCTACTGCTACACCCGGATGCCTTTCGGCCTCCGGAACGCTGGCGCTACCTTCCAGCGCGCGATGCAAGCATGCCTTGGGACCCAGCTGGGCCGCAACGTTGAAGCCCATATCGACGACATCGTGGTCAAGACAAGGTTCCAGGACTCCCTTGTCCAGGACCTGCACGAGACTTTCGACAACCTCCGACGGGTCAACTTCAAGCTCAACCCCGACAAGTGCGTGTTCGGGGTCCCATCCGGCAAGCTGTTGGGTTTCCTGATCTCCCACCGGGGGATTGAGGCGAACCCCGACAATATCATGGCTATCGAACGAATGGAAGCGCCCCGACGAGTCAAGGACGTGCAGCGCCTCAACGGGTGCATCACTGCACTCGGGCGCTTCATCTCAAGGCTTGGAGAGCGGGCTTTGCCGTTCTTCAAGTTGCTCAAGAAATCGGGCCCCGTGGAGTGGAGCCCCGAGGGTGAGGAAGCTCTCCAATCACTCAAGAGCTACCTCGCCTCGCCACCCGTCCTCGTAGCCCCAATGGAGAAGGAACCACTACTGCTGTACATCGCGGCCACTAACCAAGTGGTCAGCGCCGTGCTGGTGGCCGAGCGCGACGCATCTCCAAAGAAGCCAAGCAAGGGCAAGCGTCCCGGGGACCCGTTCCCGGGGCAACCAAGCAAGAAGGGGCGGACGGGTGTTCAGGGGTTCGAATATCCCGGCACCCCGGCCCCTCCCATCAACGTCGAGCCACGCGTTGATGACGAAGGAATACACTCCAAGGCGACGCAGCCGGGGGCTACTCCGACAACACCCCGGAGCGCCAAGGACGTGGAGAATGTCGAACCCACCAAAGGATCGGCTTCAGTAGCTTCAGAGCTTCTTACGTGCCGCGGGAGGAAAACACATCTGCGGACGAGCTATCACAACTGGCGTCCAAGCGAGAACCGGTACCTCCCGGGATCTACATCGAGGTGCTCAAGCGGCCTTCAGTCTCTCCCGAGAGGCTGAAGCCAAGTTCTTCAGCAACAAAGGAGGCTGGCAACCCTTCTACATCAACAACACGGGTAGCCAGCCCGGAAGCCCAAGACCCGGCAGTGCCCGCGGCCGAAGAAGCTCTGCTTCCTTCTGTCCAGGAGGTGCTGCTGGTGGAACGGACCCACCCACCTTGGGCCCAGGACATCGTCAAGTACATGGTGGAACATGTCCTCCCAGAGGATGAACACGAAGCCGAGCAAGTGGCCCGCCGGGCAAAGCTCTACGTCCTAATCGACGGTGAGCTCTACCGGCGGCGCGAAAACGGAATCAAGCTACGGTGCATATCGCAAGAACAAGGCCGAGAACTACTGAGGGACATACACAAAGGGATATGCTCAAGTCATGTGGCTTTGAGATCTTTGGCGGGGAAGGTTTTCCGCCAAGGATTCTACTGGCCAGCGGTACTTCATGACGCGGAGCAGCTAGTCAAGACCTGTGAAGCTTGCCAGTACTACGCCAAGAACACGCACCAGCCAGCTCAAGTGTTGCAGCCAATACCAATCTCCTGGCCATTCGTAGTCTGGGGGGCTGGACATCGTCGGCAAGATACCAAAGTCTGTGGGAGGTCACGAGTACCTGTTCGTGGCAATCGACAAGTTCACGAAGCGGGTGGAAGCAATGCCAGTTCCACGTCAGATGGCTCAGGCCGCCATCAAGTTCATCGAGGGAATCATCTACCGGTTTGGAGTACCGAACATAATCATCACCGACAACAACACTCAGTTCACAAGCAAAGCCTTCCTCAACTTCTGCGAAGAAATGGGCATCAAGGTGTGTTTTGCCTCGGTGTCCTACCCAAGAAGCAACGGGCAAGTAGAGCGAGCAAACGCAGAAGTTCTCAAGGGATTGAAGACCAAAGCCTTTGACAAGCTGGAGAACAAAGAAAAAAACTGGATCAATCACCTGCCAAGCGTACTGTGGTCACTCAGGACAACACCAAGCAGAGCCACTGGAGAGACACCTTTCTTCCTCGTCTACGGAGCTGAAGCTGTCCTGCCATCAGAGCTCAAGTACGGATCACCCCGGGTGCTCGCATACGATGAGAACACGCAAGAAGAGCGGAGGATCGATGACATAAACCTGCTGGAAGAGAGAAGGTGCCGGGCCTCCTTACGGTCAGCTCGGTACTAGCAAGGACTCCGCCGATACCACAGTCGTCATGTTCGCTCGCGGGAGCTGCAACCCGGGGACATGGTACTCCGCAAAAGGCAAAACATGGGAGGCCTGAACAAAATGTCATCAAAGTGGGAAGGACCCTTCCGGGTGACACATACCCTGAAGCCCAGAACGGTGTACCTGGAGGACGAGCAAGGCCGGCCGGAAGGCAACGCCTGGAACATCGAGAATCTTCGGAAATTCTACCCCTGATTACGAACATGAATCGCAAATGTCGGATCCGTTAAAGCATGCCTGAGGGGCTAGTGTTCTGTAATAGGGTGTAAGAATCGTCGCCAGGAGAATAAAAGATAAGTTATTTCAATTCCCGTGAGCCTCAATCCTTCCATGGAAGCGTGTTATCCTTAGCAACCCGTAAGTAGGGGGCTAGTATGTGTCGGTGGCAGACGGGTAGAAGCGCCGCGAGTGGCCTCGTAGGCAAAGGCACCGCCGCCCGATCATGCCGTGCTGCCGCGGAAAGGGGAATCAGGCAGTGCTATGGTGAAACGCACCTCACCACAGAAATGTACTACCAACTGTGCTTGCGGTTTGCTTCGGATAACACACTAGCATGATAGGAAAGAAGGTCCATTCTTTTCCTACTAAAAGTTTGCTGTGTCTAGCTCCTTCCCGGGGCAGGATTGGGCGACGGGACACGAGAAAAGGAGTTCGACACCCGGGAAGGACTGGATGGTGTAACATCCCAAATTTAAAAAAAATGCATAAGCATGCATCCATTAATAAGCATCATGTTTTATTGCATATAAAATCTTGCTTTGAACCTTCAATTGTAAATTTTGGTTTAAATATTTTGTTTTGACATAATAGGGTGATAAGCAACCCTTGTCACTAAATCAATTATTTTCTATTTGTTTATTGGAAAACTATGTGTCAAAGTGTTCTATATAAAACAAGCTTTCCAAAAAGTATTTATTCAAATTTTTCTGTTTTGGTTTGACTCTATTTTGAAAGTATTTTGGAAAAATAGAAATTAGAAAAAGAAAAGAGAACAAAAAAAAAGGGGAACCGGCCGTCCCGGCCGAACCAGCCCAACCGCGGCCCAGCGCGGCCCGTTACCGTCCGCGCCAGCAGCCCAGCTCACCCCGCGCTCTCCCTCTCTTCTCTCTCTCTGGCTGACGGGTCCCACCCGTCAGGGTGACGTCACCGTCCCCTTCCTCTCCCCTGCGCTCTTCAACGCGTGAAACCGCCGCCGGCCCTGTCTTCAATTCGGCCGTTTATCCCTCGCCATCAACGCCGCGACCCCGCCTACTTAAGCCCCTCCCCGCACTCTCTCACCTCCCCCGAAACCCTAGCCGGCCCGCCGCCAGGCTGCTCAAATCGGAGCTCGCCATGCCGCCGGTAAGCTCGCCCGCTGCGGCCACTCCGGCGACTCCCCGCCCTCCCTCTGCACTCTATGTCCCTCCCCTATCCTTTATCTTCCGTTGTGACACCTTTTGGTGATTGTCTGCTCGCCAGATCGACGAGATCGACCACGGCTGCCTCGGTCCGCCGCCGGCCACCACTCCGACGAGCTTTTCCGGGAGGAGAAGACCAAGCCGAAGCCCACCGCTGCGCCACCGTGTCCGCCTCGCCGCCGCGAACACTTAGGTAGGACGCATTCGTCCTGGAAGCCGTGGAACGCCGCCGCGTTCATGCCGGCCGCGTCGCCGCCGTCCGCCGCCCGCCTCCGGTGACCTAGCTCCACCGGGGTGGATGCATCTATTGTGATCCGTTGGATCATGATCCAACGGTTTCTTTTTATTTTCTTATACCGAATCGGTACGAGCCAGTAGGATAGCGCCGTGTGGCTGCTGAGTCAGCGCCCAGTCAGCGGCCAGTCAGCCGGTTGACTTGTAAACCCCAGATTTTGAATAAAATGACAGATTTATGAGCAAACTTGTAAAAATCATATCTTTTGATCCACTTGTCCAAAAATTGCAAACTTTATATCAAAATGCTTGGAAAAATGTTTTCTATCCGATAGTGTGTTCAAATTGCACCTTTGCATCATGCATTTAAATGATTTTCACAGAATCTTAAAATAAGGTATTCTAGTCTATGAATTATTTTCTAAATTATTAAACACTATAAAAATTGTGATCATGATCATCATGCATATGTTAGACGACAGAAACTTTAATACAATCATATTTCTGTAAATTGAGGAATGTTAGCTTGCATTTCATGCATCCATGTTATTTTTGTATTGCCACTATGATGCGTTCCATGGATGCGTTCCATGGGTGTGTCTCATATTGAAAAGTTGAGAATAAAATGTTTGTGAAAAGTAGGACAAAATTGGCTTTATGCAATAGCCTTCAACCCCACCAGCCAGATATGCATGTAGTATTAGTCTTGCCATTTTATAACCCACCATAGTATTCACTTGCCGGCCTGTTACAAGGTATTGACCCAAATTCCCTAGGCTGCAACGTTAAATGTTGCAGGCTACTACGACGATGAGTGAGACGTGTCTTCGAGCTTACAACCAACATGATCGCCAGTGGCTCATGGAGATGAAGGAGCTCTGTGCTATTATATTGCTGCGTGTGAACTCTGAATAAATTGTTGAACTCTTTACTCTTTTAAAGCTAGCCTCGGCTATGCAAAGTTGTAAGGGATTATTTTACTCCTGGATCATTCGCATCGCGTTGTAATAATATTTGACATTGATGCATGATATTACATCTTTTGTGAGTTGCTATCCATACTCGATCCAGGGAATAGCATATTTCACTACGTGGCCTTGCTTTTCTAAGCGAGGGCGCCACAAGATGGTATCAGAGCGTAATGTTGCCTGTAGGCTCGAAAACCATAGGATTGGATAGAAAATTTAGGATGGCCCTTTTATTGGTTAATTTTCGAAATGCTTTTATTATTTGAAATTACATATTGTTCTTTTACAGCACCTTATTTATTTTGTCTTGTAAATTCTTACCATGTTCATTTGAATCTCATAATTCTCTTCTCTTCAAAAATTTAGATGGGAGACTACACCGAGACGGCCTATTTTGGAGTGGTTTCCGAGTATGCTTTTGGGAGGCAATTGTTTGAGTTGGTAGGGATGTTGCATCTCCCTCTACCATAATTCAAGGGAAGGATGGTGAACACCAACGTGCCCGGCGTGGAGCGTTGGGAAGTGCACACCATCATGCGTGGTGACCCTACAACTCCAAACTTCGAGCCGGTGGACTACTCCAAGACTTACCCAACATGGCAAGAAGGAATCAACACATCGATGTTTGATCTTATGTCCCGTCTGTGCTACATTCACCACGAGGAGATACCGGAGGATTCCTTTTTCCACATCTGTGGGAGGAGGGATGAGATTGGAGTGCCAGTGGTAAATACGGGAACTAGGCTGAATCTTCCCACACTTGAGAAGCACATGGAGGACATGGAGTGCTATACCTTTGACCTTGAGAAGAGAGTGAATATAGAGATGACGCTGAGAGATCAAGCCAAGGTCGTCATCAACACACAGACCCAAGAGCTGCAGGCTGCGCACACTCTTGTTGAACACATGGGAGAGCAAATCAACGAACTGCAGCAACAAAACTTGGAGAAGGACGAGCTGATAGCTGCACTCCAAGCTCAGCTCAACCCGCCACCACCACCACCTGCTGATGATGATGATGACGATAGTGATGATGATGATGAAGGTGGCGATGATGATGCCGGGAATGGGGCTGCAGAACCGCAAGTGCCAATTGAGGATGAAGAGGAGGAAGACCCCGAGGAGGTGATCCACTTCATCTCAAGCGATGAAGAAGACATGCCGGCGATGAACACTCGTGGGAGGAAGCGCAAGTGCATGAACTCGTGCGCCTATCTCAAGCTCTTCAAGAAGTGACTAGTGTGACCTCCATCTTATAGTTATTCCTCACTATGCGACGTTTATGCGAGTATCGTTTTGTAAGACCTTAATAAGTACCGTTTGGAGTTTATTCTCGCCATCGTCGTTGTGTTATTGTATTGGCTTATCAACTTGTGATATGGCAGTACCAAATGCACTTGTTATCGTTATATTATCGCTGCCACGTTGGTATAAAAGTCTATTTTCGGAATTGGTAAAATCTGGGATTTTTGGTGCTATTGTTGATTGTTATGTGGCTGATTGTTGCCCAATGTTTGCACTTGTGGAAATTTTTTTTTTAGATTTTATCTATACCGCTGTTGTGTTGTTGTATTGAGTTACCTACCTTGTGATACGGCAGTACCCATGCACTTGCTATCACTAAATTATCTTTGTAGTATCGGTATCAAAGTGTATTTCCGGATTGGGTAAAATCTGGGAATTTTGTGCTATTGCTTGATTGTTTTGTGGCTGCATGTTGCCAAATGCTTGTTGGGGTAGATAAATTTGTTTAGCATCTATCCACCTATACTGAAAAGTGATTCTATCACAGATGCCTCCCCGCCGTGATCCCGAAAACAACAACAACACGGACGCTATGCTACAACAAATGATTGCAGCGCAGACTCAACTAATGTCAATGATGGCTCAGTTCATGGATAATCAAAATGCGCCGCCACCACCACCACCACCTCCACCGCCGCCACCACCACCCCTAGTTGATAGACTGCAAAGATTTCTGAGTCTCAGACCGAACAAATTCTCTACTTCAACTGATCCCATTGTAGCCGATGACTGGCTACGCTCCGTGCATAAGGACCTCGTCACCTGTGAGTGCACCGACGCTGAGATGGTGAGATTCACGGCATATCTACTTGAGGGACCAGCAGCACAGTGGTGGGAAACTTATCAGATCACCCACCCTCTGGAGGGACTCACTTGGAACACATTCAAGGAGGGGTTCCGCAATGCTCACATTTCTTCAGGAACCATGAATATGAAGAGAGATGAGTTCCATAGTTTGAGACAGGGAAACCGTACACTAAAAGAATACATGGATGACTTCTGCACCTTGTCCCGTTATGCCCCGGATGAGGTTGATACTGATGCTAAGAGGAGGGATAGATTCCTCAGGGGACTCAGTGGGGAATTGAAGGTGCCGTTGTCAATTGCATATGCTCCCAATTATCAGGCACTGCTGGACCAAGCTATCACACTTGACAACAACATGAGGAAAGAGGAGACTAGGAAGAGAAAGTATAGCGGAAGCAGCAGCAAGTATAGCTCCGGACCTATTCAGAAGAAGCCACACTATCATGAGCATAGTGGAGGACACAGCTTCCACAAACATGGGAGTGGACACAACCATAATGGCCATAACCATAATAGTGGAAACCGAGGTGACACAGGAGGACACAGAGGAAGTGGTCACAATCATGGGCACAATGGTAGTGGCCATAATCTTGGCCGCAATGGAAACAACACAAGCAATGGACCACATCGTCCTAACTCAGAACACAGGAGGGACATCAGTCAGGTGACATGCTACAATTGCAAGAACAAAGGTCATTACTCAAATGAATGCCCAGAGAAGAAGAATGGGGAAGCTACCAAGCCCAATCCATTTCAGAAAGGACATGTGAATCATGTCAACGTGGAAGAGCTGTACGATGAACCTGATGCTGTGATTGGTACGTTCTCACTCAACTCCTTTACAGCATTAGTTTTATTCGACACCAGAGCATCTCATTCATTCATATCAAGAGCATTTGTTATTAAACATGGGTTGCCTGATGAAACCATAGGGAAACCAATGAAAGTAAGTTCTCCCGGTGGAGAAATCCTAGTGAACGCGGGGTGTAGAAAACTAGAGCTACATATTGGGAAATATTGTTTTCTAGTGGATCTGATCATCCTAGAATCCCAAGGTCTGGATGTCATATTACGAATGGACTGGATAACACGCTTTGAAGGAGTTATTGACTGTGCAAACAAAACAATTTTTCTCACAACCCCGGAAAAGAAAAGGATCAAATTTAAATCCACCTTTGAGTTAAAAGAGAGTAAGCTCAATTCTCTTAAGGGGGTTAGCCTAGAAGAGGTACCGATAGTGAGAGAATACGCAGATGTATTTCCAGAAGAGTTACCGGGGATGCCACCCGATAGAGAGGTGGAATTTCTTATTGAACTGGTACCAGGAACTGGACCTATAGCCAAGAGACCGTACCCAATGGCTGTGGATGAACTAAAAGAACTCAAGAAACAAGTAGATGAACATCTAGAGAAAGGATTTATTCGCCCAAGTTCCTCACCATGGGGAGCTCCAATATTATTTGTTGAGAAGAAAGATAATACGCAGCGGTTAGTTACAGACTACGTGCTCTGAATGAAGTAACCATAAAAAACAAGTACCCAATACCCAAAATCAATGATTTATTCGATCAGCTAGAAGGAGCTTGTGTGTTCTCCAAGATCGATCTTCGATCGGGTTACTTCCAAATGAAAGTAAGATAACTAGACATACCCAAGACCGCTTTCACCACTCGATACGGTCTGTACGAGTATACTGTGTTACCGTTTGGGTTGACCAATGCGTCAGTGTACTTCATGAACATGATGAATAAGGTATTTATGGATTTTCTAGATAAGTTTGTCGTTGTATTCATCGATGACATACTTGTCTATTCCAAGAGCCACAAGGAGCATGAGGAACATCTACACATAGTGTTGCAAAGGCTTAGAGAGCATAAGTTATATGTCAAATTCAGCAAGTGTGAGTTTTGGTTGGAGAAAGTTGGTTTTCTCGGACATGTAGTGACGAAGGAGGGAATTGCGGTAGATCCAGAAAAGGTGTCTGCAGTAACTGAGTGGGAACCTCCAAAGAACGTCGGAGAAATACGCAGTTTCCTAGGATTGGCAGGTTACTACCGGAGATTCATCGAAAATTTCTCGAAAATTGCAAAACCTATGACTGAGCTGTTAAAGAAAGGGACGAAATATGTTTGGTCAGAGGCGTGTGAAGACAGTTTCCAAGAATTAAAGAGACGCTTAGTTTCAGCCCCGGTGTTGTGTTTACCCGACTTGGAGAAGGATTTCCAAGCATACTGTGACGCCTCACGTAACGGTTTAGGAAGTGTGTTGATGCAAGGTGGCAGAGTAGTTTCTTATGCGTCAAGACAGCTGAAGAAACATGAAGTAAACTACCCAACGCATGATCTAGAATTAGCATCTGTGGTACACGCTTTGAAGACTTGGAGGCAATATCTGATGGGCAAGCGTTGTGAAGTATTCACCGACCACAAAAGCCTGAAATATATTTTTACCCAGAAAGAATTGAACATGAGGCAGCGGAGATGATTAGAACTCATCAAAGACTATGATCTGAGTTTACAATATCACATAGGAAAAGCCAATGTAGTGGCCGACGCGTTAAGCCGCAAGGTCTACGTAAACGGACTTACGGCAGGAGAGCTACCGGAAGATCTGTGTAGAGATTTCAAAGGCCTCAAATTGGAAGTAGTACCGGAGGGACACGTAGCATCGTTAGAGGTGCAACCATTACTAACAGACAAAATCCGAGAAGCTCAGAAGGGAAATAATTTTGATGGAAGAAATCAAGACCAACCTGAGCAAAGGCAAGCTAAAGGATTCCGCGAAGATGAACAGGGTACTATGTGGTTTGAGAAACGTATTTGCATACCACAAGATGAGGATCTTAGAAAATTAATTCTACAAGAGGCGCACGACTCGCCTTATTCCATACACCCAGGTAACATAAAAATGTATATGAATATTAAGGAGAGTTTTTGGTGGAATGGTTTAAAGAGAGATATCGCCGAATATATCGCGAAGTGTGACGTATGCAGTCGTGTGAAAGCAGAGCATCAGAAACCAGCGGGTTTGCTACAGCCGTTACCAGTGCCAGAGTGGAAATGGGAACAAATAGGCATGGACTTCATCACAGGACTACCTTGAACCAAATCAGGTTATGACTCGATTTGGGTTATAGTTGACCGTCTGACGAAGGTAGCTCAGTTTATACCAGTGAAGACTACTTAATCTAGTGCAAAGCTTGCGGATATTTATATGAAGCGGATTGTGAGTCTACACGGTGTTCCTAAAAAGATTGTGTCAGATAAAGGTACCCAATTTACCTCACATTTCTGGAAACAATTGCACGAATCGTTGGGAACAAGACTAGAATTTAGTACAGCTTTTCACCCACAGACTGATGGTCAGACGGAGAGGGTAAACCAAATATTAGAGGACATGCTCAGGGCATGTGCGCTGGACTATAAATCCAGTTGGGATGACAATCTACCATATGCGGAGTTTTCTTATAATAATAGCTATCAAGCCAGCATTGAGATGGCACCGTTTGAGGCTTTGTATGGCAGAAAATGCACTACGCCATTGCTATGGAGTGGTGTAGGAGAACGCAGTTTATTTGGGCCAGACATAATCCGAGAAGCCGAGGAGAAAGTTAGATTGATCAAAGATAGACTAAAAATTGTTCAGTCGAGGCAGAAGAGTTATGCGGATTCCAAACGAAGAGAGATTGTCTATGAAATAGGAGACCGAGCATATCTCAGAGTTTCACCATTGCGTGGTGTGAAGAGGTTTGGAATTAAAGGTAAATTGGCACCACGATTTATTGGGCCACACAAAATTCTCTCACGTAAAGGAGAAGTAGCGTATGAGTTGGAACTACCCGAAGTGCTTTCAGCAGTGCACAACGTGTTCCACGTCAGCCAGTTGAAAAAGTGTCACCCAGAGATGGCCGATACCCCGTTACGTGATACTGTGCCACTGGAGGAAGTTCAACTGGAGAGTGATTTGACTTACGAGGAGAAACCAATAAAGATATTGGAGACCGCAGAGAGAGTTACACGTACCAAGACTATCAAGTTCTGCAAGGTTCAATGGGACTATCACACCGAGGAGGAAGCTACTTGGGAACGAGAAGATGATCTGCGACAAGACCATCCGCATCTATTCGCTAGCCACTCCGAATTTCGGGGACGAGATTCATCTTAAGGGGGTCAGGTTTGTAACATCCCAAATTTCAAAAAAATGCATAAGCATGCATCCATTCATAAGCATCATGTTTTATTGCATATAAAATCTTGCTTTGAACCTTTAATTATAAATTTTGGTTTAAATATTTTGTTTTGACATAATAGGGTGCTAAGCAACCCTTGTCACTAATCAATTATTTTCTATTTGTTTATTGGAAAACTATGTGTCAAAGTGTTCTATATAAAACAAGCTTTCCAAAAAGTATTTATTCAAATTTTTCTGTTTTGGTTTGACTCTATTTTGAAAGTATTTTGGAAAAACAGAAATTAGAAAAAGAAAAGAGAACAAAAAAAAGGGAACCGGCCGTCCCGGCCGAACCAGCCCAACCGCGGCCCAGCGCCGGCCCGTTACCGTCCGCGCCAGCAGCCCAGCTCACCCCGCGCTCTCCCTCTCTTCTCTCTCTCTGGCTGACGGGTCCCACCCGTCAGGGTGACGTCACCGTCCCCTTCCTCTCCCCTGCGCTCTTCAACGCGTGAAACCGCCGCCGGCCCTGTCTTCAATTCGACCGTTTCTCCCTCGCCATCAACGCCGCAACCCTGCCTACTTAAGCCCCTCCCCGCACTCTCTCACCTCCCCCGAAACCCTAGCCGGCCCGCCGCCAGGCTGCTCAAATCGGAGCTCGCCGTGCTGCCGGTAAGCTCGCCCGCCGTGGCCACTCCGGCGACTCCCCGCCCTCCCTCTGCACTCTATATCCCTCCCCTATCCTTTCTCTTCCGTTGTGACACCTTTTGGTGATTGTCTGCTCGCCAGATCGACGAGATCGACCACGGCTGCCTCGGTGCGCCGCCGGTCACCACTCCGACGAGCTTTTCCGGGAGGAGAAGACCAAGCCGAAGCCCACCGCTGCGCCACCGTGTCCGCCTCGCCGCCGCGAACACTTAGGTAGGACGCATTCGTCCTGGAAGCCGTGGAACGCCGCCGCATTCATGCCGGCCGCGTCACCGCCGTCCGCCGCCCGCCTCCGGTGACCTAGCTCCACCGGGGTGGATGCATCTATTGTGATCCGTTGGATCATGATCCAACGGTTTCTTTTTATTTTCTTATACCGAATCGGTACAAGCCAGTAGGATTGCGCCGTGTGGCTGCTGAGTCAGCGCCCAGTCAGCGGCCCAGTCAGCCGGTTGACTTGTAAACCCCAGATTTTGAATAAAATGACAGATTTATGAGCAAACTTGTAAAAATCATATCTTTTGATCCACTTGTCCAAAAATTGCAAACTTTATATCAAAATGCTTGGAAAATGTTTTCTATCCGATAGTGTGTTCAAATTGCACCTTTGCATCATGCATTTAAATGATTTTCACAGAATCTTAAAATAAGGTATTCTAGTCTATGAATTATTTTCTAAATTATTAAACACTATAAAAATTGTGATCATGATCATCATGCATATGTTAGACGACAGAAACTTTAATACAATCATATTTCTGTAAATTGAGGAATGTTAGCTTGCATTTCATGCATCCATGTTATTTTTGTATTGCCACTATGATTGCTTGTTGTATTGAATTGGTGCTCATTGTTTGTATAGATTGTGAGGAGTGCCAGACGTACTGTGATTGCTGCTACAACCCGAACAACGATCAAGGCAAGTGTATACACAAGCTCGTGAAGGACCTATTATTTTGTTATTGCATTATAGATTATCTTAGTAGTTGCATGATAGGTTTACTACTGCTTTAATTATGCTATGCAAGCCTGTTAGATCTTTTCCTGTTGACTAGGTACCTATATTAATTTAGTAGAAATGCTTGCTGCAATTGTGAAAGTTTTCTCTGTAGTAAGTTAGGTGAAAGTTCTACTAAATTAATGAACCACCTGGGTGGAAATGGTTGGCTTCGGATGTTTAAAGTTGAGTGGCTGCTCAGGCCCATTTTCATGGTGTGAACCTGAGTATGTGCACTTGTGGATGGCCACCCAGGGTATTGAGATTCGATGTCACTCCATGATTAGTTGCTTCCAGTGCAGCCACTAGTCATATGGGCTCTGTCTTGACCAAGTAAGTAGCATGGAACCGACCCGGCTTGACAAGCAGATGTAGGGGATGTAGGTTGGAACGGGTCAAGCCAGTAGTGGTTGGGAAAGAGCTTCCAAAAGGTCTCGTCTCGGTCTTCTCCTTTCCTTTTCACTAAATGAGGGTTAAGGATGGAATGGGTCGATCGAGTCTAGTGGGGAAAGTGTCACAAACTCTCGAGAGTAATAAAACTATGATCATAGCCGTGTCCCCGGTTACGGACAATTTTGAGTAGCTAAGCAAGGATGTTGTCGGAGGATCTCTTCATTCCAATTTCATAATAAAATTTGATGGGTGAACACGGGTATATGAGACCTTGGATGCGTTCCATGGGTGTGTCTCATATTGAAAAGTTGAGAATAAAATGTTTGTCAAAAGTAGGACAAAATTGGCTTTATGCAATAGCCTTCAACCCCACCAGCCAGATATGCATGTAGTATTAGTCTTGCCATTTTATAACCCACCATAGTATTCACTTGCCGGCCTGTTACAAGGTATTGACCCAAATTCCCTAGGCTGCAACGTTAAATGTTGCAGGCTACTACGACGATGAGTGAGACGTGTCTTCGAGCTTACAACCAACATGATCGCCAGTGGCTCATGGAGATGAAGGAGCTCTGTGCTATTATATTGCTGCGTGTGAACTCTGAATAAATTGTTGAACTCTTTACTCTTTTAAAGCTAGCCTCGGCTATGCAAAGTTGTAAGGGATTATTTTACTCCTGGATCATTCATATCACGTTGTAATAATATTTGACATTGATGCATGATATTACATCTTTTGTGAGTTGCTATCCATACTCGATCCAAGGAATAGCATATTTCACTACATGGCCTTGCTTTTCTAAGCGAGGGCGCCACAGATGGGCTGGAGACGCGACAGGAAAACAACTAAGTTCTTGCATCAGCATCCTGCATTTAGGCATAACATCTCGCTCGGAGTCAATATACCATCGACTTGCGCATGCTTGACGGTTGATGAGAGCCTTTGCGGGGGTATGCGACCACCCCGGTGAACGGTCCGTTTCCCTCTGGCCTAGTACCCGTGGATAGTGGAGAAGGACTCCTGGAAGGTATAGTCCGACTTAGGGGGTACATCTATCGTGCGGAGGTAGAGTGCCTTGCACCTAAGTGGCCTCCTCTGAAAACTAGACGACGCGTTAGTGCAAAGCAAGATTTGGGAAATGACCCCGGGAGTTGAGTCTAGGGTTGCATACATCCGAATTTACATTCTGAATTACATTCTTGAATTTACATTCGGTTGTGCAACTACTAGACCCTGTGCTACTAAGGCCAGCTTGGAGTCAACACTCCTTGCTGTGCGCCCTTGCCTTGTTCGCGCCCAACGGGGGACCTCTCAATTCCCGGGGACGCCTGGGAGGAGAGGGAGAACCCGGAAGGATCTTTTCAGGCGTCTCCTGGCTGTCTGGTGTGTCCGGGCGCCAGGCGGTGGAGTAGGGAGACCACCTCAGCCGCCACCTCGCTCATGGCGTTATCGTCCGCCTGCGACAGGGGACAAGTCCGGTCAGGACCTAGACCAGGCCCAAGAGGAGCGAGGGGCCGAGAAAACACGACTCTGACCTGTTCGATGGCGTCGAACTCCTCCCAGAGCTGGGATGCCTCCGGGATCCCCGCGGTCTTCTCCTTCAAGGCCGCCAGAAGCTGAGCCCTGCGGAGCGCACGCACCCGAGCCTCCTCCTGAGCTGCAGGACCCGAGATCGTCGCCAAGCATGAAACGCCCATAGCGAGGGCCAGGCGCGACATCACCTCATCTTCTTCTCCAGCGGCACGGGCCCCAGTTTCCCTGGGAGCCTCCGCCGCGCCCCGGTGCACGGACGCCGCCATCGACGTCCCTGAGAAGGACATCCCTACCTCCCCCGACATGGCCTTGTGGTCTGTGAAGGGGCAGGGAGGGCAAGAAGCAATAGGAAGCAAGACTAAGGGTGGCTAAGGAGCTGGGAGTTAGAGAGCCTTTTATAGGCCCTCTGTTCCCCACTGGCCCCCCTGACGGTTCAGCTAACGCCGCAATCAAGAGCGAGTTTTGCAGAAAACCGTTCTCGATCGCATCTATTTAGCTTGAAGGCCAAGCGACAGCAAGAGTACAAGTTTTTCGTCATCCAAAAGTCTACAATGGGGCCTACTTTTTACAAAGAAAGGTTGGCTCCTACGCAAGCAAGGAGCACCCCCGCGCCACGGAAGGCGCTACTTCCAGAAGTACATCGACGAGGCCGCCAAGAAGGAGGTCAAGGACATCTTCGGGGGGCACTGCCGCGGTGTTGCCCCCGCATCTTCAGGGAAGCGGGCTCCTCTCGGCCTTGATGCTGAGGGAGTCATCTTCATCTTCATCATCGTCCCCTTCATTGTAGCAGCTGCTGCGACTGCTGCTGTCGCTCTCCATGCAGCAACCCTCGCGTCCTCCATCGGCACGGAAGATCTTCACGGAGAGCGTCTCATCCCCGTCGTACTTGAATGATAGGTACTGCCCCCGGGTAAGGCGATGGGAGCGCGCAAACGCTTTCCATCCCTTCCCCAGGAGCATGGAGCCGCCGACGGTGTACTCCGCTTCCGCCCAGGAGGGGCCGTTGGGACAGCCCTCGACCTGCAACCAGTAACCGGTGGGCCGGTCGTCGTCCGTGTCCACCGCCAACGCGAAGGAGTCCGGCAGATGAAGCCGGTTGCGCAGTCTTCTGTCTAGATCCACGACGAACTCGAACGGAGGGAAGCCGGTGTGAGTCGTCCTCCGCGAGGGAGGGCTCGGCGAATCTCCCGCTCTGCGACCTCGACTTCCATGACCGCGGCCGCCGCCGCGACCACGCCTCGCTCGGCCTCGGGGGGCAACTCTTCCGCGACCGACGGATGCCACTTCTGCCCCCGCCAAGGATGAGTGCGAGCGACCAGTTCCTCTCTTAGCCCCCGCCATCGACGCACTCACCTCTGAGGAAGAGTGGGGTTGAGGAAGCAGTGAAGACGAATGAAGATCCTGAGGGTTATCCCTGCCTTTAAGAAGGCTCGACACGCCTTCAGCGGCCGTCACCTCGCTTTCTCCGTTCCCGAGAATCGAGGAGGCTGGCGCAATTACTCCACCGGACGGATAACTCCAAGACCCGTGAGACGCGCACCTCCGTAGTGCGCGGATCTGACGGGTAAGGCAAGACGTTCAAGACCTGACGCTGGGGACCCACTTTGACTCTTTTTTGGTCATAGCCCCGGCGGCAGAAGGGCGTGGCCGCCGGTACTATGCCCGAGGGCTACTGTCGCAACAGGGGAACATGGGGTTCCCCTGATGCGGTCAAAGTGGGTCCATCGCACATGGACCCACCAACGAGGCACTCAAGGCCAAGGCACAAGACTGGCAGATGGGCCCCCCATCTGCCTCGCAACGTCCCGACGCGCGTGACATCGACAACCAAGGCAAAGGACCCGGGGACCCTCCGGGGCCCCCTCGACCCGGAAGCAGGCATGGAGGTCCCGGGACCCCGACGGCAGGAGGCCAGGCTCATCTCGGGAACCAACCTCCAGTGCGCAAAGAGGATAAGCTTGCCAGCCCTGGCTGGAAGCTCCTAGAAGACTTGGGCACCAAGAAGATGGAGGCGCCAAAGGGGGGCAGAGGCGGAAAAGCTGTCAGCCTCTGCCCGCCCTCTCTGGAAAAGGTGGGCGACCTCACCTACCCCCTCTGAGAAGAATACTTGGACGAGAGGAGGCCACGTCGCCTCCTAAGGAGAACCTGGAGGGGTTTTCCCGCCAAAACCCCTCCGGCCCCAAGGGTGCACCTGTGGTATCCCCTTAGCCTATAAAAGGAGGACCGAGGCACCCAAGGGAAGGACAAGTTGGAAGAGAACAAGTTCAGGGAGGCTAGGCTAGGTAGTGCACAAGTCCAAGAGTAGCTTAGGCGAGAGGTGATCTCCTCCGGGCCAGGATCTGCTCATCTTCAACCTCTAGCCAACACCTCCCGGGTTCTCACCCGCAACCACCATTGTAAAGCTACACCATGATACACCTCTCAATCCAGACATGCAGGAGTAGGGCTGTTAGCCTCCGGGCGGCCTGAACCTGGGTAAACTTCTTGTGTCTCTGTGATGCTTGCTAGTACGTAGATCTCGAGCGTAGACGAAGCCCCCGGGCGGAAGATGTCACTCAGCCTCCTTCGCGCCCCATACCGAACCTAAAAAGGGGGTATCCTTTACTCCCGGTGTCCATGATCCAAGACACGACAATGTGTTTGGGCGTTTATGGCCTGCTGCTAGGGCATATAGGGTTGAAGAATACCAACATCACATGGGGAATTTGTTTGCTGCATCCGACAAGGTATTTGCTTACCTTAGGGATTACCATAATCTGCTTTGGATGAGGTGTATGTTCAACCCCAATATCAAGTGTGACTACATCAATAACAATCTTGCCGAGTGCTTTAATGCTTGGGTGCGAGATATCAAAGACATGCCAATTGTTCAGCTAGCTCACAAGATAAGAGAGATGATTATGGAGCTGTTTAGAAAGAGGAGAATGATTGGAGAAAGATTTGAAGGGATGATACTGCCATTTTTCATACACCAATTAAATGCAAAGACTAGAGGTTTAGGACATCTCAAGGCCAAAGCATCACATGATTGGAGTGGTGAAGTTAGAAATGTTAACAAAGATGATGAAAGGCATGTGGTGCACACACTCACACATGAGTGTACATGTCTACAATGGCAGCACACGGGCAAGCCTTGTGATCATGCACTAGCGTTCATAAATGTGCTACAAGCTCGCAACTTTGTTAACATGGAGGATTATGTCCATGAGTACTACTCGGTTAGCAGATTCAAGGCAGCATATGAAGGTGTAATTGAGCCCCTAACAGACAAGAATCAGTGGCCACAAGTGGATACAGGCTTTGTGTTGCGTGGACCACTTCCAACCGGCAAGAAAAAAGGTGCTGGAAGAACTAGGAAACAAAGGATGAAGAGTTGGTGGGAAGGTGGATCAAGGAAGGGATCTTTGAACATATGCAAAAAATGTGGAGAGCTAGGACATAGAGAAGCTAGGTACAAAATACTATTCTGTCTAGTTTTAACAACATGGTTCTTTTGCATTAAAATTGCTCTAATTGCTTCTTCTTGTAGGAAAAGTCGGGGGGCAAAGAATGCATCGCCATGGTTTGATGTTTCGGTTAGCAACGCAGTCCCATCTACACCAACTAAGAGCAACATTATAGCCACCACTAGCAGTCCTGGACCTGTCACTCGGAGTCAAGATGCGGCTGCTACTCCACCACCAAAGTCTCCTATCACTAGGAGCCAAGCTGCAGCTCAAGCTGCTACTCCACCACCGAAGCCTCCAACAAAAGGGAAGAAGAAAATGATTCCAAAAAGGAAGAAATTGAGTGAGCTGTGAACTTTCGCTTGTGGCTGTCATTAAACTCCTTCTATTGCTATGTATGTGAGGTGCAAACTCACTTTATGTTGCTATGTACGAGAGGTGGAGACTCACTTTTATTTTCTGGCATGCACTCATTTAGGCTGTGTTGAACTTATTTTGTGTATGTGAGGTGGAGACTCATTTTGGATATTATTTGCTATTATGAAACCATTATGAAACTATATTATTGTTGTCAATTTGTGTGAATGCTCATGTATTGCAGCAGAGGTATACCATTTTTTTGGTTTGAAACATGGCAAAACTGAAGCAATTTAGTTGTTCTTTATTTGGACACAAATTTTTGGTCGCTGGGACATCTGTACAGCGTACAGATGTGTGTCGTATGAGCCCAGGGGTAATTTTGTCTATTCATGTTTCTATTTGATGATTATATACTGAAAAATATGTTAACCATGCCAAAGGGGGGCATCACCAACAATTAGACAGGCTGGGGGGGTCAGAGCAAGGCAGGGAAAGAAATGGGTATATGATCAAAGGCCGGCGAGCTGGGGGGGGGGGTTAAAATCAAATCTCCCGAGGAAGGATGAGGAGGTGCGGGAGGAGAAAGAGTGATCCTTCTCATATTAATGCCGAAATTCACTATATAAACAAGGTTCCCTTTGCAAAGTAACCTAAGGTGTACTCTCGTCGCGACAAGTGTCATCTTCTCCTCGCTTGGTCACCCGTGGGTGCTTGCATGTCTGCCAAGTGTCGTATCCGGAGTAAAAGTGGTGATGAGAGAGAAAGGGATACAAGAGGTGGGAGGGTAGCTTTTTTCCTTTTATTTTTTTGAATCAAAATTGAAAAACGAAATATGTTGAGAACCGCTTATCCAAATTTTGAACCGTTTTCACTTTCGAACTCCTCGCGTCGAGATTTTCAAAACTAGATCACATGCCGATAGGTTTTGACGAACTTTTTTTTTGTACATCTAAAAGTTGAATACCTGTACATTCGGTTTGAACGTACTTGTACTTCCGCTGTCAACCTTACTTTGTACTCCGTTTTCTGTGTACTTGTACTCGGCGGGAGAGTAGCTTTTCTCTTTTATTTTTTTGAACCGAAGTTTTAAAACGAAATATCTTAAGAACAGCTTATCTAAATTACGAACCGTTTTCACTTTTGAACTCCTCGCGTCGAGATCTTCAAAACTAGATCCCATGTCGATAGGTTTTGACGAATTTTATTTTGTATATCTAAAAGTTGAATACCTGTACATTCGGTTTGAACGTACTTATAATTCCGGGTTTAAACGTACTTGTACTTCGGCTGTCAACGTACTTTGTACTCCGCTTTCTGTGTACTTGTACACCCTCCTCGCATTAATCTGTACATCCGAATTGCTATAATCTGTACTTTCTGTTCTATATACTATGTACTTTTCATGTGGCGCGTTAGGATAGGCATTAGGGTACGGAGGATTCGTCGTCGTCGACGCGAACACCCCGAGGCTGCGTCCGCCCGTATGTCGCGGTACCGGCGACGGGGGACGAAGCCGAGCCGCTAGATCATGGAAAACTTGGAACTTATATATATATAACTTAGGGGTTAGGGTGGGGTGGCAAGTAGGTCAATTCATATACCGGTATGCAAGAGAGATTTAGATTTAATTTGATTTTATACATTTGCTTCTTGTACATTTACTTTTATGTTGTGTACTACCGTTTTTGTACATTCGCTTATGCTTCAGATTTATACAGGACCAAATATGTACGCGACCACGCGGAGCTTCCGCCCGGCCGGCCGGCCAGTGGACGTACGCGCCACGCGCATGGCCGGTACGCGCCCAGGTGTCCTCGTACGCGTGCGCTGCGCGAGACCAGCTTCCAACGCACAGGAGCGCAACCGGCCGTATTCAATTTGGATTTTGCTGCTCGTCATATGCATCGACACGTGGACCGCACGCACGCGAAATCACCCTTTGCGAACGGAAGCCTTTCTCTAGCGATACCCATGCGGTAAACGCGCCGTCGCAAGAAGGACTTCCAATATGGGCCGGCTCACTAAGGTGCGTGGTCTTTTCCTTTTATTTTTCTTTCTTTTTATTTTTGTTTCCTCATTTTTGTTTCTGCTTTTTTATTTTATGTTTCGTTTTTATTTTCTATTATGTTTTGTGTTTTAGATTTTTATTCAATATTTTCAAGTTAAGTGAAATTTAAAAAATATTATTTATTTAAAGAAATGTTCATATATTATCCTGATTCCTCCCATGCATATTGTTTTTAGTTGTTCCTTCCTTTTTCTATTTGATTATGATGAGTGCATTTTGCATCATGTTTTACCAATTGTTTTTTCATTGTAGACCTTGGATGGGAGAGGAGGAAAATAAACGAGGCACGACTTACCGATGGCATGGTGGGTAATACTCTATTTAGCGACTTTGAGGGCAGTTTTATGACGGACAAATTTTTTGGGAGAAACACTTCTTCCTTTATTTCAGTTCGTAAAAAAGAAAGAGTGAAATGCATGGACAGTCCATGTACTTGTCGTCCATGTCTAACTCAGTCCTTAAACTCACAAAATGAATCAATACGGTCCTTGGATTTGTTCTACATGTCCATGTACGGTCCGTTCTACAATTGCCCCCGTATCTCGCTGACGTTGATCAAGGATCTTGGCCCACACCATCGTTCTAGACCCAGGCACCCGTTCGCTGCAATACCCCCACGTCCTCTGTTTCCCTTATTCTCACGGAGACAGGGATGCAAAGCAGCGATGGCGCCGGTAGAAACTGATCGGCGAATAACCGGCGGAAGAGACGGATAACCAGCGGAAGGGGGAACCAAGCACTAAAGCTTTGAGCAGCATCACAATTTCCACCAGTTTTTTCTGCATTTAAACTCTTTCGGCACGCACAATTGGCTTCACTTGAGCTGCTACTGCACTTCTCTGTAGTTCACGACCTTCTTCTTTTTCTTCCATATTTCGTTCCAGCTGAGCTATTTGCTTCGCTAGCATCTAATTGTCCAGTACCTTGCAAAAACTCACAGTATTCATCCTCCTGTTTCTAGTTATCACAGCCACCTTTTTTCGGCTGGAAAAATACAAACAAAATTTCAGAGAAGCGCTTTCAGAAAAAGAGAGGAGAAAAGGAGAGCACCTGTAGATATGCCGCATACCTTATGATTCTGGCACTTGTAGCCGTCGTCGCACATCACTTCCAGAAAAATAGAGGAGAAAAATATCCTCTGTCTCGGAAACGTAATGCCTACTTGCAGTCATCGCACTTCACGAGCGGAAATCGCCGATGCATGCTTGCCGACGAGCTGCCGCCATTGCCGGACATGAGTGTATGATAGGAGAAGGCTGGAAAGAGGGAGGTGGGAGGGTGGGAAGGGTAGTGACGAGCTCTAGCAGGCAGCAGCCCTTGTTGGTCTCCTTCGCGTCGCTGGCGGGGATTAGACGTGGGTCGATTTAGGTATGGTTTCAGTTGGAGGTTTTATCACTTTACACCACAAGTTGGGAATTTTTTATCACAGAACCACAACTCTAATTTTTTTTATCACAAAACACCAATCTTTGGGGTAATTGTTTCACAAAACACCAACCTTTGGGCTTGACAAGTAATTAGTTGACATTACTATCTAATTTCAGAAAAAAGTTGACATTACTCTCTCGTGATCATGTTTGTGTGACAATATGTCAATACTTGGTACACAACAATATTTGCTACATACTTGTAACATTTTCTAAACACAAATGAATTATCAGGATAGAATATCCATTGAAATTTTAACCACACAGGACATAAGATTTTGGTAATATATTTCAAACCAAAAGGAACTTGCCAACACAACATTTTGACAATGTGTTCCAATACTACACTGGACATAAGATGTAACCACTAGTGTTGGCTCCAAACAACTTAGTGTCTCACGGCACATACAAAATAAGAGTCTAGATTTTTGCAATCATTATATGGCTCTTCTCATTTCATACTAAAAATCACCACAATGAGTAGGAATTTTGCTAAGTCAAGTCCATGCATCTAAGTTCAATACTTTTAGCCTATCCATTGCATGTATATGAGCACTATAATTGTATGAATATGCAGCAGCATCTACTAACTTTTTTAGGCCATCTCCCCTAAATCCAGCTAGTTGTGCCAGTTCTTAAGGACCAAAAGGACCAAAAACCCCCGCAACCCCTGAAACGCTGTCGCAGCCTCGTGTGTTCCCAACTCCTCCCCCTTTTGCCTCTCATGGCGAACAACGCCGCGGCCGCGGCCTCTCCGGGGGGTGGCGGCAGAAGCGCGCGCCTGGACGCCCTAGCTATGAACAAGGTGGCAGAGGCGGCCGACGCAGTCGCCGCAGCGTCGACCGCCGGCGAGGTGGTCCGCGCGATCCACGCCGTTGCGGTCCTCCTCTTCCCCGTGGACTCCGCCGCCGTCGCCGGTGAGGCTCCGAATCCTAACCCTACTTCGCCCCCATTCCCATATCTCAGTCGCGTCCTCCAGAGGTCTCTGACGCGCTCTCTTCCGCGTGCGCTCCCCTGCAGGTACCGTGGACGAGCCCTTCAGAAGCCAGGTGACAACTCGAAGCCTCAGTTTCATGCATTCCATAAAAATTTTGTGAGGGTTTCGCATGATTTGTTGCTTGGAAGTAGGATAGGAGGGGTGTGTGGGAAACTGGGAGGTTCAGTTTGTGTTTTCACTTGCAGTCGCCTAGGATAGTCTTATACTTTGGATATAGGGTTGTCCATTACGAATGAGGATAAAACCGAGGATACAATTCGCCCTAGAAATAAGAGTTCTGAGGCTGAATTCTGAAAGCTACCGATAACTTTTCACCAAGCTTAAATGACTGAGAGCTATCACAGGGATTGTTCTAAGCGATGTAAGAACTAAGAAAGTCAAATATACAATCTAGATTGGACTTCAGAGAAATTTTTACTCTGTAAGGATTGTTCCCTTACTATATTGCAGTATCCATAAGTTCCTTCAATAAATAAGCGTAAACAAGCCTTAGAACATGAATGGTCAGTTGGTCACACGAAGGGCAAGCAAATTGCTAAATCTATTGTCGTTATATTTTGGGTCATGCTGGTCTTGGTGCGTAAAACTTTTCGTTTAAATATATCCACACGAAACTCTCACGCATGGTCTAAAAAAAGACAGCTTTGGTGAGAAGTTCTCATATGCATCTAATCCTTTATAGAACCGAGTCCTTGGTATTGCATGCATTTCAGAGACTAGGTTCATGTTTGAGAGAGAGAAAATTGGAGTTCTAGCTCTTTAGACCATGATAGAGCAGGGTTGATGCATCTGTTTTCTCTATTATCAGATTACCAGTGTTGTCAGCCTCAGCCATGTTGAAAGGGAGTCTTGGAGGCGTGCTTTTTATCGTGGTCCAGCATTTCCTACTATGTCTAAGATATTACTTGGCAGTAAGTTCACTCCTCAAACCTCTCACTGTACGCATGTAATTTATTATTGAGGTACTCCCTCCGTACCAAAATGTTAAGGCGCGTAAATTCTTGCACGGTCTTTAAATCAGTAATATATACCAAAGTATATGCATTGAGCTTGTATAAGTTGTATTCTTGTATTTGTCTTGCGAAATACTTTTATTCTGTATGTACTTTTACTAATTTTACAGACATATTATAAGTGGATTGACCGTGCCTTACATTTTGGGAGTATTTAACACACGTAATGTAACATTTGCACATAAGTTCTCATAGTCTCATAAACATACACCATTAGTGTCATCTGCGAGCTGTGGCATACTATCGTTTTTTTTTCTGCACAACTTATCAGTATCATACATATATCAGATATGCGATGCTTGCATTGACTAGTGATTTCTAGCATTATTAAAGCCTGAACCTGGAACTCATAGAGTTCGTTTAAAGTTTATGATCATAAAAAAGGCTATTAAATTATTTCATGCTCAGGTCCACCCTAACTGTATCTATATATTCACTGTGCCATGGGTGCAAGGCAAGACTGAAGAGAGGTTTGCAGCACAAGTGTCTACTATTTACTGGATTATACTCATCGTGTCACATCTGTTTAAAATGAAAGAATGCATGTGTGGTCATATCACTAAATCTGAGGAGTTGGGTAATCCAACTTTCTTTGGCAACTAATTTTTCATATTGCTCGAAACAGGTTTTCGCCCCGCTTTATAAATAAAGCAACAACCACCATACAAACAGAGATACAAACACAACGCCACAGAAGCTGGGGCAGCAGCACACACAAACCCAAAGAAAAGAAAAGAATAAAGAAAAAGGGGCCAAAGAGGTTCAACTAAACTACGGTGACCCAAGACCGCTGCGCCCTCCGAAGAAGCACCACCACGCTCCTAGCGCCGAACCGTCGAGTGCCAAGCAACACCTTCAAGAAGGAAAGCGCGTGCTGCTGCCCGGACCATAGGTCCTAGGGTTTCCCCGACACACGGATGTAGGTGGACTACGGGTAGCCACGACGCCCTTCAGGAAGGATAGATGCCACCCAGAGGTGGCACCCGCGTCGGAGTCGGGCGAGCCGACAAGGATTTCTCCCGAAAAAACTCCACTACCCCGGACGACCGTAGCGTAGGAGCCCCACGAGGACGAAGCCCCGAAGCCACCAGCCTCTCCGCCCGCCAACATGCGCCACCACGGTCACAAAGTCGCCATCGTCGTCGTCTCACCGAAGATGGCACCACGAGGTCTGCAAGATGACAACGAGGAGTAGCCAGAAACGGGGTCAGCTGTACGGCGGCCGCGCGGGAGGGAACTACCTCCACCGCCGAAGGCGGTAGTCGACCGGACGCGGCCGCAGGACACACCAGTCCCAATTAGGTTCGGCTGGGCACAGCGGGCCCGTAAAGCCCCCGCAAGGACACACCAATCCTACTCGGGTCTGGCCGGGCCCGGATTGGGTCCGTAAAGTCCGCCGCCACGCTGCAACAGGCCGGCCGCCGTCGCCGCTGCACCCCTGCACGAGCTACACCTGCTGTCGTCTGCAGGCCCGTAAAGCCCCCGCCGCCCGCTGCAGCACGAGCGCCGCCGCCGCCACTCTCCGACCGAGCCCAGCCCGGCCTCCTCACCATCCACCGCAACCACCACCGGGCACGCCGCTGCACACAGCCGCGACCCCACCGATTGTTCTGCTGCTCACCCTGCAAGATGGCGACCAGCACCACGCTCGCCGGCGAGCCTCACCCAGCGCCGCCTCTCCACCGTTGCCGGACGAGGAGCACAGCCCGCGCCGCCCGCAGCCCGCGGCCCGCGCCGCCCGCAGCCGGTAGCCGCCAGATCTGGAGGACCAGATCGAAGCCCGCGCCACCAAGCTCCAGGGCGCGCACCACCACTCCGACGCCCGTCACACACCGCCGCCAGGAACGAGCCGAGCGCCGCCACCCTGCTCCCCGCCGGGAGAAGCAGGCTCCGGCCCGTGGGAGAGGCCCCGCAGCCACCCCACCGCGCGGGAGGACGAAGCAGCCTCGCCGCCGCCGGCGCCGACCGGGCTTTGCCCGGCCGCGCCCTCTGGCAGCGGCGAGGGAGGAGGAGGGAGGCGGGAGGGGCCTGGTGGCGGGAGGAGTTAGGGTTCCTCCCTGTCGCCACGCGGAGGCGACGAGGGAGGAGAGGAGACTTCTAATTTTTCATATTCATCCTTGCTTTTTTGTATTATTTTATGTTCTCATAAATTATTATAGAGTGTTCAGCACACTTACCTCATTCACTAAGCTTCTTGCAGTTTGCTAATTCCAAGCATATGGTTTCTGTTTATAATCCCACTTTTGCGCTTTTGTTGTCCAGATATTGCATTGAAGTGGCTACGGCAGATTCGCACCTCTGCGAGGAAGGAAGTCTATGATTCATTTTTTGTTAGAGGACCTCCTACTGAAGTGATTCAGGCTCTTGTTCCGTCTTTATCTCAAAATGAAGGCTCTAAGGAGGATCATAATATTTTCTGTTTGAACATTGAAAGGTGCTATTCTTAAGCAACCCTGTACCTATGCTATGTCATCACACCTGAATCCTTGTATCAGTTCAACTGCTTTGGTCTGGAGAATTATTAGACAGCTGACAACCCCAACACTTGTATCTTAGCACACACAAATCTTATATGACAGTTCAACACTTGAAACCATGCAAGTCTTAACTAGTATCATGCCTTTTTCTCCCGATAGGTTGGTTTGTCTTTTTACTGGAAGCTATGCTTCGGTCATGTGGTGCCAAACAATTAATTACGCATATTTAGTGCAGATCCTATCTTGCACTTCCGAGTATTGGATTTATGTAGCTATAGTAGAAGCAACATGCAAACATTTTCTGATAATCTGTAATCTGTGATGGTTTTGCTGAGGAAACAGGAGATAGCACAATATAATGGAAATAAAAGAGTATAAAGATGATCACACTTGATACTCAGTCTGTTCTCTTCTAGTTGTCATTTAAGAATGTGCAGAACTACATATACACATAAAGTATTTGGATTTGTGTGATGAAAATTACTGTGTTAAGGTTTTTCATCAAAAGCATGTTATATTGGTTAATTTTGCTAGCAATAATTAAAAAAACAATGGTAAAAATTTATGGAGATTAGTGATGCCCAAAGTTGATAAGTTTAAGAAGGGAGGTAGTAGTTGATACAATCTCTTAATACAATTCAACTGGTCTTCTCATGTTGTCTGGTGAAAGCTATTGAATGATATAGTGGACAATGTGTAAGGATGTATAAAAGTGTGAACTCATGTGAATGGACGCAATATAGTGTCACGAGGAGCAATTGATTTACAAAAAAAAAATGTAGTTATTTTGTAACTGCTAAAGTTAATCAAAGATGTGGTTTCTGACGTATAAACTCCTCGAAGTTTTTTCTATGGTATTCTCCAACTATTTGTCATCTTACCAAAGAAAATATTGTAAAAAGTAGAAAAGCAGGCCACTCTAAATCCTTTGACCACTCGTCTAACTCATAAGCCCATACCATGAAGCATTCCTGCTAGTTATTTTTGGCTTTGTTATTGATATTTTTATGTTTTCCCCTTAATTGTAGGCTATTAGTTTTATGCTTGCTGGAGAACAAGGGTGTGGGCCAGATTGTTGAAGAGTTTAATTTTTCTAATATGCAAGACGGTGACATTCTCAACCCAGAAAAAACGTCTTTCATTTCAAGAGTTGCACAACTACTTGCATCTGTTCCAGACAAAGCAAGAATGGGAGCGTCACCTGCACTTACATCATCGTATCCTTGTTCTATCTACTGTATATCTTCAAGTCCAAATTTTCTCATACGATCCTTCTGCCGTGCTCCAGTGTGAGTAGGTCGCAAGTACAGGTGGTTTAAATGTGGGTTTCATACCTCAGGCGTGGGTGTGGTGTGTGTGTGTGGGGGGTTGGGGGGGGGGGGGGGGGTGTTATTCACATGGAATTTGAAGTCCTTAACATAAAGCAAGGTCATTCTTCAAGAGTGTTGTCAACCAACTTCTTGTTCGAGCTGAAGAAGCAGCTATCAAGGAATCTGCTGGCAAAGATGCCAATGAACAGGATGCGCGAAGTTATGCCTTCCTGTTTGTGGGTGAAGTGTTATCCCGTGTTAGCCGTCGTGGATCTACTGGTGAGATTTCATCTCAGAATGCAAGTTCATGTGTGCTGCTGACTTTCTGGTTCTGAAATTTACATTTACGAATGCCCAAATCAGTTCAATAAACAGCATGCCCAGTTCTGGTTGTTGCCGTAATGATTGCGATGTAGTTTGGTAGGATACAATAATTGTAGTGCATTCATCTCTTTATGCTTCAGGCTGGCATCTTGATTTTGTGTGGTCGCTACTAATGGATTGGGTGCTGCAGCAGCCCCCTCTTTGCAATGCTATCAACATGGATATGATAACTAACAGACCAGTCAGTTGGTTGCTTTGATTTAACAGTAAACTCCAGTTGACACTCGAGTCTTGTTTTTGAGCTATTGTCTACACTCCCCATTTCTGAGAATTCGACTAGACATGGGCCAATGGATAGGATCTCCTGATAGCTAGCATATCAAGTACCTGCTCCATAACAATTTATAAGTCATAAGATTTGTGCAATCTCTTATTCACTATTGTTATGGCACATAAAAGGCATCAGCCATTTATTTGTATGTCTGATAAGTCGCATTGATCTTTTCAGGCATTTTAGTTGCTGAATTCATTCCTATGATCCGTTGTCACTTACAGAGATGTGTAGCATCAGATTGTAAGACGATCATTCCTGATATGATCAAGCATGTTTCCCAGTCTCGATTTTGGTTCAATGTGGTTGAAACATTGAGAGATCAACATTCTATTGAAAGATTGACTGAAGAGATGTTGCGCCAACTTGCATCACAACATATAAGTGATGAAGAAGCTTACTGGATCTTGTGGACGCTGTTTAATCAGAGTATCATGCATATGACTGTTATGAGGTGAGATAGTACCTTTGTCCATAAGTATTCTACTAAACACCGAAAGTGCTTGCTCTAGATTAGCTACTTCCTTAATTCATTGTGTATTTTGCCTGCTGTAAATCTATACTTCTTATAAAGCAAAACTCCACTAACATGCATTTATGATTTTCTATCTCAACATGCAAGCTATCCACATCACCTACTATTTTAACCAATCAATTGTCCATGTCATCACACTAATATTTATTAGTGATTGTATCTATTTACATGCAACATATCCACGTCATCCATTGTTTTAAGCCATACAATTGTCCACGTCACCAATATTTTTTTTACACACCCATACATGTTTATTCATTCATAATTTACACCATCAACCAAAGGAGGTATTTGGGATGGATTGTCGTCAAATACACAACAATTTCAGGTCAATTAAATTTAGCCTCTCAACTACTATTGAATCACTCATATTTTTGTCAACAACTTTGAATTCACATTTCATGTATCTTAATTTACACAGTAAAGTTTTTCTATAAAAATACCCGCTGCAACGCGCGGGGTATTGATCTAGTATACTTGAAAAGGCTTCCTTGGCCAGGATGTTGTTCAAAATGTCCAATTTGACAATATGGAAAACAGTATTTGCCATTGTGTGGTTCCCTTTATCATCTGCGAAGATTGTTCTGTGGATGCTTACTAGTGTTCATTAAATTCTTAGAATGAGTTGTATGTGCCTTAGTTGTTCATGGATACCAATTATGTTGTGATGATGTATTATACATGCCATCGTTGTCATATAGTTCAGTGCTGCATGTTCAGGTAACATCAAATAAGCTTGTCCTGATCTGTTTGACGTAGGCCATGACATTCCCTCATGGAATGTTGGACATGTAAGGTATCTGGGGAAAAGACTATGGATGTATAAGCATAAAGTAATATTTGCTCACATCAAAGACATTACCCGCAAAAAAACGGACCTAATATTTGCTGGGATTGAAGAGCTATATATATTTTTGATTTGTAGTCATGTCTAAGGCTCTAAGTTCTTCTTTTCTCTTAGTCCGCATGTTAGGTGATAAGGCTACTAAATATCGTTTGGGCCCTTTTTTGAAACAATATACTGTTGCTGTTTTACTATGACTATGATGGACAAATGCATGGTCCATGTATGTTCAACTATTTTCAGATTGTCCTAACTTGCATGACTTTGAAAGCAATTTATTAAATTGCTTCTTTCTTACAAGTTATACCCTTCCTTTCCTTGATGTAAATTTTTCTGTGCTTTATTCAGGGCAATGTTTATTGACAAATTTTTGCTTTGGAAAACATTTCCTTTATGCTGCTTGAGATGGATTCTTCACTATGCTGTCTTTGAGATCCCACCAAATTCAGTCATGGAAACTCAGATTCAAATGACATCAAACTTCCTTGTTACATTGCAAACTTTAGTTAATGTTTGGTCCAAGAAAGAGTTTGTTCAGTCATATTCAGTGGAGCAACAAGCTTGTATCCTTTGAGGTACTTGAAACTATATTGTTCATTTATCGATGCAAGTTATCATCTGGAATTTTTCTCCTTAAGCGATATGCAGATATCACTGCAGCAATAGGGTTATGTTTGGAGAAGATGTCAAAAAGGGAATTAGAAATGACTAAAGATTTATTGAATTGTATTCTTCAAGGAGTAACCTGTAAGTACTTCTTTCCCTTGCACTAGCTTAACAGCATGTGGTTAGCAGTTTAGCACTATCAAAATATCTACTCACAGGACGTTGTTTTGACTATAGGTAGGTTAGAGAGCCCGATTGATTTAGTCAGGAAGATGGCCAGTGCTGTTGCATTGACATTTTCTAAAATTGTTGATCCCAAAAATCCTCTTTACCTTGATGACGATTGTTCTGAGCATGTTGACTGGGAGTTTGGGGTTCTTTCTCCAAGGAGGATCACAGCTCCTTCACATGATGTAGAAGTTGGAAGCGAATCAAAACCATGTTTACGTGAGAACAGGAGACATGCTAGTGAGAAAAAGGCAAAGGCTACGAGGCATGATATTTCAGACAACAGAGTAAAAATCGTAGAGATAAAATCAGTAGATTCTGATGAAATGTCTGGTGCTGCTATTAATTCTGAGGAACACTATGACGAGGAATGCATGAACACTGACGCTTCCAGTGATTCATCCCTGGAGCCGTATGATCTATCAGATGATGACACAGATTTGCAGAAGAATTTCACACATCTAAGTGATCTTTCTGCTGCACTACGAAAACCTGACGATCTAGATGGTGTAAGCTTTCACTTTCTCCTATGAATAGTTCAAGCAAAACTACTGTGCAATCCTGACCTTTATTTCTTTTTGTCTTCACAAGGTTGAAAGAGCTCTTAGTTCTGCTGAAAAGCTTGTGAGAGCATCACCTGATGAACTACGCCACGCCTCAGGTGATCTTGTTCAGGCACTGGTGCATGTTCGTTGTTCTGATGTTTCAATGGAAGGCGAGGAAGATTCTGCTGAAGAAAAGCGACAGAAGGCACTAGTCGCCTTGCTGGTAACCAGCCCATTTGAATCATTAGATGTTCTGACCAAATTGCTATATTCATCGAGTGTGGATATAAGTCAGCGTATTTTAGTTATTGATGTTATGACTGAGGCAGCACAGGAGCTTGCTGAAACTAAAATTGTAAAGAAAGAACAGCGGTATAGGAACTTGATATCTGATACTTCCCCGTCCTGGTTGGTTCCTAGGGACAGAGGACCTCTTGAGGCAAGTCCTTGGAGGGAGGTCTCAGAACCAGGATCACTTTTGAATTGGTCACACCGTTATGAAAGAGAAGTTCCATCTAGATCAGGTCAGGTTAAATCAGGAAAATCTCGTAAATGGGGTCTCGGGAAAGCAAAAGATTTGCAGCTGGAGCAGTCAAAAAACAGATTTCCTTTGTATGCTGCTGCATTTATGCTCCCGGTTATGCAAGGATATGGCAAGAGAAGACATGGGGTGGACTTGCTCAATCGTGACTTTGTTGTCCTAGGTAAATTGATATACATGCTTGGTGTCTGTATGAAGTGCATGGCCATGCATCCGGAAGCATCAGCTCTTGCCCCAGCTCTTCTGGATATGATAAGATCTAGGTATTCCATATCAGGATAAATATTTTCCATGTTAGACACCTTATTTGGTAACCAATTGTCGTATTTTGACATGAAATTTTATTCTTCAGGGAGGTTTCACAGCATGCTGAAGCATATGTGAGAAGGTCTGTGCTGTTTGCGGCTTCTTGTATATTGATAGCTCTGCACCCATCATATGTGGCATCAGTTCTTATAGAAGGCAATCAGGACATTTCGACAGGTTTAGAATGGATACGCACATGGGCCTTGCGCATTGCTGAAGCTGATCCTGATACAGAGTGCACATCGGTGAGTACTCCAACCATCTTGCAGAAGAAATAGCAGTTCTGATCTCTCCTACGCCTTCTTTACAGCTATGGTGGAATGATATGATCCTTTCCTCCCCCAAAACAGTTTTGATAATGGAGTCCTTCAACCAAAAAATAAGAACAGCACATAGCAAGTGTGATTGCACAAATAGTGATTTTGATATGCGGTAGGGTGTACTATCTCGTACTGTAACCTAAGCTAACGACGAGTTCTTCTGTTTTTTATTGTCCTGTTTTTATTGTCAGTAAAGTTCCCAGTTTTTTTTACTTGCTAAGTAGCTAACCATCTCTTATTTTCATCGGGTGACTGTTCTCTCAGTAATTTGTAAAGAGTACTGAATATGTTGCATATGCTCATATGCAGTTTTTCTTCCCACTTGTTACTAAATATTTGTGTCTCATGTTTGTTTCCTAGATGGCCATGAACTGCCTGCGGCTCCATTCCGAGATGGTCCTTCAGACATCGTGCTCCCTGGAATCTGTGCAACATTCCAAGGCTAGCACCAGGGCCCTGTCTTCCAAGCTTAATGACATAATAATACCATTTGCAAACATGATGTGAACTTGGTCTAAGCTGTAAAGGGATTTTTCATGCTCATTTGTATTAGTAATTTAGTATACGCACTACAACAGTTCTTTTTAGGGTGTATACTACAATACAGCAGCTAATTCAGCTCCAAGGGTGTATGCCTTTTCTCTTCCTAGTCATAATGTTTCTAGGGACTCGTAGTTATCAACTTGTTTTTGTGCGTATCCTACAGTTATTTTTTTTTCGAAACGGAGGCAAAAGTTTTGCCTCGTCTCATTAATTAAGAAGTTTCGACAAACAATTCTTGGATACACCAAAAGGTGGATCCTGAAAATAAAAGCCTACTCTCGCGGCATTATACAACTCAATCGCTTGGCACCCGCGATGACCCAAAGACGGGCCTCCTCTCTAATTTTTGCTACAAAAACATTAGGCATTGAGGCGGTGTTTCGGAATACCCTCGCATTCCTCTCGCTTCCCAAATCTCCCAAACCGTAAGCATGAGAAGAGACGATATAGCCTTTTTCCTATGGCCATTGGAGAGGCAAATGTGTTCCTACCATTCCTTGACCATGTTGAAGGTGGACCAATCTTCCAAAACCAATTCGGGGAGCCCCATCCAAGCCTTTGGCACAGCCCAAATTCGCAACAAATATCGACATTGGAAGAGAAGGTGTGGTGCGGTTTCTTGCTCTCTCTTGCAAAGTTGACAAGGTCCGCTATTAGGCCAACCCCTCTTGATGAGCCTATCCGAGGTCCATATTCTATTCTTGTTGACTAGCCAAGCGAAGAACTTGCATTTCGGAGGAGCCCAATTAGTCCAAATCGTATTCTTCATGTTGGTGGCCATGGCACCTTCAAATTGGAGCTTGTATGCCGAAGAGGATGAATACTCAAAAGAGGTCGTGTGGTTCCAAACGATCGAGTCCGGGGTGTTGTTCTCAAGCGGAGGCGCATGGTGAAGCTCGGTCCATAAATCATAGAATTGTTGGATAAGTTGGACGGTGAAGCCTTGGGATGCATTGATCTTGTTAACCCAAAGATTGTTGTTCAAGGCTTTTTGGATGTTTATTTTTTTGTATTTAGATAGGGAGAAGATTCCAGGAGCTATATCCTTTGGTTTGAGCCCATGTAGCCAAGGAGAGTGCCAAAAATCCGCCGTCTTGCCGTCCCCAACGGTGATGGTGGTCGCCGCATAGAAGAGGTCCATGTCCGTGCTATAACAAGGGGTGCTGAGGCCCACCCATGGCCTACCCGGGTCCTTCCATTGGAGCCAAGCCCATCGCAACCGGAGAGCCCTCGCAAATTTTTCGGTGTCTAGAACTCCAAGCCTCCGAGTTGGGTAGGTCTACAAACCGTTTCGCAATTAACTTTGCATTTCCCTCCTTTGACTTTGTCCGTACCGGCCCAAAGGAAGGCCCTTTCAATTTTTTCCGCTCTTTCCAAGAAACTCTTAGAGAACACAAGAATGGTGAGAGGGAAAACTAGTTGAGCGGCAAGCACCGATTTGACCAAAGTTGTTCTGCCAATGCTGGTGATGTCTCTCCCATGCCAGGTGGGCAACTTTCCCGCAATCTTGTCCTCAAGATATTGGATGTCCGCTCTGTTCAGCCTATGGACGGAGAGAGGGAGGCCCAGGTATGGAATAGGAAAGGTGGAATGCATGGCCAGGAAGCTTTGAAGGGTGAAATCAAGATCAATGGCCCCGCGACGAATAGGAGCAACCAAGCACTTCTCAAAGTTTGTTACAAGACCGGTTACTTCCCCGAAACCGGTGAGGATGCTAGCGAGATGATCAATGTCCTCTTTTATTGGAGCCACGAAGACGGACATCGTCCTCATAAAGGGAGCAACGGAGGCGAGCATCCCTTCCTCTAATCCGGTGGAGGAGCCTCTTCTCGGTTGCCAAGTTGAGAAGTTATTGCAAGGGGTCGATGGCAAGGTCAAAAAGAAGTGGTGATAACCGATCGCCTTGGCGGAGACCGCGACCATGTCGAACATGCACACTTGGAATTCCATTGACAAGAACCCGAGAAGAGGAAGTGCAAAGAAGCGCGGTGAGCATGTTTCTAAATCTTGGAGGAAGCGCAAAGAAGCGCGGTGAGCATGTTCCTACAGTTAGTAACTGTTGTTGCTCTATTGATGTGGGCATGTGTGCACAGACGGGCTGATATGCTTGTTTTCAAGCAAGGGGGACTTCAATTTGTAATACAGTACAATGTTTTAACAGTAACATGCAGGGATATGAAAATGAGGTCCATGCGTCTTTATTCTTTTGCCGAAGAAAATGAGCTTCGGCAAAATGCATGTCGGGTGGAACAGAACAGTGTGGAGCACAAAATGCACATGTGCCGCTTATTCTTGCAATTTTGCCAGGTGTCAGTCGCACACACCCAATCATATTGGCGTTACCAGTAACCACGCAAATCCTATAGTCAGTCGGTCAGGAAAGCCGCGTACCCGTCAAGGAAAGCAGGGACATCACAGCTCTCGAGGTTTGAGACGATCGCTTGATCACGACGCGGTTGCGATCAGGGCCGGACTGTGGATGGAGCGCGCGCCAAGGCAACGCAAGGGAGGGAAAATTAAACTTCAAAAAAGGAAAGAAGAGAAGGAGACGCGCATCCGGATCCCTCCCTCCCCACCATCGATCGAGCGCGCCCGCCCGAGGAATAGGATACATAGCGCGTTGCGTTGCACAGAGGTCGGTCACAGTCTCACAGATCTTCCTCCCTCCTCCGCCTTCCACCACCTAGCTAGCTACTTCTCGTCGTCGTCGACAATGATGCTGCAGTACGCCATGGATCTCCTCTGGCGCTTCTCCCGTCCCACCCCATCGCCCTGCAGCGAGCTCGTTCCCGTGCCACCCGAGCTCCCCAAACGCGAGGCGCCGCCGCCGCCGCCGGTCTCCCGCGTCGCCGCCGCCCAGAAGCGCCAGCGGCCGTCAACCTCCGAACTCGAAGACGACATCGACGCCAACCTCCGGCTCACGGAGAGGAGCGCCGAGGAGCGGCCGCGGCCGGACTACCTCCTGAACACGGTGCAGCAGGGCCGGGTGAGCCCGTCGGCGCACGCCTCCCTCGTCGGCTGGATGGACGCCTTCGTCGGGCACTACGATCTCGCCGACGGCACGCTCCACCGCGCCGTCGCCTACCTCGACCGCATCCTGTCCGCGCGGGCCATGGACACTAACAGCGACCACGAGCTCAGCCTCCTCGGCGCCGCGGCCGTCTTCGTGGCCGCCAAGTACGAGGACCGGAGCACCGTGCTCGCCCTCGACGCCCAGGAGATCGCCAGGTACGCCGGGTTCGCCACGAGCAAGGAGGTGCTCGACGCGGAGCGCCGCGTGGTGGCGGCGCTCGGGTACCGGCTCGGCGGCCCCACGGCGCACACCTTCGTGGCCCACTTCACGCGGCGGCACGCCCAGCTGCAGGGAGAGGGAGAGGAGGAGGAGGACGAGCCGAAGGTTCAGCGCATGGCGCGTCGCCTCGCCGACCAGTCGCTGCTCAACCACGCGTGCGTCGGCTACCTGCCCTCCGTCGTGGCGGCGTCGGCGATCTTCCTCGCCAGGTTCGCGCTCAGCCCGCCGGACGTGCCGCCGTGGACCGCGGAGATGGAGGAGCTCACGGGGTACAGCGCCTTGGACCTGGCTGGCTGCAATGCTGCCATGTACTACTTCTCGCGGTCGCTCATCTGTGACCCTCACTTCTGATCATCGAGGAGGCTCTGAGGAGAAACAGAACAATTTTGGTTTGGTCGAAGAACAATCTCGTGGAAGTTCTCTGTAATGTTCATTTACAAATCCACTCTGTTGTAGGGAACTGTCACGCTTCGTTGCAGCTGGGAAGATTCACTGCAAGATTGATAAAGTTGCTGCTGTTCTGGAGACAAACCGGCCGGCCTGACGAGAGGAATGCTTTCTACCAGTGTACAGTACCATCAAGCAAGGGGACTTCTTGCTGAACCGCATCCAGAAGCTTTCGCGAGTCATTGATCTGTAGAGAGTTCTTGTTGTGACATATTTCAGGAGTCTAAGGAAGTCTTGTGTGAATTTAGAGCTTTACTCGCTCAGAATGATTCTTCTCTATCTATAGTTCATGGCCTATTAGAAGTAGAAGGTGCTCTGGTGCAATCCATACCGACAGAAAAAGATTGCAGTCAGGTTGATAATAATCGAGTGCCATTACTTCGTCGGTCTGAACCAAGGAATCCGTTAGAAATGTTTTGAAATGGATATTGTTCTCTCTTTGATCAGGGATTGCTATATGAAAAGAAGTGGAGTTTGAAAAAGGGAACGGAATGCTCAAACCGGAACTGCTAGAGGAATGTCCCAGCACATCAGACCGATGGATGTTTCTTCTGAGATCAATCTGCTTGGTTTGTTTCGAGCACTATCATCTGTGCTTTGATTCGTATGAGTTATTTGTTTGGCATATTTGATCGACATACATATCAATGATTTACATTTGTTCTTCTCACAGAAGGCTTTCCCAACGGAATTCAGGTAGTCATAGGGTGATACACACCCGCGCGCACACTTTGGCTATCAAGTGCGTATGCTCCCTTTCGTTTTTTCACAAAACTTGGTGTGCGCACATGGAATGCCAAGATATACGCGTCAATTTTTTGTTTGATTTTTTCACTTTTCAAAATAATTTTTTTCCGATGACAGAATCATTTTTTAGATCATAGGCACAAAGTGTGCCCGGCTTTAAATTAATAAGGCCTCTTGGTCCAACACAGTCTTTTAGATATGACGGTAGCTGCTGGGATCAACCAGCTTAAGTTTACACTTACGGTCCAACGAAAGATAAAACTAGAGTTTTTAGACATGGTTGGGCACTGCCATCAAGACCAAAGTTACAGTGAATAACATAACATTAGGGAAGGAGAACACTTGCTCCTTGCGTTGATGGCTTTGTGTAAGTGTCGATGAAGAGCTTCTTAAGCAGGGAAAGGAGCTCATCCAGTAGTTCATTGGTCTTCGTCTTTTGGAGTGGTCTCCAGAGCCGCAACAAGATCGTGGATTTGAAAATGTAGTCAACTTGCTGATTCAGGAACTTGGCTTCGATAGAATACTTATTACGACTTAGCCAAAGTGTACAACACTGACTAGCAAAATATAAGTCAAAGAATAATTCACAATGATGCACCAGTCCGTGAAGTTGGTAGGGTTCCATGTAACACTTGGCATGGAACGAACCCCACTCCACAAGAACTGGACCATCACGCGTCCAAAGATGATGTGATCCACATTTTCTGGATGGCCGCATAGGGCACAACTCCCGTCGGAGGGCCCCTTCTTTTTGCCACTTGGTCGTTAGAGAGTAGCCTTCCTCTGATAAGTTTCCATGGGAATATCTTGATTTTCAGAGGCATAGTAGTGTCCATATATAGGTCTTGTGCTGGTTCAAAAACATGTCCTTGACACAACTGTAAATTATGTGAGTGGGACGAGAACTTCCTGTCTTGCTCATCTGACAGAGATTAATTTATCATCCAGTTTCGCAGATAGGTTCCTCCATTGATCCACCTCCTTGTTGCAAAAATTTCTACGAACAAAGATTTGTTGTCCCTCTATCAACAACACTTGTTACACCGGGATGTCAGGATCATAGCATATGTCAAACAAGCGAGAGTATCTGTTGCATAGAGGTGACTCTCCTGTCCACTAGTCTGTCCAGAAGCGGATCTTGTCACCATTTCCCATAGAGAATTTGGCCCCAAGCTTGAAGAATTGCTTGATCTTATGCAGACTATGCCATAATTGGGATCCCCCTCTGAGGATTGGACCCAAAGATATCGTTAGCCCCAGGATATTTAGCTCTGACTAGCCGGCCTGCTATGTAAAAAGTTTCAGATCTATTTCATCATGAGGGCTATGTTCATTAACTTAGCATTGGTCACTCCTAGCCCACCCTGATCTCTAGGCTTGCAAATGTCCTGCCAGCAGACCATGTGGTACTTGGGGAGATTGGACAGGCAGGCAGGCATCAATGAGGGTTAATCTTGCCGCTAAAGACATAAACCTACCCTGCTAGGGTTCCATCTCTTACCAACCTTGAGCACCACCGGCTCAAGGTCTGCCATAGTAAGCTTGTGGTCGCTTATAGTGAAGCCTAGTTAAGTAAATGGGAAGGTACCTTCATTGCAATTCAGCAAGTTAGAAACCCTGATTTATTCGCTTGTTGGTGCCCCGAGCACAATCACTTCACTTTTGTGGTAATTGATCTTCATCCCCGAAAGCAAATCAATAGAAATTTGAGGTTAAACAACCCCATCTCTGTGTTCTGGATCATGATCATGGTGTCATCTGCATATTGGATGTGACAAATGCCTCCTTGTACCAGGTGTGGGACCACCCCCGCAATATGTCATGTCTGGCAAGCTTTGGCGCGGATCGCATCTAATCCATCTGCCACAAAATCAAATAGGAGTGGAGATAGGGGGTAACCCTGACGCACCCCTCTCTTGTTTCTGAATAGGGGCCTATCTCACCATTTATAGAGATCGCCGTTTGTCCTCCCATGACCAGTTGCATGGTGCGGTGCACAAATCCACCCGAGAACCCTTTTTCGAGGAGGGTTTCACGCAAGAAAGCCCAACTCACACTGTCATACGCCTTCTCAAAATCCAATTTGAGTAAGATTGCTAGGAGATTCTTGGCCTTAAGCTCGTGTACAATTTTCATGCAGCGCCAGGGCTCCTTCGTGGATTGAAATCCCATTAATGAACACCATCTGGTTTGGGGCCACAATACGGTGCGCTACCGGGACCAGTCTGGTGGCGTACACTTTTGCCAAATTTAAACAACACACTAATGAGTGCAATGGGGCGGAACTGTTTGATGTGGTCTGCACTTGGGACTTTAGGGATGAGCGAGAGGATGCCAATGTTCAGGCGGATACACTGTATCCAGAGCGAATCCATTTAGGATTTTTATTGTCAACCCCTTAGTCATGTCCCAGAATTTTTTGAAGAAAGCCACTGAGAGCCCATCTGGCCCCGGGGCTGTATCTGTCTTGGTTTCTTTGATCACTTGCTCCGGTTCTTCAGGCAGGAAGGATAACATAAGCCTCTTGCTCTCTTCATCAAAAAGTCTTTCATTTTAGCCTAAATGTTACTCGCAAGACAGAGAGGTTTAGGCTCCTCTTTCCCTATGAGATCTTTATAAAAGCTATAGATGTGAACTTAGATCTCTTTCTCTGAATTGATTTGACCCTATTAAATGTTTAAGGCTAGACTCGCGCACTTCCTGCATCTTCTATTAGCCACCGCATGGTAGTATACAGTATTGTCATCTTCTTTGAGTAGCATGTTTTGACGACCACACTGGCCCAATACTCCTCCCCAGTCTCAATCAAATGCATGAGTTGATCTTCGAGGTGATATCTCAGAGCCCAACCATCTTCTTCTAGCCCTGGCCCTTTGGCCTTCATGTCTAATACCTCCTTTGATTCATAGGATTTCCTAAGAAATCTTGTAGGATTTGGAGTCTGTGGATTTTTTCCTTTCCATGTGTTTGATTCAAAGGATTGTAAACTGTAAGAAATAGGAATGTGTAGTGTATTTTTACACGAAAACTAACATGAGTTTGGACCTTATGAAAAAATCATTTGGCTTATTCCTATGCCTATAGGATTCCAGGTACATGACAACTCAATCCTACTTAATTCCTATTGCTCTATTTTTTCTACCCTGTGAATCAAAGAAGGCCTAACTCTTACTTTCTGGATCAGATATTATTGCAGCTAGTATGCTTGTATATCGAAGACAAAGAATATATTATGGTGCAAAATATCTGATATGCTCATATGCCCACTAGGATATGGGGAGTTGGGACATGGTGCAATGCATCCGAACCCAGGCGCACATGGGAAAGGAAAACCCCCACTTGTCCGCCGCCAGTCGTGTCGCGTCGCCCTGTGTCCACCAGGCCTCGGTCCGAGGAACGCACGCACGCACTCTACTCTGCTCCTCGATCGCCGCCGTCCACTGGTCAGCGCCGACCTCGCCGGCGTCCGCAGTCCGCACATGCGTGTTCCCCCAGCGCCACGCCGACGCCGAACTGAAAAGTCGCACGAAAGCGCGGTGACACGCCACCACGAGATGTACTAGGTGTCCAGACGCCGATAGCTGCTGCAGCCTGGCACGCGGGCGGGATGAACGACGCCAAGTGGCCCGCGCCGATGATGGGCGGCGGCGGGAGGCGCGTCCCCGCTCCTCCCTACTCCCTCCTTGCCACCTCCCCTCCCACCGGCATCGCCAACGACGGCTGCTCGCCGCACTACCCTCCAGCGGCCTCCGACGACGACGCCTCCTCGTTCGAGCCCCAACCGCCACCGCACAGCTCTCAGCTCGGCGTGACGGATTGGCTGCAGCTGCAGCGGCAGTCCAGCGGGAGCAGCGACGACGGGGAGGGATTCTCCTCCGTCTCCACGGTCGCCAATGCGGAGTGCAGGGAGAATAAGGGCACAGCGGATCGGCCGCCGGGCGGCAGCAGCAGCAAGAGCTGGGCGCAGCAGGCGGAGGAGGCTTACCACCTCCAGCTCGCCCTCGCGCTCCGCCTCTGCTCCGATGCCGCCTCCGCCGCCGACCCCAACTTCCTCGAGTCCTACTCCGCCCCTGAACACCACCACCACATCGCCGCCACCTCGCCCCAGTCCCTCTCCCACCGCTTCTGGGTCTGCACATCTCTCTCCCGCTAACCACTCAGTTTACCTGAAAATGTGTGACTGATCCGAGTGCCCACCGCATGGCGTGGCAGGTCAATGGCTGCTTATCCTACTCCGATAAGGTCTCCGACGGCTTCTACCTCATCCAGGGGATGGATCCCTTCATATGGACGCTCTGTACCGACGTGCAGGTCGACGGCGGGCGCATCCCGTCTATCGACTCCCTCAAGGCTCTGAATCCCACTGAATCATCCATTGAGGTGGTCACCATAGACAAGGTGGCCGACTGTGACCTGAGGCAGCAGATAAGCACGGCGATTGATGCTTCCCGGAGCTGTATTGATCCCAAGGAAATAACTACTCGCCTCGCCGGCATTGTGTCTGTGAAGATGGGGTGGGTGATTTGATAATGCAATTTATGTGATCTTGGTATGTTGTCCCTGTGCCTCTCTATCTCACATACATCTATTTCTGTCCAAGGGGTTCAGTAACATCTACCGAAGAAAACGATCTGGTTCCCCGGTGGAGAGACTCCACTGGGTTCCTCAAGATTAGCTCTGCTTCAGTTGTGCTTCCGATTGGAAAGTTATCAGTTGGCCTATGTCGGCACCGAACGTTGTTGTTCAAGGTATGTTGCTTCTATAGTTATCTATTAAACCGAATTGACATGCTGTCACACGTTCTTCATCCCTAATTGCAACATTTCCGCGCGATCTAGGGTCTTCTGTGTTTTTTTTTCTTCATTGATCCTACTATTATCGATTCCATCTTTTAGTAATTCTAATTATTTTCTCTTGGAAAAAAAAGGCTATAGCAGATTCTATCAATCTTGCATGTAGAATTGTGAGGGGATGCAAATATTGCAAAGCTGATGGTGCTGCCTCTTGCTTGGTACGCTATAGCACTGACAGGTTGGTGATCCTGGTAAAATGAATTGCCTTGTTACAATCTTGCTACATTATTGTTGTATTAAGACGAACAGAAAAAAGAATACAACAGAGGAGCTTGTGCCTTTGCTTATGATAAGAGAAAGGGCTTTAACCCATGACCTTAATAACAACGACCTAATGCCTACCACTAGGTTACATGTGTATGGCTAATTGTTACAAATGAGCATCAAAATACAAAGCTACAGTTTATGTTGCCAATTCATTTTCAGGAAATATTTAAGATAATGCTTAGAGAATAATCTCCTGGCCTGCATCAGGTGACGCACATAACCACGAATCTATTAAAATGTCATGAAAAAGGAATGCGCGAATGCAAAGCGGTATGGCATGTCACATAAAAAGGAAATCAATTATTAGATAGCCTATTATGTAGTACCAAAACCGGGACATAAAGCTCCTGATAAGTACGGGATGTGATTAAACAATGTCATTTCTGCTTAATCAAATCGACCAGCATGAGTGGCTGTGGCCAACTTTTTGGGGAAATATGATGTAGTTATGTTACTGCTCAGCTTCTTGTCAAACATATCCTACAACATGTACAATAAAGCATGTAAGTAATATACTTAGTTCACTTCACATGTATAAGTGATTTGCTTAAAGAGTAGCTCTGAAGGCTCGCTCGTCCCCTGTATAAATGTCTGCAAAAGTTGAACATAATGTAACCCATAAAGTTTATCCATTTTTATCGGCTTCTGTAGTTTTTGCGTGTACTGCTAGTTTAGAGAATCAGGTGAACGAAAACTAAATGTCCTTCATAATGGGCAACTTAATGTTACCATGTTTTTACTGAATTTATTTATTCAATCTTGCCTCATTTATTCTGTTTATGTTCCATACGGCAATGTATCTGGATATAGACGCTGCTTTTCCTGACTATTTTTTTCCATTGCCAGGGAATATCTAGTTGATTTGATAGGGAACCCAGGCCTCTTGTCTGAACCTGACTCCTTCTTGAATGGCCTCTCATATATGTCCATTTCTTCACCATTGCGGCCACCAAAACACAACTCAGTTGATGTTGTTCATAACTTCAAGTCATTGGCCAAGCAATATTTCCTTGACTGCAAATCGCTAAATCTAATGTTCAGTGATCCAGCAGCAGGTGTGTCTTCCCTCCCTCTGGCACAACATATGCAATGTTCTGTTCTGAGTCAAAGATAACTTTTTTTTTCCTGGGAGGGAGATGCATGTCTAGTTTTGACATATGCAGTAACCTCTCTTTTCCCTCCCTCAGGCACAACATATCAAAGTTATGTTCTGAGTCAAAGATAACATATTTTTCCTGAGAGGGAGATACATGTCTAGCTTTGACATATGCAGTACTCGAACAGAGTTACTTTAGTTAAGGTTTTCTTTGTGATGTTATAATATGCTTTACAATGTTTGTTAGGTGTACATTGTAGAGTTTATAATTCAGGTTTGTTGTTTGCTTGAGAATTTTGTGTGTGTGTTTTCTTAAGGAGTTTACGAAAAGGCTTGTCATAAGTTTTTATTCCAAACCAGCAAACTGAAAAACGAGTGGTATCACCCCAATTTAAATTCATAAAGTTCAGTGTCAGGAGGGCAGGCCTTGGTGCAGTGGTGAGGTCCTCCCCACTTGTGGGGCCAAGAGGTCCTGGGTTCGAACCAGCCTCCCTGCACTGCACTTTGCAGGGGTAAGACTAGGTTCCTATAATCCCTCCCCAAACCCCACCTTGTGTGGGAGCCTCAGTGCACGGGGTCTGTCCTTTAAATTTTAGTGTCAGCATGCAAAGGATTCAGGATCACTTGAATATATCATCTGACGTATATTTTGAATAACTCCAGGAACAATTATTGACTTAGATGCGTCCATGCGATCAAATCTTGGTCCAAACTCATCACATGCGACAAATAGTGATTTGCAAACGACCTTGTCACATACTAAGGGTGATGCTCAACGAAGTTGTAGAGATGGAAATTTTATAAGGCAAAGGAGGTACACAGATAGGACGCTAACTAAGCTAGATATTTCCAGCATCCGAATCTGATAATATTGATACCGGTTTCAGTTTCCCGGAAGATATTTTGTCTGGACAAAGAGATCCCTTCAGCGATATATCTCTCAGCATAGAAGACTTGGTTATTCCCTGGAGCGCACTTGCTGTGAGAGAAAAAATCGGCGCTGGTATGTTTTACCACTGAAATACTACTTTTTAGATGTACTTAGGCATTTAATCTCCATTGTACCATACAATAATGTCTAAATACATTGTTGGCCAAAGGGTAATAGTTTATCCAAAGTGTGGCTTTCAGGTGCTATAGGCCTCTCATAGAGCACTAACTTTAAGAAGAATGAATAATGAGTCACCCTTTTGGAAGCTGTTAAATTTGTACTTTGTACTCATGAAATAAATTTCAGGTTCTTTTGGAACTGTGCACCGTGCAGATTGGAATGGCTCGGTATGTTGCCTTCTCATTTATTGTAAGCATGTATTTTCTGTTGGGTTGATGAAATACTCTCTATATATCCCTTTATCTTTATAAGCGGGTATACGTAGTAGATACCGTAGATGAGTACGGCGACATGAGGATCTAGACCAACTCGAATGAAAACAAAGAGCAAGGAGACACAATGTACCCAGGTTCAGGCCCCCACTGCGAGTTACAGCCCCACGTTCTGCTGTGTGATCCTTATAGAGTCACAATGTTTACAATGGTGGAAATTGGTGACTAAACTACAAACTTAATATCATCCAGCGCTTGAAGGTGGTCGCAGATTCTATAGTGCTTGTATGGCTTCGATATTGCTTGGTTTCTGCTGTGGCTTCTGGGTATTTTATATATGCGCCTTGACTTGACTCCTCAAGTTGATACTGATCCGATCTGGTAAGGAGATCGTGCCCTACTAAGGAAACAATCCCTTAGGTAGTTCTAAACTCTCTCAAATGGAAAAACTGATTACATACTAACAGTGGAGATGACGGAGTGGCAAAACTGATTATCACACTAACGGAGCAGTGGTATTTCTGAGGATTCGATTGGTCAAGTGGTATTTCTGAGGATGGGGTTGGTCATAGTGGCAAGAATGATAAAGCCCTTTAAAGAATTTCTCATACTCATACGTAGTCAAGTCATCATATTTGGACAAGTATATCGTATTTCTAAGATACGCGTATATTTACCGACACCGATGTTGACTGTGTCAGACAGGACGGGGATAGTGCCGGTAGAGTTTTACTCGTGTGTGCTGCACCATCTAAATGTAGACTAAAGTTCAATGTAGAAGTAGAAGACTTATCTTCTGGCGTCTAGGTTTGGGTAGTGTTCTCTCGATTGATATTTAGCATCCTGAACTTAGCATGTCAGTATATATATGTTTTGTAGGGACATACTAGGATATGTTGGTTGACAAACATAGATATAAATATTGGCCAGATGCCAGCCATTAAGCTTCCTTTACATGAAAGACTTAAGTTTCTAATATCTAGCTTTAGTATAAGAAAAGATTCGCATTTTCTGGCAATCAAATACTGGCCAGAGGCCAGCCATTAGGCTTCCTTGACTTGAAAAACCTAAGTCTCTAGTAATGCTTATGAAGAGAGTTGTGTTAACAGTGTTACTTTGTTACTCAGGATGTTGCTGTTAAGATTCTAATGGATCAGGATCTCCACCCAGAGCGTCTCAAAGAGTTTCTAAGAGAGGTATAAGGCTGCAATTGTACCACAAAAAATTACTGCGGATATTTTTATTATGGTATCTTTGTGATACAAGATTCAGATAGAGATTACAGCAACATCATTTGAACCTATCTTTGTATGATAAAATTACATTACGTGGTGATGCATATAATAAGTTGCTTAATCGGATTGGTTCGCACCTGCATCAGAATAGAAGTCCAATGTATTCTTTGAGTACGCAGTGCTTAAGATGTCTCGTCCAAGCATTGCATACATAAAACAATGTTTTTTAGATAATGACATATAATTTGATCTAATCATGTAAAATACTTTTGTCATTCAATATGTTTAGAAATTCTATTTTGTAGGTTGCAATCATGAAAAGTCTGAGACATCCAAACATTGTTCTTCTTATGGGTGCTGTTACTCAGCCACCTAACCTTTCAATTGTGACCGAATATCTATCAAGGTGTGTTCTACTTTATGCGTACTTTTGAAATTGTACAAAATATGTGTGTGCGAATCCTCACCCCCTTTCCCCTTCCTTAAATGCAGAGGTAGCCTATACAGACTTCTACACAGGCATGGTGCAAGGGAAAATCTAGATGAGAGACGGTGTTTGAGTATGGCTTTTGATGTGGTAAAACCATCTAAATTATTTTCAGTGCAGAACGTTGAGTACATGTATGCTTTAGATAAACTTATGGTTGACATTACATTTGGATCAAAATATCAGTTTATATATTCTTATCTTGTGTGATCTTTCTTATACAGGCAAAGGGAATGAATTATCTTCATAAGCGCAATCCTCCAATAGTCCATCGAGATCTGAAGTCACCAAACCTGTTGGTTGACAAAAAGTACACAGTGAAAGTATGAGTTCATTTGCATTCTTGCCCGATATTTTAGTTAAGCGGACTTACTGATTGCATTTTTAAAATTTTATTTTGTAAATGTTTGTCTTCAATTACGCTTTATGGTTCGAACATTTCCTACTCTTATTGCTATAGCTGTAATGTTCATTAGGATCAAGTTGAGTATTTTTTAATTCGCAATAAAAGTTGAGTTTTTAAGTGGGCGTTAGGGGTCTCCATCTGTTATCCTATTTCCAGCTTCCTTGTCTACTTTGAATTGTCTAATCTCATCCCCTACACCCTTAACTAAACTATTATGACAATGCTGCAGGTCTGTGACTTTGGTCTCTCTAGATTAAAGGCAAACACATTTCTGTCTTCCAAGACTGCAGCAGGGACTGTAAGTTGTACACATTATTTTTCAATTTCATATGATAGTTTTCTCAGTTAACCTGTGCCAGTAGTCATTTTCTGTGTTATGTTCTCTAGCCCGAGTGGATGGCACCAGAAGTTCTACGTGATGAGCCATCAAATGAGAAGTCTGATGTGTACAGCTTTGCTGTCATCCTATGGGAGCTTATGACATTGCAAAAGCCATGGAGTAATTTAAATCCAGCTCAGGTTTGCATCTATTGTTTTCTGCAGCGTAATGATGCTTTTATGTCCTGAAATACTGGATTGAGAAAATTCTCAAATATATTCCTAGGAATGCCAACATGGAGCTATATCATAAAACTGTTAGCCTGTTTCTTCACTTGCAGGTGGTAGCAGCCGTTGGTTTTAGAGGACGAAGGCCTGAGATTCCAAGTAGTGTTGATCCAAAAGTAGCAGCTATAATTGAATCCTGCTGGGCCAAGTACCTAAGAACCTACATGCTATATAAGTATATTCTCATTAACTTGTTCTTAAAGTTATGTTGATGGAACTTTTTTTTGTATTCTCAGAGAACCCTGGAGACGACCCTCTTTTGCTAGTATCATGGAATCCCTGAAACCACTTATGAAGACGTTACCTCCTCAACTCCAAGAGGAAAATTAGTTACAGCTCATGAGGTTCCTCCTGGATATCCCGAAGATGTGAACTTGATAACTTGCCAGTAAAAGGTTGAATCCGATCTATTGATTCTAGAGGTACAGTCCTTGTTAGCGCATAGTTGAATTTGTGTTGTGTGAAAGTCAATTAAGATTATAGTTCTTACATAGGGCCACTTTTTTCATTAGTTCCTTGACAACATATGTATTCACTCTACAATGTACTGTTGGCATAAACCCTGAACATTCAGTAGTTGCAGTATTTCTTCAACAGATTCAGGTTTCAGTGTCTTTTTTGTCAGTGAGTTGAGTCCAGGTGATCCCTCTATCAGTCCCGCCTGACCGTGCCAGCTTGATCATCTGCCATTCCTCAAGGATCTTCGTGACCACAACTTGCGAATTATGAGCTTCATTGTCGAAAACCCTACTGTTTCTTTCCAACCAAGGATCTTCGTGACCACAACTTGCGAATTATGAGCTTCATTGTAGAAACCCTACTGTTCGTTTCTAGCCAAATATGCCACAACGAAGCACTGACCAAAGTACAAAAAAACCTTGCGCTTGCATCCTGGTAAGGTGCCGCAAGTAGAAGCCCACCATTCCTGGATTGAAGGAGGATTTGCAGGAGTAAGAGACTGAAGATCTGTCGTGTGCAAGGTGTCAAACCAGACCTGCTTCGAGAAAAGGCACTCCATTATCAGGTGAAGCATGGTTTCATGTTCATGTAGGCAAAAGGGACATCACGGTTGATGAGGCATCCCTCTGCGATCGAGACGATCTGAAGTCCAATAGTGATTCCTAAGTCTCAGGATCTGCTAGTCTCTCTGAAGAAGATCGTCAAATGCAATAGAGATTCAGTTAATTCAAATTCATGTCTGTTGGCGCCAAGTCGTGAAGGCCGTCCATCTGTCCATCAACACTCTACATTCCTCCTTACCACTTCGGGCGTTATGTTGATGCTAGCGTCATTGATTTTCAATCGGACAGATGATGCTCCTCCGCGCGTCGATGTTTACTTTCTTGGCTGAAGGCTACAGTGCCCAACTGCTCCCTTTATGTATCTTTATTTTCTTGTGTGTTCTAAGGCTATAAAGCCAATGATCCAAGCCTTCGAGCTCATTCTGATGTATTAGGGTTTATCCTTAACCGCCAGTGTTCCTGGCTGGCCCTCAGGTATCTCCTGAATTCCGAATAAACTCTCCCAAATTGACACGGAAACTGCTATGTTCTACTGAATTCCCTACTCTGCCTGAATATTAGATGTCAGTCGAGTTGTAGCTTGAAAAATTGGTGTCGAGAGCTTGGTTCATTCCTCGGAGGCGCACGGATCTGGGTGCATAAGAGGAGTTGGAGGAGCCGTAAAAATCCTTCTCTTCCCCCCTGATCCCGGCGGTGGAGAGGTCTCCGGTGGCGCCGGTGCCGGCGAATATTCGGATACATATTTGGTCAGGCGGTGGTTGACAAAACACACAGTTTTGATCGGTAAAATCCCACCCTCCCTCCCAGATTCGTGTACTGCTAGGTGGCGCGGCGCTGTTGGTGGTGTTAGGCGACGAAAGGATCTAGGCCTGGTTGCATCCTAGCTGTCTAGTGTGGTTGACATCATCATTAGATTTGATATCAACTACCACGAATTGTTTACCTTTTTTTTACTCTGGTTTGCTTCACATTATAATCAGATGGGATATCATTTACCACATCTCTCTTTGCTTTATCCACTCTAGTTTGATTCGCATCATCATTAGATGGGATATCATCTACGACGGGTTTCTTAGCTTCAAACTCTGAAGCTCGGCCACGGCTATATCCCTCTCCTTCAACACCCTCATAAACAAGCTGTGGAAGAGCCTAAACCATTCCTTCTCCGCTAGCACTTCATACTGGAGTGTGAGGAACTCCTTGACGAGAGAGTCCCGACTTGCGGTTTCAGGACGGAAAGTGGCACCTCCCTAAGTGGCAGAGGCCCGGATCAAAGAAGTAGCTAGAGCGAAATATGAAAATAAGAAAAATGAAAGAAGTAGCTACAAAGGAGGTACTAATTTCTATGCTATTTACCACTTTTGTCTGAACAGGCTGTGAGGCCTTGTTGAGGTTACCTATGAACACATCGTAAGTGGCATTCGGGGTGGGGGAAGCAATCTACGAGGGACCAACATCATCGTGGGTGAAAAAGTTACAGCCATGAGTACAATTTGCAGTTATTTGGAGTATTGCAAGGGTTCTACAACAAGTTTAAAATTTAGTGAGTAGAAGCAATGCCAAGTGAGTACAAGAAATCCATCACTAGTGACCTAAATCGACTGCCGGTGACCTATAGATCCATGGTCGGGGGCATTTTATAACCTACATCCGTTGGCATCTAGCCTACGTCGTACTATGACCGTGGATATTGTCGGACGATGAGTCGGTGGGGATTGACCTAATTTGGAGGCATCAAAAGGGAAGGGAAGGAAGCAACATTGCTACTTACTCAGTGGTTGAGGACGGGTTGTGCGTACATGGAGGAAGAGTAGGGCGGTGCTAAGGACGGAAGGTCATCGTTAAGGAAGCCGTTGTTTCCGCCACCGTAGGGGGAGTACGAGGCGTCCTTTTTTTTGGAGAGAGTGGTCGATTTGGGCGAGGTGGACACGAGGACAAGGAGTAGGGCGATATGAACTCTACACATATCAATGCGGCCTCCCATCAACTCACACCATCGTCCTCCCTCCCACTACTCAACAGCTGATAGTTGAGATCCAAGCATACCATCCTTTGGTGAGTTTTTCCTTGATGCCTTGCTGAGCTCCACCATCGACGTCTCCCACTTAAAATCTAGGCCTAACCACCACATATTCATGCCCTAACGCCTCAGCGCTAAACATGCGCAGTCGTCATCTCCTACAACGACAATTCCACCAAACTCAATCATCCTGCCCAGGGAAAATTTTCATATCTAGTTTGATTTAGTTCAAACCTTTGATATTTCTTGCATGGACCATTCTGCGATTTTCTTACATTTTAGACTGTGTACTCGGTTAACTTTACTTAGGCGCAATCGAGATTTTTGGTCTCTAATTTGGGATTTGGTATCCCTGGTTATGATTTGGTACTCAACGGGGGTAATGGTTCATGGAAATTTATCTAGGATTTTTGTAGGGCATTTCTAAGGTGTTATTCTAGTTTTGGAGGGATTGATTTTCACTGGTCGTTTAAATAAACAAAAAAAGGTGTTATTGGGCGGGAGCCCACTCGGCCTCCTGTATCTGGCCCACCCAGCCCCGTCCGAGTTTAGGGTTAAGGGCAACTCCAACGCGCCGACCCAAACGGACCTCTTTTTTGTCCGTTTTTCATCCGTTTGGGTCAGCAAACGGACAATGCTCCGTCCCTGTCCGGCCTTTTCTGGCCACTACACCCAACAGGCCGAACCATTTCGTCCGCCCAGGTTTTTTTGTAGACAATAGATTTCAAAATAATTTGCAAATAACTTAGACAATCTAGCAAAATAATAGTGCCATATAAGCATCAATATAGTACCCAAAAGACATAGTACCCGAGGTCCCATTTGCCTCAGTATTACATAGTAACCAAAATAGGAGCCCGAGGCCCCGTTTTGCCCCGTTTTCAACATAGTTTATGGGCACACAATTGAGACGAATCAAACATTTCGTTCCATGAAGATCTTTGCTTCTTCTCGTGCCATGCCTGTTTCCTCGGGGTCATGCTGTTGAGGTAGGCCATCATGATCCGGCACTCCTCGTGGAGCAACGCCTGCTCCGCTTCCATGGCCCTAGACCGGGCATTGGTCTCATCGATCTCGAGCTTCTTTTTTTGTAAATCGAAGAAGTTCTTCGCGTTCTCCTCTCTCTCCAGCCGCTTCCTCTCTTCCCTCTCCTTCTTCTCCTCAGTTGCCTTGTCCTTTTGAGATATGAATCCCTTCAAGGTCTCTTGCCATGCAAGTGCCGTTGCATCACGCTTGGCCTCCATCTTGGAGCTTTTCTGTCCCCTCGGCCGTTTCCCATCATTTGGGCGAACGGCCTCATCGGTGTCGGCCACCAAGTCCCCTCCTCTCTTCATGCTTGCGATGTGGTCCTTCCATTTTGGACAATCCTTGAGCTCATTCCAACAATGAGTCAAGGTAAAGGCTTTGCCTTGATGTTGGGCCTTGAATGCCAACAATGCTTGAAGTACCTATGTGACAACCCAAAATTGCAAACACATATTGGTATGGATAGTATGACCAATGGAACGGAGAGAACGAACGAAAACATACCAAATCCGCCACCCCAATATCACTCACGGGACGGGCAACAACATGCTCGTAGGAGCCAACGAACTTCCTACACTCCGATTGGATGAAACCCCATCTCTTTTGGAGCGAACACTCGTTCCGTTTGCTCTCGAATGACCGGCCAAGATCCCGGGTCATAGCAAACTTCCGGTTCTCATGGAAGCAGTCATGGCACATGTTCCAAAATTGTTGCCCCATTTGCTCGGCCCCCTTGATTGCATCTTGCCCAATCTCCATCCATGCTTCACATAGCATGATGTCTTCCGCTTGGGAGTAGGCCAAAGTCCTTTGCGAGACGGCCCTCTTTTGCAAGGCCGCTTGGCGAGACAGCTCATCGGCGAACAACGGCTCCTCGTCGACGTTCACGGCCTCCTCGACGTTGACGACCTCGTGGGTCTCGTAGGTCTGGGTCTCGTGGCCACCTTCATTGATCATGTCGGCCATGTAACCCTCCCCATAGCCATGGCCGTTGTCGTCGTAGTACCTCGGGTCATCCGGGGCGAGCGACGACATTTCATCGAACAGGTTGCGCGCGCCGGGGAGATCCGCCGCAGGGATGACTCGCGGGTGCTTTCCTCCAGTCACCGACGAGTTGCCAGAGAGAGGGGCCCCATTCAGATCGAGGGACGCGGAATCAGCCATGTCCGACGACGTGGACAATCCGTACCCTCCGGCTAGGGCGGGGGCATGGCCGGGCAGATAGCCATATGTTGGCGAGCTTGACGCGCCGGGTGAATGGGACTTTGGCGGACGCGCTGAAGAAGCCGAGCTCGCTGCAGCCGCGACACCGGACATGCCCTGCTGCGGTGGGACAAACCCTCGCATGAGCAGAGCGATGGTCCTGGCGGCGATGAGTTCGGGGTCCGGGGCAGCGGCCGCGGCGGTGGCTGCGGTGGCCGGGGCCGCGACGGCTAAGGCATGCGTCTCCTCGGCCTTGCTCTTCGTCCTCTTCCTCCGCATGCCCCTCTTCTCCGTATCATGCTTCCTCTCCTCGTCGGTGAGCACTTTCCTCGTCCTCTTCGGCTTCGCAGCGGCCGGTAGGGCTAGGGTGTTCTCCTCGGCGGCTGGTGGGGCTGAGGTGGTGTCCGTGGCAAGCAGGAGGGTGCATTCCTCGTTGGCGCTGCCGCCAGCCATGGGGTTTTCGCGGGAGAGGTAGGGAGATGGCGGGAGGGGAAAGGGCAATTGGGAGGGTTCTGTGGCTGGGGTGAAATGGTGCGGAGTCCGCGCGGCGTCGAGACGCGTCCGTGCAGACGCAAGCCCGACTCAAATTTGGGCCGGAATTGGGTCGGCGCGGACGAAAAAACGGACGTCGGTCCGTTTGCGTCGGCGTGTTGGGCTCTGGCTTTGACCCAAACGGACCGAAACGGAGCAAAACAGACGAAATGGATTGGCGCGATGGAGTTGCCCTAGCACCTATAGGTAGCGCTGCGCGTTCGGTTAATATGGTTAATTCGGTTCGGTTTATACGGTTATACGATAAATACGGTTTTGATACTTTGGTTAATACGGTTTAATACGAAAATACGGTTCGGTTTCGGTAATAACCATTTAGTTTCGGTTTGGTTTCGGCTATAACCAAACTAACCACAGTTGACGCGAATTTTGAATAACACATAAATTTTCTAGCCATATATTTCAGTTTTATTTTTTGTATGACCAAGCTATAGATATTTTGTAAGAGATAGAAGCAAAAAAGCAATAAAATTTCGGAAAAGAGCAAAACATATACTACTCCTGGGAGTTGAACTCGTGACCACTAGTCAAAAACATATGTTTCCACGTCCTACCAATAAGCCAGGTGAACTTTAGTGAATTATGTACACCGTATACTTTATATAATAGTTTTGGGTGAAGTTGGATAGAACTTCGGACGTCAAATTCTTTGATGTACCGGTCATTTCGGTTTTTTGGTTAACCATGTGGTTTTTCGGTTTAAAACCGAATTAACCATATGTCATATGGTTAGCACTTTTGCTCCGTAACCTAACCACTAACCGTAAAAACCACAATTTTGGTTACGGTTTGGTTTTTTTTCGGTTCGGTTTTCGGTTTCGGTTCGGTTATGTGCAGCCCTACCTATAGGTGGCCAACTGGGCCGGGTCAAACGGGGCGGCCCGAGGCACGGCGATTTTGGCCCGACCCAGGCACGGCACGGCACGAACTAAATGGGCCGTGCCGCGGCACGGGCCCGGTAGTGCCCGGGCCGGCCTTCGATCTGAGGCACGCGGGCCGGCCCGGCACGGCATGTTTATTTTATATATATTTTTTAATTTTTTACCTATTTTTATTTATTTTTTTGGTTTTTAGACCAAATTTATGCTAAATGGGCCATGTCCGACAGGCCAACCGTGTCTAACGGGCCGTCGACGTGCCACCGGGCCGTGCCGGAGATCGGGCTGCGGCACGCGGGCCGGCCCAGGCACGGCACGTGCGGCACGCGGGCCGGCCCAGGCACGGCACGTGCCGCAGCCCGATCTCCGGCACGGCACGATTCTAATCATACCGTTGCCGGGCCGGGCCGTGCCGGGCCGGCCCGGTTGGCCAGCTATACTAGCACCCAACCGCGCCGTCGCCCCTCTCATTCTCACCTCACGGCTCACGCATCTCTCTCGCTCTCAGCTCCCACCCACCCACCCACCCGATCCCCTTTCCCTCCCCGACGCCGGTCACCCCAGCGCCACCCTCGCCGGCCACCGGCGCAACCCTCCGCCGTCTCCCTTCCCTTCCGCCCCCAGTCCTTTCTACCACAACAGATCGAGCGCCGCCGCCCTCCCTCTCTTGCACCCGGTCAACCCACCACCGCCGGCTTCCCCCACCACCCCTCCGTCCCAGCCCGCCCCAGTACGCGCCGGCCCACCGGTGGTCGTCGCGGAGGTTGGCAGTGTCGCCATGGAGCTCGGCGGCGCGACGTTCAGCAGCGCTGGCCTCCCGAGCTCCCGCTGGTGCCCAAGCTGTTGCTGCCGGCATATGTCCGGTGACAAAGACGTCGTCTTCCCGAAATGCAGCGGCCGGCTACAGATCCGGCAGCCTCGGATGCCCCCTGGAGACCGCCGCTGGTCTCCCCCGCTGATGGCGCGGTCGTAGACCGGCGGTGGTCTCTCTTGCCGTCGCGACGGCGCCTATCTGCGTACTGAGATCAGCATAGTCTCAGGTGTGAGCTGCAGCTCTTCTCTGCTCTTAGCTATGGCCATGTGCCATGGCGTTCTAGGGATAGGGTTTGCGTAGAGTCTAGAGATGCAGTAACCAAACGCCCATCATCACGCTGACTTCTAGACCATTTATATAGTCTATAAATGTCATGCAATTTGCGTGTTGATGTACTGTCCTGGATGTCTTACATCTATTTTCATAAAATCATGCCAGGGCCCATCCGTGGATGTAGAGGCTGGGAAGCTTGGCCTTCATCTTCCAATAAATAAATAAATAAATAAATAGTACATAGTTAAACAAGGAGATCCCATCAGGCCATCACAGATTATAGTTAAATAGTATAATGTAGTACTTAAGACAAAATGGCAATAGCTACACAAATTATTACTCCATCGCAGATATACAAGCAAGGAGCTCATCTGCATAACAGAATCTTAAACCCCTATCACACCTTTAGTCTTCCAGACAATTTACCTAGACAAAATTACACTACATAGTTGCCTTGTGGACTGAATCATTAAAGACACTGAGAAACAGTTAGTACTTCAGTCCTCTTGTTCTTCTGCGAAGTCCGGCTCTATGGGTTTCTTGAGCGGCTTGCCGTCGCAACTGTATCGACGGCGCCTGACGCCCCCTCCCGGCCATGCCTCGCCGCTGCCCTCGCGCATCCTGAGCTCCATTGACGCGCGTCGCCGCTTGTGCCGTCGCCACGCGGCCTGTATGAAGCACGCGGCCCAGGTGCGCCACTGGTGGGAGTAGAACCGGAACCTGTGCCGGATGCGTGCGCTGTGGAGGCGCCGAAACTGCGACGCCACGAACCGCAGGTCGTCGGCGACGAGCGCGAACGCCTCGACTTCGGTGACGGCTCGCACAGTGCGCGTGGACCGCGGCAGCGCCTCGGCGGGGCGTGGGTCCAGCGCCCAGGTCAGCAGCTCCTCCCCGCAGAACTCCCCGGCCCCGATCCGGCAGGAGTTGAAGAACCCGGACCTCCCGCCCTGCGTGGTGTTGGAGTCGAGGTGACCCCTGATGATGAACAACATGGAGTCGACGGGGTCGAGCTCCCGCACCAACCGCGTGCCCCGCGTGTAGAGCGCCGGCCGCAGACGCTCACAGATGGCCTCTAGCATCCGCTCATCCATCTCGTCGAAGAGCGGCACCCTCCGGACGAGGTCGAGGCAGAGGTGGCGCTTGATGTCGCGGCGGATGTCCATGGGGAGGTCCTCCAGCAGCGCCTCCTCGTCGACGCCGCGGGTGGCGACCCACTTGTACTGGTGGTACCGCCTCACGCACTCCTTGAGTGGGTGCGGGATCTGGCGGTGCTGCATCCAGCGCTCCATGTCCGTCCTCTTGGTCCGCCACTCCTCCAGCCGGATCATCGTCGCCTGGAGGTAGGACTGCATGTTGCCGATGAGCAGCGCGAAGAGCACCAGCCCCAGGATGCCGATGACGATGGCGAAGGTGATCTCGCCGATGGAGAGGCTGGCGGAGAGGTTCTGGCCCAGGGAGCTCAGGTTGTTGAGCCCCCACCAGAAGCAGTAGAAGTACTTGTGCGTGAAGGAGGCGGTGGTGAGCTTGGCGCCCAGCGCCTCGGCGTAGATCCCGAACTGGTAGAAGCCGTTGCTGCTGCTGCTGCTGGGGGCGCAGAGGCTGGTGATGTTGGTCAGCGCGTACCAGATGGCTCTGTTGCTGCTGCCGGTGCTGATCGCGGTCCTGCAGTCCAAGAACCTGGGTTGGCAGAGCGGAGCCTCGACGAGGCACGCGGCCCGCCAACACGCCTCCTGCCTCTGCACCGAGAAGAGGTACCACAGCGCGCCGAGCACGTGGCTGGCGAGCATGTAGAGTATGAGGTTGTAGGCGGCTCCAGCCCAGGCGTTCTCGGTCATGACCCCCGTCGCCATGACGATCCGCCTGGTGAGCGGGAAGATCTGGAGTAGCCGTGGCAGGTACTGGAAGATGATGCTGAAGCGGAGGGCGTCCTTCCTGTTTGCCGTCGCGGACTCCCTCAGCTTCGGCACCACGACCCACACCACGAGCTGCGGCAGGGGCAGCGCGGTGAGGAGGTCGAACCAGAAGGTCCAGGCGAGGTATCTCCTGGCGATCTGGTACGGGTTGATGACGAGCTCCCCTCGCCCGAACACCCGTGACGATGGCGCGATGAAGGCGGTGCGGAAGCGGAACAGGATGTTGGCGGCATAGAACACGTCCAGCAGCGACCGGATCATGGAGAGCGTGAGCGCGAGGGAGTACTCGAACTCCACGCACAGGTCCTGCCGCGTGCCCGTCAGGTACAGGAACAGCGGGTCCACGAACAGCGACGTCAGGCACGCCGCCAGGAACACCTTATGCCACAGGTGGATCACCTGCCCGCGCGGGTCGAAGAAGAAGAAGAGCTGCTGCTGGTCGCCACCGCCGGAGTAGTGCTTCAGCGACTCGAACTCCTCCGAGAACGCCCGCGACAGCACCCTGTCGGCCTTGCGCGGCTGTTTCTGATGATCAGGGGATCCCTGCTGCCGAAACCAGCTCCGTGGATCATGGGATTTTCGGCGCTTCTTTCCCGGTTGTGCTAAAGGGCTCGTTCTCAACTGATGGACATCGATGTCGTTCTGGAACCTGACGGTTCGTGAAGCCATGGTAGTGTTTCTTGCCTGGCATGCACATAGCTCACAGGTGCAGTATATAAGCAGATAGTGGTTGGTAGGATGTGGATACAGGCATGCCGTAAGGTCGTCTTCCTCAGCTGCCGGGAAGAGAGTAACCACACCACTGTGCTCAGCCATAAGAATCAAAAGGGTCACCTGCAATTAGTTCCGAAATGCAGGGATCTTGTGATTGTACTGAAAAGCTAGAACAACACCAAAGGAGACTTTTTATGGAAAGAGTTAATTTGGACAGGCAAAACACCCACCGTTCGCATGTGATTGTGTTAATTTATCTATCTACTTGACGCTCTGCTTTAAGGCTGTTTTTTGTGGTTGTATGCGTTCATGTGTGCATGCTCGTTCTTCATGTTTACCGTTTGTCACGGTTTTGCTAATACTTAGTCGGCATAATCAGTTAAAAGTCTTAGTCGACCGAGTTGTATACATCATCAAGTTTAATTGAAGGTGTGACTAACGCTCAGTCGACTGAGAATTAGTTCAATTCTCAGTCGAGTGACGTTAGGTATGTTATATTTCTTAACCCGCTGATCGATCGTTCGGCCGACTCGTACGTGTTGTTTCCTTTCTCTGGCCTTTTTACTTGTCAGCTGGGCTGGGCTGGCCCGTCTCATACTATTCGGCCTTTTTCATTTTTTTTTGTACTTTCTTAATTCATATTGACCCATGCACTGGCCGGCGGGCTCGTACGTTTTTTTAATTTTTCTTTATTACATGGACTCGTACGTCAGTCTATAGACAAATAAATACTTTGTCAAGTGGTTAGCTGCATCAATTATTACTTATTTCTTTGCTTGCTACTTTTAATTCAAAAATCATTTACAATCTATTAGTAGCCAAAAAACCTAATTTCTTGTTGCAATCCTATTTATAATTAGAAAAGATATCAGTTGCAACTCCATATGTAACTGGCATATCAGATGCAACCCCGCTTGCAACTAGAGAAATCGTTGTTGCAACCTCACTTGCAACTGAAAAAAATCCAGTTACAATTTCACCCGCAGATGAAAAAATATCTCAGTTACGACCCACTTGCAACTGTAAAAAATCTCAGTTGCAACCGAGGTTGCAACTGAAAACACTCGGTTGCAACTCCACCCGTAAATAGAAAAATATTTCATTTACAACCTTACTTGCAACTAGAAAAATCGTAGTTGCAACCCAGTTGCAACTTCGAAAATCTCAGGTGCAACCTCATTTGCAACTTGAAAAAAAAAATCAGTTACGACCCCACTTGCACCTGAAAAAAGTCAGTTGCAACCGCTCTTGCAACTGAAAAAAAACTCATTTGCAACCCGACTTGCAACTGGAAAAGCTCAGTTGCAGCCCCACTTGCAACTGGAAAAATATCTCAGTTACAACCCGATCGGTAACTAGAAAAAACTCATTTACAACCTCACTTACAACTGGAAAAATCTCAGTTACAACCCGACCTGCAATTGAGAAAATTTAGTTATGACCCCGGCAGCTAGAAAACAAATCTCATAAATATTCATATTGTAAAAAATAAGATAGTGTTTTGTTTTATTGAAAATAGTATTTTTACGCATAATATTGATAAGGAATTTAGTTTCTAAGAAAAATCCCAGTTACAACAAAAAAAATCTCAGTTGCATTCCAGACTTGTAACAAAATATTCTCAGTTGCAATCTGACTTGCAAATAGAAAAAAGTTCAGTTGCAACTCGACTTTCAATTGAATTTTTTTGTAGTTACAATCCGATTTGTAACTATAAAATCTCAGTTGCAACCCGACTTATAACTAAAAAAACTCAGTTGCAACTTGACTTGCAACTAACGAAATTCCCAGTTACAACCCGACTTGCAAGTGGAAGAAAAACTAAGTTACAAGCCGACTTGCAACTAAAAAAAATCCGAATTACAATCCAACTTGCAATCGAAAAACCCGGACACATAGCAAATTGATGTAACTACATCGCTAAAATTATCAAGTAAAAAATAAAAAATGGAACAACACAAGAAATTCCTACCCAGCCCCACATGAGATTTAGTAAGAGAAATGGGAAAATAAAATTAGAATAAAAAAGGAAATAAGTACAAGGAAATCTTTACCTAATAATAAAGGAAGAGTTGCTTCTCCCAAAATTTTCGTCCAACTTTAATATTATCCTTATTTTCGACTATAATTACGGACAGTGCCACCGCTTAAGTGGAGAAAAACGTTTCGCCCCTGTTCCTAAAAAAAAATCACCAGAGCCTCTCCTTGCTGTTATCCTCCATCGCCCCCACACCCCATGACCGAGCTCCTCCCCGCGCTCCGGCACCGCCCCTATGCCAGACCCCCTCTGCCGCTGCCGATTGGGTTCCCGTCGACGCAGACCCCATAGTCCTTCCAGCCGACGCCGCCGCAGTGCTGTCCTCCGTAGCCACCCCTCATCCCCTACGCTAGCGCTGCCTCGGCTTTCCCTGCTCGTCGTCGTGAGTGCCGCCGCTGGACAGCCCTGCTGCAGCGGGCGCCGCCGCCATCTCTGCTCCTCCTTGGTCCACCACCAGCTCCCGATCGGCCTCCTGGGATTCCAATGCCGCCGTCCGCCTTTGGAAACTGGCGAGACATGGAGAAACTCGGCCGCCTCCTGGGTTTCCCATGCCGCCGGCCGAGACAGGCACCCCGTGTAAGAAATTCCTACACCCCGCACGCCATGGCTGCCTCCAATTTGCCCCAAATCAACCTCCTGCCGATGCCCAGCCTCGAGCTCCTGTCGCCCCGCCCCAAGCTGACCCCGCGGTCCCATGAACTATTGCCGGCCGGCGAGCCGACTATCGCCAGCAACAAATAATCTCCCGTCAGTCGCCGCGCATGTACGACAGCTGCACTCCCTCAAGTAGATGAAAAAGACGATGTTGACATTATCATCTGGGTAGCTGCCAATGAGAATCCCCTGAGAATCCACAAAACCGTTACTCAAGGGGTTCTTCAGGTGAGGACTTCATTCTTGCTAAAGCTGTTTCTTAGCGAAGCAGACCAGCGTAGGCAGGGAAGAGAAGGCCACCAATTGAACCCGTACTATTTTATCTCATGAGTTGTTGTCCTTCTAGAAATTCTGAATGTTCTGATGTAAAACCAGTGCGGTCTGAATTAGATGTTCTCTGATGTTAACCTAAAAAAAAAAAGCTTTGGACTACATCTACGGATAGTTATTTCAAGACAGTTATTTCGCCAGATCGTGTCCAGGTTGGGCGATGTGTATGTCTTGATCTTCAATTGGAATCGACACCCAGATTGTAACTAGCATCATTGTCCTCTTTTTCCAAGGAGAGAAAGTAAATACTATTTGGACTACATCTACGGATAGTAAATAAAACTGTTAATTCCTTTTGAAATGAGACGCTCAGCCAATTCATTTAGATAGGGAAATAAAGAACATCACATCACATATTTTACATTAGGCAAAAGTACTTTGAGAAAAGGACAAGGAGGATTAGATTAGATGAGATTTTTCTTAAAAAATAAGTATAAAAGAGTAGATCAGTTAAGAAATATTAACTTTTAAATACTAAAACTAATGGTACATTAATATTAAAACTAATAATAGATTATTCAAGATTTCTTTGTGTATTTTAATCCAAAATATAAATTATCATCATGTGCATGTTAATAGTTGTGTTGTAGTGTTTTGGTAAGGTTGTATTACGCGGTTCGATTGATTTTGCGGCAAAATTTTGGTTGTGTTGAGTTTTCCGTCCAAAAGTTTGAGCCATAAGCAGAACGTTTAGCGCTAAAAGAAAACATAATATAGTCAACCTGAAATGATCGGTGATGTCAAAGAGGGGGAGAAGAGATTTGAGATTTTTTCAATCAACCCGTAGCAAGGCATGGGCACATTTGCTAGTATAAAATAAATACAAGTAAAAATACAAAAAGTTCTTTTCTCTCCTACGAAAGCAAAACAACTAAACACAAAAAAAAAAGGTACACACGCATACATAGGTACAGACTTTGTAGACATAAAAAAAAGGCCCATCAAGCAATATGCATGGGAGACGATGCAGACAAAACGGCCCAATTATGCTGAGACAAACCGCGAGTAAACTGTACGAATCTCAACAAAGATTGGATGGTTAGGGAGTTGACTGAGAATTAGTTCTCAGACGACTGAGAATTAGCAAATCCGTTAATTGAAAGTTGCTTATACAATCCATGTGCCATTTGAAAAATATTTTGGAAGGTACAACTGAGCACACAATTTTTTAACATATATACAGCCGTTGGATCAAAACTATACGGCTCACAGTATCAAGTATCAACGTGTACTAGGTTAACCCTTCTCTTTACACAACGCAAGGATCATCCTCTCCCTGCCTCCTAATCATTTTCTGCACATAGCCAGATTTCATTTAAACAACATCTATATGTCAATATGTCGAAAATGAATTATAAAATGTCATATAAAATAGCATTATGTAGCCAGTGTTGATGGGCAAACCTGTAATCACCGGAGCAACGCCACTGCGTCTCTTGCTGAGAGGAGATTTTATGGATCATGGTCTAGCAAGACCTAAGTTAAATACCATCAGATCCCACCTAAATTGTATGTGGAATCGTGGATATGTGCTACATTGGGAGAGATCCATAGATGGAGAGATCCATAGATAGCAAATAGGCTACACATCAAATACACAGTAATTTTCTACTTCAACCATTCCCCCAAAAAAAGGCCTATAATTTTTTGTAAGAGTCAATACAATGTAAAGTTTGATCAAGTTTATAGAAAAGTTGTCAACAACTATAATACTGTATAGATATCATATGAAAATATATTTCATGATGTATGTAATGATATTGGTTTGATATTCCAGATGTTAATAAAAAAATTGTTTGACATTGGAAAAAAAACTCATAGACCTTCTTTCACAAACGAAGGTAGTGCTGCTGTATTAAAATAAGTTGGGTGCTGCCCCAAGCGAAGGTGGAATTGCAGCTAGTAGCAGTTTTCCCTCGTTTAACGAACCGAGGTTTATCGAACCAGTAGGACTTTGAAATCAACAATGAGGTGAATGTTGAAGATCTCTGGCGCTTGACCTTCAACAGACGCGGACCTGCACACACTCAACCAAAATACTTTGCCCCCAACGGCGAAAAGGTTGTCAATCTTTCCGGTCTCGCAGAAAACAAAGCGATTAATTGTATGATGAAATAGATAAAATATGAAAAGTGACCAGACGAATAATGATAATTAAAAGCAAGTAAATGAGGTTGTAAACGATGTAAAAAGATGGACCGGGGGCCATGGGTTCACTAGTGGAGTCTCTCAAGTAAATAAAATATGCATGTGATGGGTGAACGAATTACAGCTAGGCAATTGACAAGATCATGACACAAACCCAATTTAGCTATGCCAAAAAGGACATGATAATATTTATGGAGGCATCACGACAAGGAACAATGACCGGGAGTCCAACTGCGTCTTTGTCTAAAAAGTCCACCGTGGGATCGCTATCCAGCATGTCACCCAACGGTATTAAGTTGCAAGCAATAGACAATTGCATTAAGTAAAGTGCATGAAGTAAGCAATACTAATATCAAAATAGACATTAACACCGCTATTTTACCCTTAGTAGCAACAGCACACCCTCGCCCTAAGACGTTTCTGTCACTCGTGCCCAGGAACAAAAGGGGGCATGAACCCACTATCTAGCATAAATACCCTCTCTTGGAGATACACACAATCACTTGGCCAAAGTAACTACGCACATCGGAGAGCATGCAAGAACATAAATTACTCATTTAAGAATCACGCACAATCTGAACATAGCTTCATAATCCATCGGATCCCAGCAAACACATCACATAGCATTACAATAATCGATCTTGATCATGTTAGGCACCTCACAAGATCATAAGACATGAAGCACAAGAGAGAGAGACTACCAACTAGCTACTACCATGGACCCGTACTCCAAGGTGAGACTACTCACAAATCATCTCGGAGGAAGGCATGACGATGAAGAGCCCTCCGGGATCGATCTCCCCTCCGACAGAGTGCCGGGATCAGCTTCAGATTGGACCCCGAACTAGGGTTTTCGGTGACGGCGCGTCGGGGTCGAGTTTCTGGAAAATAATAGCCGCCTCGACGTTTTTAGGTTTAATGTGAATTTATAGGCATCGGAGGGGGCCGAGGAGGTGCTCCACGGGCAGGGCGGGCCCCACCTACGGGTGGCCCCCAGGCCGCGGCAGCAGGCCGCCCCTGGCCTGTGGGTGGCCCCCAGGGCTTCCCTTTGGTGTCCTGGTGCCTTCCGTCGAGTAAAAATTCCCCGTAAATTTTCGTCCAATTCCGAGAATATTTCTAGAAGTAAATTTCTGAAACAAAAAGGCAGCAGTAACAGGGAACTGGCACTTGGCATCTTGTCAATAGGTTAGTCCGACAAAATGCATAAAAATGATATAAATGACACTAAAAACATGTGACAATATCACAAAACTAGCATGGATCACTCAAAAATTTTAGATACGTTTGAGACGTATCAGCATCCCCAAGCTTAACTCCTACTCGTCCTCGAGTAGGTGTGATAACAAATAATTTTTGATGAGACATGCAACCAATACAATCTTGATCAAGATAGTAATGCAAATCACATGAAGTGAATAAGGTGATTCAAAACAATTGTCTATAGTTGACATTAAGCAAACAATGATTAACAAACGCTAGCTAACAAATGCTAGAAACTTTTCATGAATAAGTGCGTTGGAAACATGGAACCATACATAAGGTTTAGAAAGAAGAATTACGAATTATGTCTCCAATGTAAAGTATCAATCATTCTTCAAAGCATCTAATTAGTCATTCATGAAAATAGCCAAGCTCAAGTCAGGTGTCCTAATCCATCTACTTCACAAATCAACTGTTTCGAAGTCTACTCAACTAGTGCAAGTAAGAAGTGGCTTTGGCACCATGATGTTATGGCAAAGAGAACAATGATGGAGGTTTGGAAGGTCAAAAAGAAAGGCTCAAACAGTGGAGAAAGTAACCACAAGACAGAAGGAAGTCCCGTAGTTGACACTGTATGAGGAGTAGTGATTGCCATGCAACGGATGCACATAGAGCTATAAGTGTATGAAAGCTCTCCAATGGAACTAGTGGGGGTTCATCCAACTTGCTTGCTCATGAAGACCTAGAGCTCACTTGAGGAGGCTCATCCTTGGAATATACAAGCCAAGTTATATAACGTTAATTCCCCATATAGTTATGCAAATGAAACATGAAAACTCTCTATAATGAAGTGTAGGTGCTAACTAGCACAAGTGTGGAATAAAGGATAGTAGTGCTGCCCCCTCTCTCTTTTATATTTCTTTTTTTTTAATTGTGGCCTCCGTGGCTCTATTAAATTTTCTCTCATTGGTCTCTTTTGGACTCTTTTATGTGGCCACTTTGTACTCTTTTCAATATGCTCACAGGTAGGGGCAACACTCTATTTTTACAAGATGATCATCACACTTTTGGTACTCATAACTCATAAGACTAATATATGATGTATAAAAGAATATATGCATGATCGAGCGTAGTGTGGAAAAAATGTAGAACATGTGGCAAGCCATGCTGCACACTAACTCAATGATCAAGCAAACTATATGGTAATGAAGAACGACATCAAGTCATGTAATGTAATGATGGATGTTGCATGGCAATGTATCTCGGAACGGCTATGGAAATGCCGTGATAGGTAGGTATGGTGGCTGTTTTGAGGAAGATAGTTGGCTTATGTGTAGGAGAACAGGATGAAGTTCTCCCACGGAGTTGGATGTGCTCGCGAAGTATGGACCAATCTCAATGTGAGAGAGGGCATTGCGCAGCACCGAAGAGGCTAGCAGAATATGGAAGTGTAAGTGCCAAAATCTGAAACTCGACAATGCATTTCGTATATTGCAAACAATTAGCAGTTTCAATGTTCCACAAATGGTTAGAGACACCCCGAGAGGGATCGTGGCGGCGACACAAGTGCCCCACTGGCTTCCCCGACCGTTGCAGTAACTACCCACTAGGAACTTATTTTCAACTTAGTAGAATTCATGACACATTAGCATTGTTTACTTAGGTTGTTTAGTTTAGAAAAGTACGGCTCCACGCTTTAATAACACCTCTCCACTAATCAGCTCTAACACCATTAACCAACACATTTTAACCATTAGTTATTTTAGTGCCTCAAAACAATTGAAGGGTATCAAATTATTCACATAGTGATCTACAAGACTATGCAGGTTTTTCTACTTCATACCACTGCCACATGCATAGCATTTTTCCGATCTAACACATTAACCAAGCAACCAAAACAACTCTCCAACAAATATAAGTGAAGAACAAGAGAGTTTAACTTAACAACTAGCAGCTCTAAACAAGATAAAAGCTAAAAGCGAGAGCTTACTAGAAAACAGACAGTAGCTAAGAATACTCAAAAAGATATAAACGAAGCAAAGAAGTATTCAAACGAAAAAGCGGAGCGTGTCTCTCTCCCACATAAATAAAGCTAGGATCCAACAAAGATATGACCAGCAAACAAACAAACAAAACTGAAATTAAAAAGATGCTCCAAGCATAGCACATAATATGTAAAGTGATAAAAACGAAATTCAACGAAGACGACCTTATGATAGTCGATGAAGATGAGGGGATGCCTTGGGCATCCCCAAGCTTTGACTCTTGATAGTTCTTGATATTCAGAGGGGGGTGCCATGGGGGCATCCCCAAGCTTGAGCTCTGATCCATCCTCGATTTCTTCATATTCCTCTCCTTTGGAACTTAAAAACTCCCTTCACACAAAACTTCTCATAATTTGATTAGAGGGTTAGTGCTCATAAATTAAAATGCACATGTGTTCAACTCATGACAAATTGCAAACCAGCTTCATTAAACATTAGCTACTATTTACTAAGCCTCAATGTGGCACTCTACCCCTAGAGTATCACATATGACGATGTTAAACAGACAAATGCAAAATAAAAGCAGAATCTGTCAAAATCTGAACAGTCTGTAAAGATCGAATTTTTCGAGGCACTTATGCAGCTCAAATCAAAAAACTTAAAACTAAAGAAAGATAGATAAAAGAATCAGTCTTGCTTTCAAAAATTATCAGAAAAATATAAAATTCTGGCGATTTTAGGATTTGCGTGCAACAGGCGCACAGAATCTGTTTTTGGACAGCAACACAATACCTCGCACTTTCAATGCATTAGAGGCTAAACTTGGCACAAAACCAAAAGAAAAAAAATACAATGAAGTTGCTACAGAGGTAATAACTTCATGACTCAAGAAAAGCAAAGAGAAAACTGAAAATAAATGATGGGTTGCCTCCCAACAAACGCTTTTCTTTAACGCCTTTTAGCTAGGCGCAATGCCAAATATCAAGTTTTTTCGGAGGCCTTTGCAACATCAAGAGCATAGCTTGACCATATGATTGATTCAAAAGGAAACTTCTTTCTCTTTCTAGGGAAGTGTTCCATCCCTTTTTTAAGGGGGAACTGAAACCTTATATTTCCCTCTTTCATATCAATAATAGCACCAATAGTTCTCAAAAACGGTCTTCCCAAAATAATAGGACAAGAAGCATTGCACTCAATATCCATAACAATAAAATCAACGGGAACATAATTATCATTAACAACAATAAGGACATCATCGACTCTACCCAAAGGTTTCTTTTTATAAGAATCAGCAAGATGAACATTTAAATAGCACTCTTCGAAAGGATTTAAATCAAGCATATTATAGAAACTTTTAGGCATAACAGAAACACTTGCACCAAGATCACATAAAGCATTGCAATCAAAGTAATTTATTTTCATCTTAATATTGGGTTCCCAACCATCTTCTAACTTCCTAGGGATAGAGGTTTCAAGCTTTAGTTTTTCTTCCCTAGCCTTGATAAGAGCGTCGGTAATGTGTTTGGTAAAGGCAAAATTTATTTTACTAGCATCCGGTGTCTTAGCAAGTTTTTGTAGAACTTAATGACTTCAGTAAGATTGCAATTATCAAAATCAATTTCATCATCTTTAAATAAACTAGGAGGATCCTCTTCAGTGGTTTGGATAGTATAAACTTTAACAGTTTTCCTATTCATTTCAGCAATTCTAGCTTCTTCAGCCTCTCTAGCCCACCTAGCTTTCAAGAGAGCCATCATCCTTTCATTTTCATTAATTTGAAGAGAGATAGCATTTAAAGATTCAGTATGTTTGTCTTGATTTGGAGTGGTTCTAATTTTCAAAATTTCAACATCATGAGCAAGAACGTCTACTTTAGAGACTAGACTATCCAGTTTTTCCAACTTCTCTTCAACAGTTTTGTTAAAAGCTTTTTGCGAAGAGATAAATTTATTTAAAACATTTTCAAGATCAGATGACACATTCTTATTAGAATTATAAGAATTACCATAGGAATTACCATAAAAGTTGCCATTATTGGGAGGATAAGGCTTATAGTTGTTACTACCAAAATTATTTCGATAAGCATTATTGTTGAAGTTGTTTCTATTAAGAAAATTAACATCAACTTGATCCTTTTCTTGGGCAATTAATGAAGCAAGTGGAACATTATTGGGATCATTATTGGACTTCATACCACTGCCACATGCATAGCATTTTTCCGATCTAACACATTAACCAAGCAACCAAAACAACTCTCCAACAAATATAAGTGAAGAACAAGAGAGTTTAACTTAACAACTAGCAGCTCTAAACAACATAAAAGCTAAAAGCGAGAGCTTACTAGAAAACAGACAGTAGCTAAGAATACTCAAAAAGATATAAGCGAAGCAAAGGAGTATTCAAATGAAAAAGCGGAGCGTGTCTCTCTCCCACACAAATAAAGCTAGGATCCAACAAAGATATGACCAGCAAACAAACAAACAAAACTGAAAGTAAAAATACGCTCCAAGCATAGCACATAATATGTAAAGTGATAAAAACGGAATTCAATGAAGACGACCTTATGATAGTCGATGAAGATGAGGGGATGCCTTGGGCATCCCCAAGCTTTGACTCTTGATAGTTCTTGATATTTAGAGGGGGTGCCATGGGGTCATCCCCAAGCTTGAGCTCTGATCCATCCTCGATTTCTTCATATTCCTCTCCTTTGGAACTTAAAAACTCGCTTCACACAAAACTTCTCATAATTTGATTAGAGGGTTAGTGCTCATAAATTAAAATGCACATGTGTTCAACTCATGACAAATTGCAAACCAGCTTCATTAAACATTAGCTACTGTTTACTAAGCCTCAGTGTGGCACTCTACCCCTAGAGTATCACATATGACGATGGTAAAGACACAAATGCAAAATAAAAGCAGAATCTGTCAAAATCTGAATAGTCTGTAAAGATCAAATTTTTCGAGTCACTTCTGCAGCTCAAATAAAAAAACTTAAAACTAAATTTTCGTCCAATTCCGAGAATATTTCCAGAAGTAAATTTCTGAAACAAAAAGACAGCAGAAACAGGGAACTGGCACTTGGCATCTTGTCAATAGTTTAGTCCGACAAAATGCATAAAAATGATATAAATGACAGTAAATACATGTGACAATATCACAAAACTAGCATGGATCACTCAAAAATTATAGATACGTTTGAGACGTATCAGGTAGCAATGTTGGGAATATGTCCTAGAGGCAATAATAAAATGGTTTATTAGCATATTCATGTTTATGATAATAGTTTATTATCCGTGCTATAATTGTATTAATTGGAAACATAATACATGTGTGGAATATAAACAAACATGTGTCCCTAGTAAGCCTCTACCGGACTAGTTCGTTAGTCAAGAGATGGTTAGAGTTTCCTAACCATGGACTTGTTACAGTCACTTGATAATGGAGTTAATCATTGGGAGAATGATGTGATGGACAAGACCCAATAATAAAGAGTTGCAATTGATCGTGTCACACAGATTCATTGCCAACGCTTTTAGTATATGCCAAGTATAGTTTCTCGTATGCGGCGACTGAAGCACAATGCGCCACAAGGTCAAACTCTTCTTCAGAGTCTGAGTCGTCATTGCTCGCCTCGCGTGCAGCCCGTCTCGAGCGGTTCCTATTGACCTTGCTCTGTGTGATGACGTTGTGTGCGTCTTCACCTTCCGCGAGGTGATATCGATCTTCTCGCTCGCGAGTTGCGTTGTGCCTTCGATCGTGGGTGACGCGGTTTTCTCGGTCGTGAGCGGCACGCTCGTTGTTTACGCATGTGATCACATGATTACCTCGCGGACTAGTAAATGCCAAGTATAGTTTCCTTAGACCGTGTGATTATATCACTCCCGCTTATCGGAGGAATACTTTGTGGACATCAAACGTCGCTTCGTAACTGGATGATTATAAAGGTGGCTTTCAGGTATCTCCAATGGTAGGTCCCTTCATGTGACGGAGTAGAATATCTCTGGGCCCTCTCGATAATATAGCATTTGGAAAGTTTCCAAACATGTGATTAGGAGTAATCACGGAGATCCTATATTATGGACGAGTAAAGAGAATTTTCCAGGTAACGAGATGGAACTAGATATGGAGATATCGATGGTCAAATATCGGGCAAATTAAATATCATGAGACAAAGGGAATCGTATACGAGATTAAGAATCTCCGGCATCATGGTTCAATCGATAAGGAACTTCGTTGCATATGTAGGAGTCAATATGGGCATCCCGGTCCTGCTATTGATTATTGATCGGATCATGTCTGCATATTCTCGAACCCGTAGGGTCACACACTTAACGCTCCGATGTAGCTAGGGTTTGCGATGAGATAATTGATGGTATGAGCGAATGGTGATTCGGAGTCTTGGATGAGATCCTAGATATCATGAGGAGCTCCGGAAAAGTCCGGAGATAAAGTTTCATATATGGAAAGTTGTTTCTAGGGTTCCGGAAAAGTTCGGATAATTTTCCGGCAGGGTATCAGAATAATTCTAGAAGGTTCTGGAAGGTTCTAGAGGGCCCCACCTTGGGGGCCACGAACCTGGAAGGGCCCATATGGACCGAGGGGAGGTGCAGCAGCCCACATGGGCTGTCCGCACCTTGTCCCCAAGGCCCATGCAGCCACACAAGTGGGAGGCACCCAAAACCCTAGGGGCTGACTTGGGGAACAAGTTCCCTCAAGCCGCTGGCCCTAGGGCTTGGAGGAGGGGGCAAGGCAGCCCCCCACGCCTATATAAGAGGGAGGAAGGGCTGGGGCATGACCCCATGCTACCCTAGCCACCGGCCTCCCTCTCCCACCTCCCTCCTCTCTCCCGCAATCGCTTGGCGAAGCCCTGCAGGAATTTCTCCACCATATGCACCACCACGCTGTCGTGCTGCTGGGATCTCACGAGCCACTTCCTCCTCGCTTGCGGGATCAAGGAGAGGAAGTCTTCATCGAGCTGTACGTGTGGATACCGCGGACGTGCTGCTCATGCGGCGCTCCATCGGATTGGATCACGGATCGGATAATACATCTCCTCGCGACTAGATGAGTCTAGTTGCGGGGATCGACAGACCAACCCTTGCATCGACAAAAGGCTTTGTTCGTTCTTTGAGGGTAAGAGATTGGATCTCATCTTCGCTACCTTCATCTAATAGATCTAGATCCATTGGGTTTCTTCCGCTTGTTACGTAGGAAAAAAATTTACTTTCTATGCAACGAACCCTTCAAGAAATCTTTTGGGTTGCAAGCTCTCCAACGCTTGATGACAAGGAAGCCTAAACCCATAATTCAGAGAAGTAATACATAAGTAGTGAGGATTATGTTAATAGTAAGAAAATATTCATTTTATTTATAACACTACGTGATGCTCTTATTTTGATACTGCATATATTCAAGTTAATTGAATATATTTACTATTTAAGTAGAAAATGTGTACTTCCGAAGTAGTCAAATTGTGGATTGTGGATAAATTCATGCTTTCTCCATTTCAGTAAATAGTGCATATTAGCTTTGTCCTAAGTCATGCTTTGTAAACTTCTGTTGGTATGGATTTGATATTATAAACGGTGGTATTGTTTTTTTTGTTAAACTTAGTCAGTATTACAAAGTACGACTTAAGATAAAATTAGTTTACACTATATGTAACATCCCTAGTAATAATGAAACCTAAATATGCGTTGTAATCTGCGCATCATGAGCATGGCATGCAACAGTTTTTAACTCCCAAGAAAAATGCATCGTGGGTAGTTTCAAATAAACACCTAAACTTTGCAATTTTCTTCCCTATTTTAAGTTCCCTAAAGGCATCTAAAATTTAAAATACAAATGCATGGAGCTTCCCTAGTATATCAAGAAGTTCCATGATTAATTCCATGTTTTTCAGATCAATTTTAACTTTTTAGAAAATTCAAAACAATAGTTTGAATTTGAAAATAGAAAGATAAGAAAAAGAAAAAGGATTTTCCTTTCTCCCCTCTACTGGCCGCTTCTGGCACGTCCTTTTCCTTTCTGATGTGCACGCGCTCCATAGTTTTGTACCGCTCGGCGTAGCCCAACCACTGCTGGTGGGTGGGACCCACTCATAAGTGTTGTCTTCTTCCATCAGCTCGTCGGTGCCCCTCTTGCCTGTTATGCAACACGCCAACAAAGAAAAATGGTTCTTTTGCGCCCTGTATTCCGAAGCGACCATTTCGTGTTTGCATTCGTATATGGAAGACAAAAAAAAATCGACCTACACCAGTATCTCAAGATCCATCTATAAAGATGCGACAACCATATTAGATCTAGATTAATCATACAGACAAAGATGTGAAAGAGTCGGTGAAGGTTCTAAACCTGACCATCCCCGCAATTAGGCGTATCCCTCCCAGTCGCGAGGATTATATCTCCTCACTCCAAGGATCAGAGGTATGATCTATCCATGTGTATCCACAAGTATTGTCCTTCAATCCACAAGCGTTTCGCCATCCAAAACTGTATGTTAGCGGTGAGAGTGGTGCAACCTTCCGATGTATGTGGAGAATTACTAGAGATAAAGAGGGGGCAGAACTCTAGACATGAGTTTTCATGACACCTTGAAGGGGTTGCCCCTCATGCTTATATAGGAGGAGGGGGTGCGGCCACGTTGGGGAGGGGGTCAACCTAAGCTACATAGAGCCCTTTATATTCAAAATAACCGAAAAACGATTTTGAAAGTTTTAAAAATCTATGAAAAAATACACATACTTGAATATGATCTCTATAAGCGTGCAAAAATGTGGTACAAAATATGTTGTGTTTTGAGCTTAAAAATAAAAAATGGGTCTAAGTAGATATTATTTTTTGTCTTCGAAATTGTCTTTTATGTATATAGGTTGCGGATAAAAACACAATGCAATGTAACTTTACAAGTACATACCATACACTGATACACACTTCAATTTTTTTCAGAATTTTTTGAAGTAAAAATACACTTCTACTTTTAAATAAAATGAGCTCAATGGAGTTTGTCCCCTATTCAGAGTTTCTGCCATGACATGGTTTCTTTTTCAATATCGTAGGAACCTCCATTTCAGATTTCTCTTGTCGAACCATATGCTTGACGATGCTCATGAACCGCTGCCAATACCATGGCTAGAGATGTAAACTGATAGGATAATTTCTGCACCAAATCTATTTTAAAGAATCTGTATCCGATCCGAAGGAATTCGATAAATAAGGATATCACACCTGAATACGGTATGGTATATGGTATATCAAACAACATCTGAGTATGGATTATCTAAAGATTGGTTAGGATTATCCGATGGTTTTAAACCAAATAATCATATTTCAACCGAAACGTCTAAGCTAATATAGCAATTAGTAGTTAGTGACTTACCGAGTTTGTCCGTTAAAACATCAGCTCACTTACATAAAAATTGTCCAGGATATAAGCATGCTCGGATGGTATCTTAGCCCTTGTGTTTCGTTATTGCATCCATATGGACCTATTTTGTTCATGTGATCATGTTATATTTATGCATTTTGTTGTGTTACAATTGTTTACTCTATGCATATTTTGTTGAACTCATTTATACGTTATGTTTACTTGTATGGTTTGCCGATATATTTATACACATACCTATCAGGTTAATTTTGTTTGGGTGTGACTATGTCGCAGTCGCCTGAGAACTTGTTACGTCTCAGTCGACGATGTACGTACGCGCATGCCATTGTGCTTGTTGGATAGCTAGTTGACTGTCATGCTTAACAACACGTTTTAGCATCATTTTAATTCAGAGCATGAGGAGGCGAGGTAGCTAGCAACAGTCCAGGTTCCTTACTAGCCAGCTACTGCTGCTGCTCTGTACGTACAGATAAATGATTTGTCGATGAAAAATGCATGCCAGCTTCTTGCATTTGTTGAATAAGATGTGCATATTTAAAATCGAAAGAATAGGCAATAAAAAGTGCAACTATGGTGTTGTGAAAAGTTGATCCAAAAATAACAAAGACATCCAATAAATCTCACAGAATTGTGTAACTGGTTAGTTAGTTGCACAAAATTAAGATAAATATGCATCGAATTAAGGTAACCAATTGCACAAATGTCGAAAAAATGTGCAACCGGTTACTTTAGTTGCAAATATCTATATCTTACAGAAATGTGCAACTTAGCTAACCAGTTGCATAAATCTTAATGAAATGTGCAACTGGTTAGTTCAGTTACGCAAATCCTAAAAAAAATATGCATGTAATAGTTAACCAGTTGCACAAATCTGGAAGAAATGTACAACTGGTTAGTTAGTTACACAAAACTGAGTTAAATATACAACTAAGCTAACCAGTTGCACAACTATCAAAAAAATATGCAACCGGTTAGTTTAGTTGCTGAAATCTAAATCTAACACAAATGTACAACTTAGCTAATCTGTTGCACAAATCTTATAGAAATGTGCAACCGGTTAGTTTAGTTACGCAAATCCAGAGACAAATATGCATGTAATAACCAGTTACATAAATCTCAAAGAAATGTGCAACTGGCTAGTTAGTTGCACAAAACTGAGATAAATATGCAACTAAGCTAACCAGTTGCACAAATCTCGAAGAAATGTGTAACCGGTTAGCTTAGTTACAAAAATCCAAATCTGGTAGAAATATGCAACTAAACAAACCAGTTGCACAAATATCGAAGAATTGTGCAACTAGTTAGTTAACCGCACAAAACTCAGATAATATGCAGCTAAGCTAACCAGTTGCACAAATGTCGAAAAAATGTGCAGTTAGTTTAGTTAGAGTAATACAAATTTGGCAGAAATGTGCAACTAAACAAATCAGTTGCACAAATCTCAAAGAATTATGCAACTAGTTAATTAGTAGCCTATATATGATAGAAATGTGCAACTTAGCTAAACCAGTTGCACAAATCTCAAAGAAACATGCAGCTAGTTAGTTTAGTTGCGCAAATATGAATTCTATTTCCACGTTTCTTGATAAAAAAAGTGTAACTCGTATCAAAATTGGTCGTAATTACACATTTGTTGAGAAAAGTTTATCTCATACCCAAAACCGTTTGGAGTTGCACATTTATCGAGAAAAGTGCAACTCCTCTTCAAAACAGGTTGGAATTGCACATTTTTGAAAAAAAATGCAACTCATATTAAAAACAGGTGGTGATGCACTAGAAAGAAAAAAAGCAACTCTAGTGCACAACGAAAGGGCAACCCATAAAATTATATAAACAATAGTAGATAGAACTACCACCAATGAAAATCGTATTTCATAAAAAATTATAGTCATACTAAAATAATATGAGAAGCCCAATTGAAACTCATGATAGAAATTACAATGAAACACAATAAACAAACATGAGATGAGTGTGACATGAAATAAAATGAAAAGGGTAAAAAAATAAAGAGAAATAAATAATGACAACGTGCAATAAAAAATATAAACGTGAGAGGAAACATCTTAGCAGAAAAATACTACAACGGAAAGAACAAATAAACTAACTAGGTTGTTTTTAACAATCAATTCTCCCAGCCCTCTGGTTGTACGCTAGCTCTAGAAAATAGTAGGACGTAGGTTCAAGTCGTGGAATGTCCAGTTATTTTCATTTTTCTTTCCTCCCTTCTCCCTTAACAGCAGCCCAACACGAATCACGAGGACAAATCGAACAACTCACAGCATCGATTGAGACATAAGGAAAAGTCAGGTGCCTGATGACTAGCAAAACCGATTTTGTTTACCCTCCGAAAAAATATCTCCTGTCTAAAAAGACAATTTTGTTCCTCCGTTTTTTCTCCTTCCTTTCGTCCAACTCCTTCGTCACCCTCCCAGCATTTCTCTACGTCGTTTCGCCGCTCCACCGTCGTAAGTCGTAACGCATCCAGAAAAAACGCGCGTCAAAACTGCTCCACCGACGCGATCCTCGTAGCTCCAAAGCTCCCCGTCAAACGCGATCCTCCCGGAAGACGCAGCCTCTATCCGAAATTGTTTCCGAGTGTGGATGCTAGGGTTCCACCCTGCCGCCGCCGCCGGCCCTCGCGCGCCGCTCATTCTGGTCGTCGCCTCCGCCAGCGGAGGAGTCGCTGACCACGCCGCGGCTTCATATGGCCATGTGCCCCTGCGACCCCTTCGTGGCCAGCGGGGCACCGGCCTGGTCGCGGTATTCCGGTTTGTCCTGAAGGGCATCACCATGACCGCCTCGACGTGTGCTGCATCCAGATTCCAGAGCGACCATGCCCTCCAAGCGTTCTTCGTCTTCAATCCCGAGGGCTCCTAACGCGGCCTCTAGATCTGGTCTGACCTAGCCTCCGGCCTCTCTGCCCTGCACTGCCCTTCCACGGCGGTGCCAACATCGTCTTCGCGCCGTGGATACTCACCAGCGTGGTCATCATCTTAGTTCGCCTCAGGACGCGACCAAGTGCCCCCCTCCATGCACGGACACGGTATAGCAACTCGCCTCAGTATAAGAACTCCTCGGACCTCGGCTGTCATTCAAGTATGCAAGTTCATAACCATTTCTCTAATTTCTCTAAACAAGAACACCGAGATAACTTACCACCGAGTGTTTTACGGCATGCCACACTAAGCAAAGATTGTTCATCATTCAAGACAGCTTTCAGATTTTCGCACATAGAAAAACCAGATTAGGTTAAGCTGAGACATGTTTTTTAAATGGTAGCAGAGGAGATGAAGGTGGACAGCGGTGACAGCCAAGGAATTGAGGGAGCTGTGAATGCCTGAAAATTGATAGAGAGTTCCTCGAGGGAGGAGACCTTTACAGGAGATTGTCATGATGTCAAATACAGGTCATGGTTATTTCTTCTCTGGCCATTGTTGCTAATCGTATTAGCACACCGGCGAGAAATTGCAGTTTTAATTTTGAACATAACAGCCGGCTGCCAATTTCGTGTGATCAGATCAATTTGTGTTCAATGAACTTCACATCTTTCGATTCGGTGTTGATTTGATACATGCAGTTGAAGAATGATGGTGACTTCCTCTTCTTACTGGCATATGCAGCAGCTGCAACAGTATGAATTGTCACTTTGTATGTCACGTTCAAATATAGTTTGGGGGTAACTGAGACCTATGATATTTTACAGTTTCAGTATGGGAACCTTGATGCCATGTGCTCCTCACTAATCAATGCAAAGAGGAATGGGAAAGACTTGGTGGTAACTGACTGAACACATTCCCTTTTTAGTTGTCTAACCATACATGTGCACTTTCGGTTTCATTAGTTTCTTACGCATCTTAAAAATATTACTGGAAATGAGAGCAAATAAATAACTTGTATCTGTCCATTTCTTGCCTTGAAACTTAAGCTCTAGGTCTCGGGCTAAAGAGAATGACCAATGAGGGGATATGGTAATTTTGAAATTGAAGTTCTCCTACACTCCTATGTATGCAAAGGGAAAGTACAATGACGTTAACTGGGCATTGAGTATTGTGGATGAGCCAAGAGTTAATTTTTCAGCCCGTGTTCCTTCCTCTTTGGAGCTTTTTACACTTATTACATATTTACATTTCAATCTAAAATATAATTACATAATTATAAATAAAACACATGATTATCTATTTGTTAAGATAAAATGTACTTCAATCTTATTTTGACTATTCTAATTTCCTAGCTGAACCCTTTTCGGCATTCTAGCAATTTTTGTGGATATTACGTGGATATCTGAAATTCTATGTACTCGCGTTTCAGGAAATCTATGGGCGAAAAGCATTACACAAAGTGCAGGGCGTATGGGTTATGCATTCAAGACCACAAGATGGTAAAATGGTTTGATACTTCGCTTGGTAGGTCCTACACTTCCTTTTCTTTTCCGCTTACCTCCTTTGCAAAATATTAAATGAGTATTCAATGTTGTTACACCAAGATATATAAAACCGTGTGCCCTTGACATATCTTTTACCATTATATTTTCAAAACATTCTCCAAATGTTATAGCAGGCTTCTTCTTTTGTCGATTTTGACACAGTTTTGAATTTTTTGCAGATGAAGGTGAACCTTATACTGGGGATAGAATAAGCACGACGAGCCGGTTTTGGTATATCTGGTCGGATATTTGCATCATGTTGTATTCAAGTATTATCCACTTGATACTACAGGTTGGGTAAAATTCACATCACTCATTTCCTATCTCATGAATGCTATGATTTTTTTGTAGGTCGTCCTTTATCTAGAGCTCTATGTAAGTGTTCTCTGAATTCGGATACTATGTTTGAAAAACATTTGATTCTTGCACATCAGAGCTAACATGCATATTTACAGGCATGTTGCCTGAAGTATATCACACTGCTATGAAATATAGCATGTCTTTAGTGCATTTAGCTTTTACGGGCATCTACTTGAACTCTCTTACTCTCTTCATGTTTCTGATATTTTCTGTGGAACTTGCATGACAAATATCAGAGATTACATGAAACATCTGTGAACCTAGGGAATGGCAAGATTTTGTGAAATATATCTGGAACCTTTGTGGTACATTTAGTGAATAGCAAGATGACGTGGAAATTCATGAGAGAGATTCCTCTTTCTTAGATAAGAAGCATGTGCCAATGAATTACAAGCAATTCCTATATGGAACATAGAAAAACTGCTCTGTTATGTAAATCTGAACTCAACTGAATTGGATATTTTCAGACTCAGAGAAGAGGGCTCAGCTACACTGGCCAAAATTATACCAGATAATGCTCAAACTAGCAGGGGGGCATTTCTCTCAGTAGTACCAAGTCATTACTAACTAGGTCTTATGTTCTGCGAGCACACAAAAAAAGAATGATGCTGTTGTAAAGTTCAGAAGTGAACTTGCTGTTTTGGAACTTGATCTGCATGTTAGCCTTTTCTTGTTTGATTTGTTTAACGGGTTGTAAAGTCTCATCTTCCCTCCAGGTTAGAAGGTAATTTCTTGTTTGTTTTTCATGTGTTCCAATTTTTTTTGACCCCTTTAATGTCTTGTATATCCTGAAAATACATGTTTGGTCCTCTGTGATCATTCGAAAGAAAGCTGCACATTTCTTGAAGGTGACTGTTTACCAATTCTGATGTTCCATCAGGGTCAAGGAAGGTAAATGGAAAATATATTCAGTCTCATCTTCTCTCCAGGTTAGAAGGTAATTTCTCACAACGAGCTACTGCTAGCATGATAGAGGCTCTCCATCATTACATTTGAAATTCTATTTTTTTTTTGCAAAGATATTAGACACAATTACAATAGTCACTTTAAACTTCTCCTTGAAGTGACCCACAGAATTAAAGACCAATCCTGAATGCCTGTCCTTGAGGCATGTCTACATAGGGTTGAACAGACAATACTTGATTAGCACTGATCCATGCGGAATCTATTTGCAATCAACATTTGTTTGTTGACCTGCTACTAAGTTGCTATATATTGCAGTATACACTAGGTAGGTCACGGAACTGAGATGTGGTGTTTTCGGCTGGTGGGATTGTTCCAGTTTGTGATAGTACTCCCTACCCCCTACCTATTGACCTGAAATTCGCGATCTACCTACTGTAAAAAAAATCATATCTAATCCATTTAGACAAATTGATCCTTTATTCTGTTACATGTTAGTTTGTCATAATAAGTCAACTATATTTTCAAGTATACTGGTAGTCACAGACTCACGGTTCCACAAGCAGGCAACAATGACGATTCTGTTGTCATTTACTCCAGTAGTAGTATAACTCTTGTTCACACTATCATGTTGTGAGTCATCAATAATGACATGAATATTCGATCTATAAAGTAGGTATGTTAACCGTGATATTCAAGTGTATTTTTGGTTGCGATCTGATGTTTTACTCGACCAAGGTCTAATCTGATCTGATTTTTGGTTAACAGTGATATTCAAGCGCTCGGCCCACGATGTTATTGAGCCCATCAGCATGCTGGAGGTAACAAGGAAGAGCGGGAGTAATGGAGACCTCACGCATTAGGATTTCTGACTGGCCGAATAGCTTTAAATCACAAAAAGGAAGAAATAATATTTTGTAAAGCTTTGTGCTTTTCTCTGAGTTTTGTATGCTCAAGGAAACATTTTGATGAAACTAGATGCTTCTAAGATGTCCTCTCTAGCATGCACTTAATGTTTTGCATCCCGACTCCTTCCCAAACAATTTACCCGTAATTTCGTATCCTTCCTCTACTCCCTGACACCGAGAGAGGTGAATGCCTTCGTGAATTGGTTGAGGTGGTGATGACGACACAATGTCTTTGTTGTTGTACTGCATAGCGTGTTGTGGGCGAGATGTAACCAAGGAAAACTTGCTTTGTAAGCCTTTGTAATGCAGATTTGTCTCCCACCCGTTGCAACGCACGGGCATGTTACCTAGTATGATAAAATACTAGTAAAATTGCCCGTGCGTTGCAACGGGGAGAAATAATATGTGTTACGCACTTGCGCGTGCACAAGAAATTTATTCTCGTAGGTAAACCCACAACATGTAGAAAAGCTGCCAAATTTAGCTCGTCCACTTGGCACTCTGCGGTCAGGTCTACCGTCCACTGCTTCCTTTGGCCACCGCTTAATCCATGCCACGTGTACAAGTACGTTAGGACCATCAAATCTATACGCCGCTATCGCCAGCTCGCCTCACTACGAGAAGATCTTCGCCTCCGGCGAGATTCGTAAAAGAACGAGTAGAGAAAGGTCACATGAATTATTCGAGAGGAGTCGATATATGAATTTCCGTGCAGTGCGCGGCACTTCACCCAAGAGTATATGGTTCTAGTTTTGAAATTGCATTTTAAATACATTTCAGATGTCACAAAATTCAGACATATAACTTTGCGCATACATATCGACTTTATATGAGCTCATGAAATCGTTTCACAGAAACCCGTCATAGATTTTTTTTGTCTTAATACACAGCCCACAAAAAATGTCATTTTTACGAAACATGGCGTGCGCACATAGAATGTCAAGACGTTCACGCTAAAATTTTATTTAGATTTTTTTACATTTCAAAATATTTTTATAGGTGGCAGGAGCATATGCTTTAATTTGCCAAAACGATTTTTCACGCCTGTTTAATCGTCCGCTCAAACACTGGCGGCACTGAGACCCTAATCGAATTTTTATCTACGATTTCGTTTTACACAAAAATTTACGCTGGACTTTCTAGGCCATCAATGAAATGCAGTACTGCCCCTGGCTTCCATGTAGAAAAAGAATACACGAGCTGATAGGTTTAATTTTGCATCGCTCTGATCTGCTCACATGTAACTGGGCTAATTCGATGGGACCTACCATCTCTATATCCATCCCAATCCTGTCCTCTACGGCAGCTCGTCTTTTCCCCTTCTCTCTCCCCTTCCCCTGTTTCTAAATCTCTCCCAAAACCAAAAATCGATCACAAAATTCTGTATCAAATCAAGAGAAATAGTAATTAGGAAGACCAAATCCACCGCTCATTCCATTCCATCGGTTGGATTTTGATCTCGAGCTGGATCGATTAGGCTAGAAGCGGAGGTTGCTCTCGGGTCAAAGACCTGCACTGATGCGGGGCGGAGGGGCCGACTCTCTCGCCGGCCGGCGGCACACAGGCGCAAAAGAGTTGCGCCTGCCTTAGGGTCTGGATGCCGAGGACGTGGCGGGCGTTGTTGCTGCGCAACGACAGCTAAGATCCCCAGATGCTGGAGGAAAGGAAGGAAGGTTGAGGACGACGGGAAACAACCTCGGCGTCGGCGGGGCGTTGCTCCAGCGGCAGACGACGAAATCGGCCACGCCGGGTCTCCTCACCTTTTGCGGTGCGAAGCAGAGGGAATCGGGGCCCGATGAGGGCGCGAGCACAGACCTATGTTGCCTGGAGGAGAGAAAGAAACGAATCGGTACAGGACTTATGGATGGCATGGTGGGTAATATCATGATTTGGTGGGAGAGCAAAACTGTAAAAACTACGACGGACCGACTAAAGAAGCCTTATTACTTTTACTAGCACAAAATACCCGTGTGTTGCCACGGTCTCTCTAGATCAAATAGTTTTACTCTCTAGTCACAAGGTATGTGTTTATAACCAATTCGTTTGAGGAGGTTTTGTATTCTGTTCAAGGCCAGCTATGGAACAACAATATTTGCATCTGAATATTTGGTTATTTCGATTGATTTTTTTGTGATCATCGACATAATCTATCTTTTGCCACTTGTGATCTGCAAAAGTGGTACACATGTTGAAGTAATATTTTTGCATAGCATCTGCGTCATGTTGATATAATACACTGAAAAGGGGCTAATTAACCTGTTAAATTAAAATCAAGAATGATAAAAGTGAATGCAAAAATACTTTTTCTTGAGCAAAGGAATTGATTTAGATTTTTTATCTAAGGAATTATGTATTTGATCATGCACCAGCGGTTCAATCTCTCGACTGATGGTGTACTACTTGATCGTCATATGCGTAATCTGGTCACTCTTTTCTTGGGAATAACCAATGAAAATATTTATTCGCATATGTCAACTTGTGACTTCACTGTGTGGTACGAGCCACCATGGCGCAAGTTAGGGAATAAGGAACAAGATGAGGCTTGTGCCTCTCTATGCTGGACAAACTGTTGCTGGACACGATGATGGATGAAAGGTACACTGAAGATGGATGGAGAGATGGCTAGTCTGATGTATTAGAAGGTGAAGCTAGGACGTCAAAACTTGAGGTTGTAGGCTTGCAGGTAGCGATGGCACACAGTGCCAGACTTTGTTTGAGTCATCTTTTGAAGATCAATGCACTAAAGTTCTGTTTTGTGATTTAGGAAGATCGAGTGTATGAAACCCATTTGATCAGTTGTAACTTTGTAATGTCACATTGTAGGAGTGCACTGGATGTAGCAATTTCTACATAAATAATTTCATCGATTTCCTTGAAATTTGGGCAGCAATTTCAGGTCATACATGAGTAGTTTAACAGTTTTTCGCATAACTTTTAGGCAAGAATTCAACAATATTTCACATACCGAAGGTTGAGATCGTTTCATATAGCAATTTGACAGCAATTAAGGGAGAAATCAAACAACAAGAACAACCAGCAACAATAACATGCGTGCTCAGATAGCTCCAAAGAAATGATTGCATCATCCAAATTTTCCTTAATAGCAAACATCTTAAAGCCAGACTGAACTAAAAACACTCTTTATTGAAAATAAATCCCAAACAGATAGCTACACCCCTCGAGGGCTAGCTTAAAGACATATACATGGGATATCATAAGAATCATAAGAAAGACATACATGGGATATCTTAATTGACCACCTTGTTATATATCTAGGAATCATAAGAATTTTATGTACGGGGACATTGGCACTAAAGATAAATTAACCAACGTAAGTATAGAGAAAATAGTATTTGGTAATATCCATAAGCAGTCGAGTTCACATGGTTTGTCATTTTGGCATACAGTTCATGAGCATAATACCTGGTGCCCTTGAATAGAAGAACCAGCGAGACCTGCAGAAACTAATTGTATCAGACATGGGGATTCTAACAGAAAATAAGGAGGACTAACGCAGGCCCAAATGAGTTCTATAGTTATCAGACCATTGCACGTAAGCTAAATTTTAACCTGCATACAACATTAGAGGAGCGATATGGAGGATCAGACTGACCAGAACGCATGAGGATACAGAAAAGCGCAACTTGCTAGTGGGATGGGACTAATCCCATTTATTGACCAGTATAATTGGATGAAAAACAAATCTGAATCCTGAGTTGGGAAGGGCCGGAGTTTAGTTGGAGCCAGAGCACCACCGCCCTTTGAGGCAAGCGTCGGCGCCTTCATCATCCACAGTAGAGGAAATTGCTTGGATCCTTCCTGGTCAAAGCAGATCCATGCCTTACTGGCAGGAGGCGGCTGCTAATCTCCTTCCTAAATGCGCAGATCCATGCCTTACTGGCAGGAGGCGGCTGCTAATCTCCTTCCTAGATGCACCCGTAGTTGGAGGAGAGGAGAAGCCTTAGCTGTACGGCATTAAAAAACCTTCACCGGCGGCAAATCGGTACAGAGATTATCGAGCTGCGCACCTGACATGAAGGCATGTGAGAGGAATTCGAACGCCGGCATCTCCGGTCGTTGAGGAGGTCCATCGGAGAATCCTCGCTGTAGTGAGCACCGGCACCACGGTCATGGACGACTTCCCCACTTTTCGACACCATCGCCGACCTCCAAGCCGGCCACCGTCCTCCCATGTCCGCCTCAGATGCGCGCATCTAGGGTCAGCGGCGGACCGTTGGAAGATCGGAGATGCCACAGTTGCTGAGTTTCATTGGTTCCGTAGCACGGGGCGACGTTGTGCAAGGCCGGAGGAGGAGGATATTGAGGGAAGGAGCCGGCAACGGCGTGCCACGCCGGAGGAGGAGTAGGGCATCGAGCGAGGGAGTAGACTCGTCTCTTAGCGAACCGGCATCTATCACTTGGCAGTGGCGAAGAAGTAATATTTCCAAACCTCAGGGGTATAATCGGTAAGTAAAAAAGACGTACCATACCATCACCACCGGTTCCAATATTATAGTTTAGATTATTAAGCAAAAATGCCCGTGCGTTGCAACGGGAAAAAGTTGCAGTTCTCGAGACGCCCTAAGTTCTCGTTGGCATGGCAGGAGCACCAAGTTAGATGACGTTCGGCGCGATGAAAGTGCATTGCAACGGATATGTATTATTAATATGATTCGTAAAATATTAAATAAGATAATGTAGTCAGAAAAAACTCCAAAATGGCAATAATACTGTACACATTCTAATGGAATGGAATACATTTGATTACATCGCAAAGGGCTAGTTCATGGAGTAGAACACGGTCAATTTTCTCATTAGCATAGCATCCCATGTTTTCATTCTACTGCTAAAAATGCCAGCAGTGGCCAATCATGTTTGCATATATAGGTATAAAAGTGAATTCAAATCTACCTTATAGCAGTGATGTCCATCATTTGCATCAAGCAATTTTGCACACCAGTTTTCGAACACGATCTTGCACATAATTATAAGCATGTACGCCTACCTTCTCGAATTATTTGACGCAAACTTCTCTACATACGGACGTATCTACACACTAAGAGGGTGTTTGGTTAGGCTTTTTACTTGACTTTTGGCTTTGACTTATAAGCCCAAAAGGCACCTAAATGGGTGCTTTTGGCTTTTGGCTTTTGACTTCTGTTTTACTATGATATAAGCCAAAAGTCAAAAAGCCAAAATCACCTAATTGGGTGCTTTTATGGCTTATAAGCCAAAGCCAAAAGCCAAGAAAAAATTCTAACCAAACACCCTTTAAAACGCATCTAGATACTGGAAAAAAAGTCGTCGTTACAACTATGGATCCTTCATGCCTTCATGGTATCTCTAAAATGGTAAGCTCCAATATTTGCCAAGAGAATGCTTCTCTAGTATATAGGAATCAGGTAGAATGACACTCAAGTCTAGTGGCGCGAAGCGATGAGTCGAATATGTGATGCTTGTACTGCAACAAAAGCCAGAGCCATCATATGCAATGTCAATTAACTTGCACAATGAGGTAGGAAAAGCGTGGCATTTGACATCATCAGTGGCATATCAGTCTCACCCTAAACAGAGTAACGAACAACTGGGTATGATAACTACAAATCGAAAATGCAGGATATCCAGATGAATAATTCAAATCTGCACGAGAATTTATTGTGCCTCGATCACATGTTTCCAAAGAACATGTCTAGACCCATCTCCTAATGAACTGATCATTAAACAGATTTTCACAACTAATCTCATTCAGTCACTATTCCGTCCATGTCATGCTATATTAACCAAACAATCAAGACTGCAATATTCCAGTTACCATTATGTTTAGACTACTCAGTTTCATTAGTGCCCTTGCTCAGCCGTTGAACCTGTATGTACTCGCATCACACATATCTGATGCCATTATGTCATCATAGTTATATACAGAAAGTAATATAGCAAATGATGGATCGATTGTACCTTTATGTGGATTAGCTCCATGAGCAACACCTCGCAGCGGTAGTTATCGAGCCAGCAGGCTCTGGCTGCACTGGCCGTGCAGGTCGAAAATAACGCCGCCCCTACCGGCTGCCTACTGACACCAAGGCACAGACTTTGCTTCGTTCGGCCGGCCGCCCATCTATCCGCATGCCCGCACTCTGTGGCTGGATCAGTTCGATGTGGAGGTAGAAGCATCGAGCCATCGACTACAACAACCTGTTCCCGAAGCTGTGACCGGAGGAAGCAGGGATGGCCACGGAGTGAGCCGTGGCTGGCGGCAAGCCGGGCGGGGCGCAAGGAAGCGGCGGCGGTGAACAGGCGTGCATGTTGCAGTACTCAAAGACCTTAGTCTATGGGGGATTTGACATTGGAGCGGGACACCGTTCTTGACGAAATCGTCCTTGATCATGTTGTAGATGCGACAGTGCCGCCACCTCATGTGTGTGATATCGAAGCGCTAGACGTCGGAGCTGATCAGCGTGATCATCTTACTCTTCTCGCCTATGACATCGTCGACTGTACATCCGTCCGCTGTAGTCGATGCCTATCTTGCTTGATGTCTCGTTGAATCGCTCAACCTCATCGACTTTACTTCGCCGTGGTCACTGCCTATCTTGCGTTGCATGTTGTCTCGTTGAATCGCTCTTGTGTAGCTTGTATCTCTGGATTGATTGCAGAGCAATCAATCGATTCCATATGTAAAGGCTCAGAGAAGGAAAGAAGTATTAGAGTTGGTATTCGTGTTGTAATAGGACTCTAGTCCTAAGTCGGTTTAGGCAAACCCTAGGCCGGCCGACCCCTCCTCCTCTCTCCTATATAAACATTGTACTCTTGATTAAATCAATACAAGTTATTTTCTCTCCCAAACTATCATGGTATCAGAGCCTAGGTTTTCCGCACCTAGATGGCTCCTCCAACTCCACCGCCGCCGCCGAAAAGTCCTCTCTGGACCGCGGCGGAAGCTCGCACCGCTGGCACGCCACCCTCCTCCTCCACCTCCTCTATCTCTACAACAATTACCCACCAACACCCTCTCCAACTAGCCCCAATTTCTTTAGCCGATACAATATCCGATGTTTCTCCGTTCATACCAATTACCCTAGATCTTGCGCTCCACAACTATTACCATTGGCACCGCTTGTTTCACGTTCATCTCGGTCGATGTGGTCTTCGTGATCACATCGATCCTCGCTAGGTCCAAGATGATCTAGCAATTATACAATGGATCTACACCCGCATCTCCACCGAGCTTTTCAATCTCGTCTCCAACGACGACGCCACCGCCGCACACCTCTGGGCCTCTCTTCAGCAGCTTTTCCAGGATAACAGCGACGCCCGCATCAACGCCCTGCATACCGAGCTCCGCACCATCACTCAAGGGGACGCCTCCATCACCGTTCTATGCCAGAAGATCAAGGCTATCGGCGACGAATTACGTGAGCTCGGCGACCCTGTTGAAGACCGCACACTCATCAATGCTCACCTCATCAACCTCGGCGAGCAATTCGACAAGCAGGTGGCCTTTATTCCGATGATGCGCCCGTGCCCCACCTTTGCTGAAGTCCGGTCTCTACTCCAACTGGAGGCCACGACCCAAGCTCGCAAATCCTTGCGCCCCCCTCAAGCTCAGGTGTTTCACACGGCGGCTTGGCCTCCACCTCCGGCTCCCTCTGCCGGCCCACCTCCCGCTGCCCCGCGGCCCCCACCTAGATGGCATCCAAGTCTGAATTACCGCGGGAAGAATCCCACATACAGGCCGTCCCAACCTCGACCAGCTGCTCCTGCTCCACCTGCGGCCCCCCAGACAGCACCACCATTAGCTTCGACATGGCGTCCCACGCACGACCCATGGACTGGCCTTGTCCAGGCGTGGTCCATGCCTTGGTCCGCTCCGTCTCCCCACGGTGCCCCTCCGGCCTACACCGGGACCTGGAGTCCCGGTCTCCGTCCTGCGATCGGCTCCCCCGGGCTCCTTGGACGACCACCTCAGCAAGTCTACACCGTGCAGGCGCCACCCTCTCCCTACATGGCTCCTCTGGCGCCACCTCAATACGTGGCCTCGCCGACGTCGCTGCCCTACATGTACAACGCTACTCCATCTCTTCAGTACATGCCTGCATCACCCGCTCCGTCGACCGCTCCACCAAGCTGGGACCAAGCCGCGTTCATCGCTGCTATGAACAACTTTACACTCAACAATCACGAAGGTATGGATTGGATTTTTGATTCTGGTGCTTCCTCGCATATGTCTTCAAATATGGATTTTCTGTCAGCTTGTTCTTCCGCTCCTTTCTCTTCTATCACCATTGGCGATGGATCCTCTATTCCAATCTCTTGCACCGGCCAATCTTACATCATTAATCCAAACACAAATTTTATCCTTCGAAATATTCTAGTTGCTCCCTCATTAATTAAAAATCTAATATCTGTTCGCCAATTCACTATTGATAATAATGTCTCTATAGAATTTGATCCCTTTGGTTTATCTGTGAAGGATCTGAAAACGGCGGCGGTCTTCGCTCGTTACAATAGTTCGGGCGACCTCTATCCTCTCCATGGCGCACCCACCTCCACACCTCAAGCCATGATTGCCTCCGTTGACCTATGACATTGTCATCTCGGTCACCCCAACAAAAATACCGTGTCATCCTTGCTGCAAGAGTTTAGCATCCCTAGTTCTAGTTCTTCTCATGATCCCTCTATTTGTAATGCATGTCAATGCGGCAAACATGTTAGATTACCTTTTGGCACATCAACTACCTATAGTACTTTTCCGTTTGAGTTATTACATTGTGATTTATGGACGTCTCCAATACCAAGTGTTTCGGGTTTCAAATATTATCTCGTTATTTTGGATGATTACTCTCACTATGTTTGGACCTTCCCCCTTCGTGCTAAATCTGACGTTCACAAACTTTTTATTAATTTTCGGCAATATGTTCTAACTCACTTTGGTTTCCCAATCCGTTTTATACAATGTGACAATGGAAAAGAATTTGATAACAACCAAAATCGAAATTTCTTTCTCTCCCAAGGCATTCTTTTTCGTTTTTCGTGCCCATACACATCTCCTCAAAACGGCAAGGCTGAACGCTCCCTTCGTTCTATCAACGACATCTTACGCACCTTACTAATTCAAGCATCTCTTCCACCATGTTTTTGGGCTGAGGCTCTACGGACCGCCACCTATCTTCTCAACATCCGACCAACCAAAACATGCCCTCTTTATTCTCCCTTTCAATCCCTTTTTCTATCTCACCCCGATTATTCTGATTTGCGTGTTTTTGGCTGTCTATGTTTTCCTAACACATCTTCTACCGCCGCCCATAAACTAGCTCCAAGATCTTTGCCCTGCATCTACTTAGGCCCATCCGATAATCACAAAGGTTCACGATGTTTTGATCCTTCCTCCGGTCGTGTTCGTATATCTCGTCATGTCATCTTCGATGAACATACTTTCCCCTTTTCAACCGTTCAGTCACCACCGATTTCTACCCCTATTTCCCCAACTCCTGCCCCTATATTGCGTCATTTTTTAGTGCCCACCAATACCCCCGTCGTGGCAGCCGAGCCCTCTGCCGCGGCAGCACCCCCTCCTGCCGTGAGCCCGCGGCAGCCTGCCGAGAGCCCGGCAGCCTGCCGCGTCTCCTTCCCCTGTCGCGGCAGACTCTCCCGTAAGCACATCCTCTAGCCGAAGAAGCACAATTTTCAGCACGTGCTATAGCTCGTAGTAGGTTTACTCAACCTGCTGCAAGCACGCCACAACAGTCCAATAATTCCAATTTTCGTGGCAATTCTTCAAGCAAGCAAGATTCCGCACCATCCGCCGGCCCAGGTGTTTCACACGGCGGCTCGGCCTCCACCTCCGGCTCCCTCCACCGGCCCACCTCCCGCTGCCCCGCAGCCCCCACCTGGATGGCATCCAAGTCCGAATTACCGCGGGAAGAATCCCACGTACAGGCCGCCCCAACCTCGACCAGCTGCTCCTGCTCCACCTGCGGCCCCCCGACAGCACCACCATCAGCTTCGACATGGCGTCCCACGCACGACCCATGGACTGGCCTTGTCCAGGCATGGTCCATGCCTTGGTCTGCTCCGTCTCCCCACGGTGCCCCTCCGGCCTACACCGGGACCTGAAGTCCCGGTCTCCGTCCTGCGATCGGCTCCCCCGGGCTCCTTGGACGACCACCTCAGCAAGTCTACACCGTGCAGGCGCCACCCTCTCCCTACATGGCTCCTCTAGCGCCACCTCAATACGTGGCCTCGCCGACATCGCTGCCCTACATGTACAACGCTACTCCAGCTCTTCAGTACATGCCTTCATCACCCGCTCCGTCGACCGCTCCACCAAGCTGGGACCAAGCCGCCTTCATCGCTGTTATGAACAACTTTACACTCAACAATCACGAAGGCACGGATTGGATTTTTGATTCTGGTGCTTCCTCGCATATGTCTTCAAATATGGATTTTCTGTCAGCTTGGTCTTCCTCTCCTTTCTCTTCTATCACCATTGGCGATGGATCCTCTATTCCAATCTCTTGCACCGGCCAATCTTACATCATTAATCCAAACACAAATTTTATCCTTCGAAATATTCTAGTTGCTCCCTCATTAATTAAAAATCTAATATCTGTTCGCCAATTCACTATTGATAATAATGTCTCTATAGAATTTGATCCCTTTGGTTTATCTGTGAAGGATCTGAAAACGGCGGCGGTCCTCGCTCGTTACAATAGTTCGGGCGACCTCTATCCTCTCCATGGCGCACCCACCTCCACACCTCAAGCCATGATTGCCTCCGTCGACCTATGGCATCGTCATCTTGGTCACCCCAATAAAAATACCGTGTCATCTGTCGTGGGTTTGTCATGGCAAGTCCTTCCTCAGGTAAGGTGAGTTCTGGGGCCATTGATGATTGAAGTACGTAGGAGTTGTTAATCTCTCCAAGGGACAAGGATTTACCCAGGTTCCGCCCCTCTGTTTAGAGGTAAAGACCTACTTCCTGCTTGTTCTTTATTGCTATGGATCTGATCTTCATTACAAGGTTCCGGCTCCTAACTGTGGAGTCGGCGACTATGGGTTTGGTGTTTCTTGATTGCTTATCGATCTAAGGTCCAGGACCCCGCTTATAAAAGGTGGCTGGGTCCCTGGATTTACAACTTACACCGAGTCACAGTTAGACACGGAGTCCTACTCTAGGTCTTGGCCTTCCAAGTTAGAACTCTGGGTTGTACTTGGACTCCTTCCTGACGGGTCCTTTCTTCGTCATGGGCTTAGGTCGGCTTGTCTCCAGCCCAGCCCATGTGACTTGATGTGCGACTCGGCTTTGGCCTTCTTGGTCTTGGCGGGTCTACTTTCCGGGTCCATGGGCCTACCTATAAAGTATCCCCCCATCAGTAGCCCTCGAATTTATCTTGGGTGCAGCTTTGCGGCTTCCTCTGACTCCTTGGGTCGACTCCTTGGTTCGACTTCTTCAATCTGAGTCCACCACTCTTGCCTTTGCATTAGCTGGCCGAGTTTGTTATGGCTCTTGTGAACAAGTTCTGAGGAACTTGACTCCTTTCAACTCTCACTGTCACAGGACTCGCCTTTCTGAGACAAGCCGTCTCCTTCCACTTCCGTGACTCGTCTTTCTCTTATCATTTCCTGTATGACTCTTAATCACTGAACCGTTATCCACAGTTTAACTATGGACCGTTACTGTAACTTTCCAGGGTTTTTCCCCTCTTATAAATCGCGAAGGGTAGGGTCCAGAGCCCTCACTTGTCCCTTTCGCCCCCAAATTTGTCTTTCTCCTTTGCTCCTTTCTTCCCGCGCGTAGCACACCCCGCACGCTCGCCATGGCTCCCAAGCGCGCCAAGACAGCTTCCAAGGGCAAGGCCTCCACGTCCAGCAGGACGGTCGACATCGCCGCCGCGGCCGCCGCCGCCGCTAGAGCTCCATCATCGAAACGCTCGATCTCCGCCGATTGGGGCGGATCCACTGTTACTGCCGAGCAACTCAAGGCGCATCGGCTCGCTGGCCTGCTTCCCTCCAACGTCAAGGCTCGTGCCCCAGGGGACGAGGTGGTGCCCTCTCCCGCGAAGGATGAGGTCGTGATCTTTTCTGAACATCTATTCCGCAGATTCACACCTCCGGGTAATCTTTTCTTCCGCCAGCTTCTAGGCTTCTACAAGTTGCGCATCCATGATTTAGCTCCCAATTCTGTCTTGACCTTGTCCAATTTTGTCACCCTCTGTGAGTATTACCTCGAAATCGAGCCAGACCTAGATCTTTGGCTCGAACTCTTCTACTGCAACCCCCAGCCTGAGACCTCTGGAGGCCCTCTCCTTCAATGCGGAGCTGTTGCTCTTAAGCGTCGCCTCCATTCTGTCTTCTCAAAACCTGTTTTTCCAAACCATGTCAAGGATTGGCACAAAACTTTCTTCTACTGCAAAGACACTTCTCCTACAGATGAGCCTCGACTCCCTCTATTCTCTGAGGATCGCCCAGAGGCAACTCCTCTGATGAAGGCTAGGTGCTCAGAGGCAGCCCGGCCAAAGTTTGAGTCTTTGATCCTCCGAGTTCAGGCTCTTCTGTCCCATAACTTGGAAAACATGGACCTTGTACGCTGCTGGATGACCTGGAGAATTCAGCCGCTGAGTCCTAGGACTCGGCTTATCTGTCAGTACACCCGCTGTGTGATAGACGACCTCCGGACAATAGATAAATTATCAGATGGTCCTGAACTCGGTCGGCTAATCAAAAAGCTGACTGGGAAGCCAGTGAAGGACCAAGCATACTTTGGTCTCCATCCCTTCTGCTCCACCAATCCAGCTCCTGACGTAAGCTTTTTACTTTGTTGCATTTTTAACTTGCTTTTCTCTGTCTCGTTTGCTAACTCATTCCCTCTGACTCTTGTGCAGCTAACTGACTCCTTCTGGAAGCCAGCCTCTGAAGCTGGAACTAGAGTTGAAGCTGAAGCTGAAGCTGAAGCTGAAGCTGAAGCTGAAGCTAAAACTGAGGTTGAGAAGGAGACTCCTGTCACTAAACAAACTACTATGGCATAATACAGTGATGATGATGATGAGGAGTCCTCTCAAGAGGCTCCCGTTGAGGATGATGTTGGTGATGAGGAGTCCTCTCTAGAGGCTCCTACCGAAAATGTTGTTGAAGAGGAGTCCTCTCAAGAGGCTCCCATCGAAAATGTTGCAGAAGAGGTGTCCTCTCAAGAGGCTCCTGTCTCCGAGCAGGAACACATGGCATCAAGTCCTGCAGCTGTGCAACCGACTTCGTCTGAAGAGTCCTCAGGCGTGAAAAGTCGTTCCTCATCTCCTGCTAGGAATGAATCTCGGGCGGCCGTCCCCAAGGTACCCCACTCTCGAGTCTTTGGGTCAAGCGGCTCCATTTCTAAACTTCAAGAATCTACGCAGAGCGTCATTGCTGTCAGGAAGAGGAAGCTACGTTCTGATGGACCTGCAGATAATCCAGATCCATTGCCAACTTCCCATCAAAGGAAGTCGACCTCCCCTCCTGAGAAGGCCAACTCCTACCACTCTGGCATGTCCATGCCATCTTCTGACTCTCAGGCCCCCTTGGACCTTGAGACCAACGTTGGGTATGACTTTTCTGCTTACTTGTACTTTTTATGACTTCTGTATTTCCTTTTCACTAGATTCACTGCTGACTTCTGACTTTATCTATTTTAGGGCTCGGCCTTGTCTCAAGGTCACCAAGCTTCAACACATGACTGATGTCACTTTGGCTCGTGGGTCTGTCCCTCCGTCGACTTCTCAGACAACAAGCACGAGGACAGGTCCCTCCACACCTGCATCTGCAGGTGTTAACATTACTACGGCTCCCACTATTCCCGAGTCCCCTTCAAGGACTCGGGAGGCGACTCCAATGGTGGTCCAGTCCTCCTCTGAGACTAGGATCCCTATCGCTGTGCCTCAAGCTCCTCCAGCTCCTCCTCTGGCGGCTCATGTAGCTCAACCGAACGACAAGACGACCAAGTCCTCCATTGACTACAGTCGACTTCGAGTGGCTGATAACTTATCTTTCTCTGAAGCTTGGGCTGAGGCTGTCGACTTAAATGATCAATCCGCCAGGCTAAAGGATGACGAACAAGCGGCTCTTAGATCTCTTCAGATGATCCATGATGTAAGCTCTATAACTTCTACTCTTTACGCTTTGTGGTAGCCTCCTATTGTAGTAGGCCCCAAGCGCCTGTCTGCGGTGACTTGTGACTAAGATAGGTGCTTTGCTCTGATCTTGAACTCAATTGCTTTATAGAAAAAACTTGCACACTTTAGCCCCCAAGCACTGAGTCCTTAGCTCTACTAGGACTCGGGGCTATTAATTTACTGATTGTTGGGTTCTTGGATCAAAAAACTTTTCCACGAGTAGCCCCCAAGCGCCGAGTTGTCAGCCTGCGACGACTTGGAGCTACAAATCAATGTAGTTAACTGGTATTTTAGCTTGTAGAAAAAATTTCTGCTCTGCGAGTAGCCCCCAAGCGCCAAGTTGTTAACTTGTGATGACTTGGAGCTGATGACTTGTTGACTAGGACTCATACCATCTGGTCTTAAAGAAAAACTGACTCCTGAGTAGCCCCCAAGCACCAAGTTGTTAACTTGTGACGACTTGGAGGTCATGAGTTCTCTATTCGACTGGTAGATCCTGACTTATGAATTCTGACTTGTCAATTCTGACTTGTAATATCTGACTTGTAATGTATGGCTTATCAATTCTGACTTGTGCCTGCAGAACCTGATTGCCAAGATGAAGAGGGATATGAAGGAGCTAGAGGACCAGGCCGCTGCTAGTGCCAGGTCTGCTCAAGCTGAAAAAGAGCACTCCCTTCAACTTGAAAAGGATCCGAAGATTCTATCTGCTGAACTGGAGCAGGTGAAAAAACAATCTGCAGATGCCAAGAGAGTCGCCCAGAAAGCACATAATGATCTGAAAGCGGTCTTTGATACCTGCCACAAAGGCATTGGAGCAATGTGCCAGCATATATTTGGTAAGTTTGTGCCTTTGCTTACTCCTTCCTTGCAATTTTCTGAAGTACTTCTTAACTGATATTCACTAATTTCCTTCTGCAGGGGCTGACTCCCAAAAACTCAAGCTGCCTGTTAGCAAGCAACTCCATGAGATGCTAGACCACTGCCATGGACTACAAGAGGGAGCTCGTGCTGTGGTGAAGTACTTGAATGCCAAGGGCAAGTGCCCCAAAGAGCCTGAACGTCTGGTGGATGAGTTGTCCAGGGCACCAGGGTATATGCGTCTTTGGAAGCAATCCTCTTTGAGGAGAGCCTCCATCAGGATCCTTGCCTTGGCCACAGCTACTATCCCACTGTCTTGGAGCCAGCACTGCTTACCATGGGGAAACCAGAGCAGCATGAAAATGGTACTCCATTCACCCAGGATGACTTTAAAGCTGAGGAGAAGTTGGTGCGCCCCTATGCTTGTGAGATTGCCAACAAGATGGACCCTGAGGTATGGGTTCATCATTATGACTTGGAGAACAAAAGGGTTGCTCTAGAGACTCCTGCGATTGTAAATTTTGGCCGTCCCTCACAGGACTCAGCTGGTGCCCCTCCTTCTGCTACGCCGAGTTCTTCTACCCTGGCGGCTCCTGTGCTTAACAACCCAACTGGTGCAGAGCCTGTATTGAAGACTCCTGTTGCGCCCACTCCTTCAAGAGCTATCTCTGGTGACTCCCGTGCTCAAGAAGAAGGACTGGCTCAACATATGAGGAGTCCTCGAGGCACTGGTTTCCAAACAAAGAAAGTTGCCACCAAGCCTCCTATGAAGCCGGCTCTTGCCTCAACTGCTCAAGTTAAGGACAAATCTCCAGCCAAGGACTCCTCAGCTTCAGCCAAGAAGTCGACTCCTGCAAAGGATAATTCCCTTGATGATTTTTATCATTGTGTAATGATGTACTACTGGTGTTAAAACGTTTAGCTTGTTAGCTATTTTTAATTTGTGCCAATCGGCTTGTAATGACTTACTTAACTTACTGTGACATTGATATGTCTTATCTATGCAAGTCATTGGTTGGTTCTTATAACCCGTCTAACTGTCCACTGATGAATAAGTAGGCCCTGCATGACTTCTCTTACAGCTTGTGCTGACAAGCTCCCAACTTCTTATGTCCTTTAGTATCCATGAGAGCCGGAGACGAGTCATGCCTATAGATTAGCCATATTGTGCAGGATGCATCTGACTTACCAGTGAGAAAATTAGGAAAAGTTCGGCTACTGAGCCAGGTCCAAAGGTCTAAGCTTGACTTTTTTCCTGAAAAGCAAGCCCCCAAGAACCTTGATGATCAAATTTAAAGAACAAAGCGCACTCACTGGGTGACTCGACTAAAGAACTCATATTCACTGAAGCCGGCTTTATTTCCTTTGATCATAATAATTTGATTACATCTAGGCATGGCTCACTGGGCTCTTTGCCTTTCTACTCATAAAACTATTACAATTTAGGTATAGTAAGGACGTAACTGAGCTATGTTCCATGGCCTCTTTGACTCTGCATAGGGATCAAGCGTATGAGCTGTGTCAGATCCTTTACTTTCACTTGCCGGCTCTCGTACATCAATTAGATAGTATGACCCATTGTGCAAGTTCTTTCTTATGACGAACGGTCCTTCCCATGGTGGAGATAACTTGTACATCCCTTCTGTCGTGGTATGAACCGACGGTGAAGATACGGGACTATGTATGCGCGGGCATCGTCGATGTGGGTTAGTGGACGAACGACACGGGAGACAAGATTTATACAGCTTCGGGACCCGGGAAACATCATCCGGTAATATCCCTACGTGCTGTTTGTGGCTAGGTCTTATTCCTCTCATGGTGGAAGTCGCCGATGAGGCGGCTCCTCTATTGTATAGCTCGTTGTGTTGAGCGTCTAGATCTGTCTAGGCCTATTGGGTCGTGCCCTCTTTGGGGCACCTTGCCCCTCCTTATAAAGGTGGAGGAGGCCGGCTTACAAGTAGAGTCCTCTTAGGACTCGGCTAATCTATTACAAGTTGGAAAGGTGAGTCCTTTTCCTATTCTAACTAGAGTCAGCCTGCTGGGCTTCCTCCTGGTGGGCCTCGTTGATCCTCCTTGCGGGTACCCGTGTCCCATATCCCCGACAGTAGCCCCCGAGCTTTTGGATGACTCGCAGAGTCATGCGGAAGGTCTTGATTTGTTGAAGAAATGGGACACGGAGTTTGTGCCGAGTTCTTTGCCGGCTTGTAGATGTAGCGCTTGCCGAGTCGTAGATATCAACGATGTCGCGGAACCCGGCTTCAGCCTTTGCCGAGTTGTCGATGTAGACTTTGCCGAGTTGTCGATGTAGATGTTGCCGGGTTGTCGTTGTAGATTTTCCTGAGTTGTCGATGTAGATGTTTGCCGGGTTGTTGGCGAAGATGTTGTCGAGTCGTCGTTTGCCGAGTCGTCGATGCCGGCTTCTCCGGTCGACTTGTTAATGCCGGCTTCTCCTGCCGACTTGTTAATGCCGACTTCTCCTGTCGACTTGTTGATGCCGACTCCTCCTGTCGACTTGTTGATGCCGACTTCTCCGAGCGACTTGTTGATGGCGAGTCGGAATTTTCTCCGAGTCCTTTTGACGAGTTGTATGACTTTGCTCGAGCTTGTTTACACCGGTATATGTATAGCCCCCAAGCGCCGAGTTGTTAACTTGTGACAGCTTGGAGCTTGTATTGATGACTCATAACTTCAGATGATGTAGCCCCCGAGTGCCGGGTCGTTTGCCTGCGACGACTCGGGACTCCTTGATGTATAACTCATGACTTTCAAATGATTTAGTCTCCGAATGCCGGGGTTGTAAATCTGCAACAACTTGGAGATAAAAACTTTTAGAATTTGATTACTGCTTAACTTGTAGAAAAACCTGATCCGTGAGTAGCCCCCAAGCGCCGGGTTGTTGGCCTGCGACAACTTGGAGCTAAAACTTTGTGAATTTGATTGATGCTTGAGCTGATTTGGTTCTTATAACCCTTCTTAGTTTTATACTGATGAATAAGTAGGCCCTGCCCGGTCTTTGCTAATTAGCAGCCAGTTTGTTGTACAGGATGCATCTGACTTACCAGATAAAACTAAGGAATAAGTTGGCATCTGGGCCAGGTCAATGAGTCTAAAGCTTGGCTTTTTCCTGAAATACAAGCCCCCAAGGACCTAATGATCAAAGTTAATAAATGCGCACTTACTGGGTGTCTCGGCAAAACTCTTACTGTAGAGAAGCCGGCTTTAACCCTTTGGTCATAATAATCAGAGCTCTCTGGGCTCGTTGATGTTGCGGAGCTCTCTGGGCTCGTTGGTGTTGCGGAGCTCTCTGGGCTCGTTGGTGTTGCGGAGCTCTCTGGGCTCGTTCTAACTTGGTAGGACTTTCAGCTCTCTGGGCTGCTTCTAACTTGGTGGGACTTTCAGCTCTCTGGGCTGTTTCTTACAATATTGCGAGCATTAGATATCTCGACTTTAATAAATCCGTTGCGAGCAATAGATAGCTCGACTTTGAAAAATCTGTTGCGAGCAATAGATAGCTCGACTTTGAGAAATCCGGTGCAAGCAATAGCTCGACTTTTGAGAAATCCGTTGCGGGCAAAGGATAGCCCGACTTTTAAATAAATTTGGTGCGAGCTATTTGAGATCTCGACTTTTTAGAAATTCATGGCGGGTTTTTAAAGAACCCAACTTTGAGATTTGGCTATATTAAGCCTCCAAGGATCGATTTGATATGCCACCTAGAATTTTCAGAGATAATAACGATACTCAACTTATATTAGCCCCCTTGCATTATTTAAAACTTACTTTGTAATTTTCTGGATTATCTCTGCAATTTCTTTATAAACCAGATATATAGCTCTCGGAATTAACCCGGAATTAACTTTAAAGGAGCTGACTTTATATAATTTAACTGAATGAATAAAATATGAAATTTAAATAAAAAGGCGACTTAGCTGGTTATTTTCTGTAGACGATGATGCTTACAAGTCGACGGACTGTCGTCGTCAAAGTCGTCCGAGTCCACTAGACCCGGTTGCCAGCTCACCTTGCTATCCGAGTCCTCTTGATTCGGATTTTCTTCTTTTGTAATGTTGATATGTACGCGATCTGCTTCAACTTGCTTTTCTCCTTTTGATCCGATTCAACGTGCAAATACATGATCCTGGATTTGTGCTGATCCGGCTAGTGATCAGCTTAATTGATCTTTCTTTCTGTTTTTGACTTGATTGATTGATGCAACACTGTAGCAACCCAAAAATGATTTTCTCTTGCAAGGCCAATCTCCAAAATTGCTTTTAATCCTCGGGAACCGATCCAGTGATTACTCAAACAGCCTTTTTTTTCATCCAATCTGGTACGCCTCGTCTCGTTGGTTGACCCGGACGTTGCGCCGCGAATTTGAATACCGAAGCTGACTCTACTTTGATAGCTTGTCATCCGACATGCTCCTCTTTTCTTTCCTTGAGCTGCTCACTTGAAATCCATTAAAGCAAGCAAATCAAACGCGAGTGGCTAGCTCCTTTTTTCTTTTCCAACTTGGAATCTGAATCATACGTACGTAAGCTGCCATGCATGTGACTAACGATTCGGCCGTAAAATCCATGCAGATAATTGGTGTCCTGCCATCCTCCTTCGTCTTGCACATGACTCTCAGGTCTTGGATATTGCCGTCCATGAGGTTGTACGTTTCCTACTCTGAGTGGTACTGTTCCCTTTGCTTCTAAGATTTTGGAAACTAGGCCACGTGATGGCCTGATCAACTTGTACTCGCGTGAGTTCCAGTATTACCCAGCCTGTATTTTCTTCTTTCCTCTGTTGTATTTCCTTAGGTCTTCACGCGAGCTGCTCTCCTGGCCGGTTTCCTTTTCTCTACCCTTGCTTGTATACGGCCGTGTGTCTGCTGGATGTGTACGCGAAGTATCCAGGCCCAGCGTTTTTGGCTCCGATCGCAACACGGACTCGGGAAGCTGGCGTGGACGTGGAAGTTGGCGAGGATGCTGGAAGCCAACCTTGATGCTTGATCCGGTGAATTTGATCAGCTGCATACGGAGGCGATGTTGATGTCGAGCCCCCGCGGCCGCCGAGTGGATGAAGATTTTGATGCGATGATGAACTCGTCGTCGTCGTTGATGAAGTTTGGACCCATCGAATTGTGAATCCACGCGCACTAGCCCCACGGTGGGCGCCAAATGTCGTGGTATGAACCGACGGTGAAGATACGGGACTATGTATGCGCGGGCATCGTCGATGTGGGTTAGTGGACGAACGACACGGGAGACAAGATTTATACAACTTCGGGACCCGGGAAACATCATCCGGTAATATCCCTACGTGCTGTTTGTGGCTAGGTCTTATTCCTCTCATGGTGGAAGTCGCCGATGAGGCGGCTCCTCTATTGTATAGCTCGTTGTGTTGAGCGTCTAGATCTGTCTAGGCCTATTGGGTCGTGCCCTCTTTGGGGCGCCTTGCCCCTCCTTATAAAGGTGGAGGAGGCCGGCTTACAAGTAGAGTCCTCTTAGGACTCGGCTAATCTATTACAAGTTGGAAAGGTGAGTCCTTTTCCTATTCTAACTAGAGTCAGCCTGCTGGGCTTCCTCCTGGTGGGCCTCGTTGATCCTCCTTGCGGGTACCCGTGTCCCATATCCCCGACACCTTCCCTGTTTTGGACTAGGCGAAGCACTAAGTCACCCTCCTGGAAAGTCCGAGTCTTGATTCTGCGTGCGTGATACCGCCGCAAGTCCTGCTGATAAACTGCTGATTTCTCAAGGGCTAACTCCCTTGCTTCCTCAAGTGCGTCCACCGAGTCCTGGCGAGCGAGTTCATTCTCTGTCTCGACCTAATTGGCGACTCGTGGCGAGTCATGCAGCAAGTCACTAGGCAAGACGGCCAAGTGATAGGAATAGTACCCTTGCGGGTACTCGTGTCTCTGATAAGGTTGTCCCATTATCTGTAATGATGTTGTGACGATATCCAAAGCGTGTTGCTATCTTCTTGAAAAATCTCACTGCTGATGCTCCGTCGACTCTGCTGACGGGTTCGACTTCCACCCACTTGGTGAACTTGTCAACTGCTACTAGCAGATGGGTCTTGTGGCAGGGCGACTTTGAGAAAGGACCCACCATATCAAGCCCCCAAACTGCAAACGGCCAAGTGATAGGAATAGTTCTGAGTTCTTGGGCTAGCACGTGGTCTTGCCTTGCGTACCTTTGGCATCCGTCACAGACTCGCACTATCTTTTCTGCGTCCAGATGTGCTGTTAACCAAAAGAACCCGTGCCTGAAAGCTTTTGACACCAAGGATCTAGTGGATGCATGATGACCACAATCACCTGCATGAATCTCTTGCAATATTTGCCTGCCTTCCTCCGGAGACACACACCTCTGGTAGACTCCAGTGACACTCCTTCTGTACAACTCGCCATCAATGACTGTGTAGGACTTGCATCGTCTGATGAGTTGTCTCTGTTTGACTTCATCCTCTGGGAGTTCACCCCGGAGGAGATATGCAAGGTAGGGCTCTGTCCATGCTGGTATTGCCCGTACTGCTGCCACAAATGCCGACTCTGGATCTGGGAAGGCTAACTCCTCCTCTGAAGGCAATTTGACTGATGGGTGGTGAAGTTCATCCACAAATACGTTTGGGGGTACTTTCTCTCGTCGAGAGCCGAGCCGTGATAACGCATCTGTGGCCTCTTTCTTGCGTCTGTCAATATGCTCCACTTGATAACTAGAAAAGAACCCGGCTATGTGTTCGACTGCTTTCCTGTAAGCCGCCATGTTTGCATCCTTCGAGTCCCAGGTTCTAGATACTTGCTGAGCTACAAGATCCGAGTCCCCGAAGCACCTGATATGCTTTATGTTCATCTCCTTGGCCAAACGCAGGCCGTGTAGCAAAGCCTCATACTCTGCCATATTGTTTGTACAATCGAAATGCAACTGAAGGACATATGCAAACTTATCTCCTTTCGATGAAGTTAAAACCACGCCGGCTCCTGAGCCCTCTAGCTGTCTCGACCCGTCGAAGTGCATTGTCCAATACTTGGTGCAGGGTGAACTTGGTGAGGATGTGAAATCTGTCCAGTCATTGACGAAGTCGACCAAAGCTTGAGACTTGATTGCTGTCCTAGGCTCATATGTGATATGGTAAGGACCCAACTCGATTGCCCACTTGGCAACTCGACCTGTTGCATCTCTGTTGCGTATAATGTCTGCTAGCGGTGCTGAACTCACCACTTTGATTGGATGCTCTTGAAAATAATGCTTAAGCTTCCTACTTGCAAGGAAAACTCCGTAAACCAACTTCTGCCATTGAGGGTACCTTTGCTTTGAATCTGTAAGGACTTCACTAATGTAGTAAACAGGCCTCTATACTGGGTACTCTTTGCCTTCCTCTGCACGCTCCACAACTACTACTGCACTGACAACTCTCTCATTGGCAGCTACATATAATAGCATGGGCTCCTTATCTGTAGGAGCTGCAAGTACTGGTGCTGATGATAGGGTTTTCTTCAAGCCCTCAAAAGCATCGCCGGCCTCTTTGTCCCATAGGAACTTGTCTGACTTCTTCAGGAGTCGGTAGAGAGGACCCGCCTTCTCTCCGTGTCTTGAGATGAATCTGCTTAAAGCTGCCACACAACCAGTGAGTTTCTGAACGTCCTTTAGATAGGTTGGCTTCTGCAAATTTTGAATGGCCTTGATTTTCTCCGGGTTTGCTTCAATGCCTCTCTCTGAAACAATGAAGCCTAGGAGTTTGCCTGCAGGAACTCCAAAAACACACTTGGCTGGGTTGAGCTTCATCTTGTACTTGCGCAAATTATTAAAGGTTTCTGTCAGGTCTATTATCAAAGAGTCGGCTTTCTGAGACTTGACAACCACATCATCCACATAAGCGTGAACGTTCCTCCCAATCTGCTCCTTGAAACAGTTCTGGATGCATCTCTGATATGTAGCTCCTGCATTCTTGAGCCCAAAAGGCATTGTCGTATAACAAAATGCTCCAAAGGGCGTAATGAAAGATGTATTCAGCTCATCCTCTATCTTGAGTCTGATCTGATGGTATCCTGAATAAGCATCCAGGAAACAAAGTAACTCTGACCCTGCTGTGGAGTCAATGATCTGGTCAATACGAGGCAAAGCAAACGGGTCCTTAGGGCAATGCTTGTTAAGACCCGTGAAGTCGATGCACATCCGCAGCTCACTTGTTTTCTTTGGCACTAGTACTGGATTGGCCACCCACTCTGGATGAAAGACTTCCTTGATGAACTCAGCTGCAAGGAGCCGAGCCACCTCTTCTCCAATGGCTTTTCTTCTGTCATCATGAAACTTGCACAGACCCTGCTTTACAGGTCTTGCATTAGGGTTAACATGTAAGCTGTGCTCGACGAGTTCTCTCGGGACACCTGGCATGTCAGATGGCTTCCATGCAAAGACGTCCCAGTTCTCACGGATGAACTCGACGAGCGCGCTTTCCTATTTGTCAGATAGATGTGCCCCAATGACGAACTGCTTGGAGGAGTCGCCTGGGGTGAAATCCACTGACTTGGTATCCTGAGCTGATTTAAACTTCATCTTCTCCTCTGTGGTCGGCTTCTTGAGTACTGAGTTGTCCTCCGGGTCCACATTTGCTTTATAGAATTTGAGCTCCTCTTGAGCACAAGCTGTCTCGGCCATAGCTGCATCTCCTAGTTCACACTCCAATGCCATTTGTCTGCTGCCATTAACTGTAATGACTCCTGCTGGACCTGGTATCTTGAGCTTCAAGTAAACATAACATGGCCTGGCCATAAACTTAAAGTATGTTGGTTGACCAAAGAGAGCGTGGTATGGACTCTTGAGATCCACTACCTCAAAAGGCATAATCTCTAAACGAAAATTCTCCACTATACCAAAAGCAACCTCAAGATAAATCTTACCGATGGGCTTGGCTGACTTCCCTGGTACGATTCCATGAAAAACTGTCTCAGTGGGTATTAACTGCCTATCTTGCAACTGCATCCTCTTGAACGTGTCATAGTATAAGATGTTAATACTGCTCCTACCATCCATGAGCACCTTGTTCAATGTGTAGCCCCCAACTTGAGGTGCCACCACCAAGGCTAGCTGCCCTGGGTCGTCGAATCTTGGTGGATGATCTGCCCGACTCCATGTGATGGTTTGCTCTGACCACCTGAGCCATTGTGGGATTGCCGGCTCCACTGCATTAACAGCTCTAACTTTCAATTTCTTGGCACGCTTGGACGTGCTTGTTGTAAAGACATGATAATTGCCACGACTCGCGTTCTGTGGCCGAGTTGTGACATAATATTGCCCATTGTCATCGTGAAGTTGCTTCGGGTTCTGCTGGAACCCGCCCTGCTGATTGCCTCCTCCCTGGGGTAGGTTAGGGTTATTGCCGGCTCCTCCACCGTGGTTGCCGGGTCCTCCATCACCATTATTTCCTCTATATCTGTTGTTGTTGCCTCTATTGCCTGGTCCTGGGAACCTGCCACGCTGCAGATCCACACACTGTCCCAAGGTATGACCACACTTCCCGTTTCTGGCGTGTTTAGGGCATGGACTTGCCAAAACCTCCTCTGTGGTTGGCCTACGCCCTTGATACCCTTTAGAATTGTTGTCCTTGCGTCTGACCCCAGCATTTGTGTTAGCTACCAAGTCAGAGCTGTCTCCATATGGCCGTTTGTTACCTCCCTGGTTCTGATTTTGATTTTGATTCTGGTTCTGGCCATTGCCACCATGTCCTTTACTCCATTCCTCCTGATCCTTTGTTTTGTCTGTAGCAGCGTGTTTATTGGCACCCGCCATGATTTCGCCGATCGTGAGGGGAATACCTTGATTCAGGCTCTCCTTCATACGACCCAGCTTCCAGCTCAAGGGATTGTAGCTGCAATTTCTCTCCATTGCCATTAGCACTGAAATTGTTGGAAGTCCTTGTGATGAGTTGATGATCTCCGACACCCGCTTCATCCAATGCCTGGCTGACTCACCCTTCCTCTGAACACACCGTTCCAAGTCCTCTATGGTACTAAGCTTTTTGCATGTTCCCTGGAAATTCTGTATAAAAGCCGCCTTCAGCTGCTCCCAGGAATTGATTGATCTAGGAGGCAGGTTACGCATCCAAACCTTGGCGGCTCCCTCCATCATAAGGTACATGAACTTGGCGCACAAACTATCTGTGGCATTGCGGATACTCATTGCCATCTCATATGTGCCCAACCAAGAAGTCGGGTCCATGTTGGGCTCGTAATTGGGAACTTTGCGCGGCTCCTTGAAGTCGCCGGGGAAGGACTCGGACCTGATGGCATCTGACAGGCACTCTAGTCCTGTTAGTGAAGGGGAAGCACCAGGAAAAGTCACCTCTGTGTGCACCCGGGTTGGCTGAGGCTGGTTAACTGCACCAGCTAGGGCTCTGTCCCTCTCAGCCTCCCGAGCCCTGGCTGCCTCCCTTTCTCGTCGTTGTCTCGCTTCATCAACCACCATCTGAGCTCGTGAGGTAGTTGGTATGTTTGCCCTGTTCCTCTCTTGTTCACGGCGCCTTGCGCTTGTAGAGTTGGTCGGGTGAGACTCGTCATGCCGACTCCTCGTGCCAGAGTTGAATGGTGTCGAGTGCAGCCTACTTGAATCTGGAAACGCTGGATAAAGAGCTTGCTGAGTCATTGCTGTCTTCAGCATCTCAATAGCACGGCGGGTCTCCTGTCCCGCTGGTCCTTCTGGTATCTCGATGTTCTCCAGTCTCATAGTTGCCGCATGAACGTTGTCCATTGGGTTAGAGTAATGCCCTTCTGGAGTACGAAACCTGCCAGGTGGAGGTCCCATACCACCTGCTGATCCTCCTCCGACTCCTCCTTCAGGTGGTGGTCCGTTAGTACCATTGCCGCCGGGTCCTTCTGGAGGTGGTGGTGGAGGTGGTGGTGGCGGTGTTGCTCCTCCGCCTGCGGCGCCTCCTACAGCTGATGAACTTCCTGGCCCGGCTTCTGCGCCTGGACCATTGGGTGTGCTGAACAAAGCAGTTGGATTTACAATGACTCCATCACGCAGGCGACTCCTGGCTCTGCGATGCTGAATTGAGGTGAGTTCTTCTCGGCGATTCTGCACTACCTGGGCCTCAGTTTGGACCCGGGCCCGCTCTTCTGCCAATCTGCGATTTGCCTCTGTGATTTCTGCTAGTTGCCTTTCCAATGCAGTACGAGTACTGGCCAACTGAGCCGCCCGTTCTGCTCCGTTATTTGCATTTATTTCCCTTGTCAGCAAAGCTGGATCAAACTGATTTCCGCTATTTCTAGACATGTAGACTCCAACGACGCGGGCACGCACCGGCGACTACTCATAATATTCCTCCTCAATACCGTACCCAAGCCGATCTTCGAACAAGGGCAAGATAGATTATGAATCGGCATCGTAGTCTGGCTCCATACATGGCTCTGCCAGTGACTCCTCTTCATTGTTGACAGCGAGTTGTTTCTCTGGCTCGGCGATGATGCCGACTTCTGATGTGCCGACCGACTCCTCACCGTCGGACTCGACGACGACTGTAGGCTCTGATACTGATTCCACCGAGTTAGCTCGAAGTCCTGACGTGCAAACCATGCCGACGAACACATTGATTCCTCCAAAGACAAGCTGATAACCCTCGTCGACTTCCTCCATCTCTGGAGTCCATCCAGAGTCATCAATCTCGGTTTCTCCGTGCTCATCTGTGTAGACTCGCCCAATAGCAAGTTTCCCCATGGCCCGGCGAGCGGCTCCCACGATCTCAACTCCTCTCATCACCGGCCCCACGGTGGGCGCCAACTGTCGTGGGTTTGTCACGGCAAGTACTTCCTCAGGGAAGGTGAGTTCTAGGGCCATTGATGATTAAAGTACGTAGGAGTTGTTAATCTCGCCAAGGGACAAGGATTTACCCAGGTTCGGCCCCTCTGTTTAGAGGTAAAGAACTACTTCCTGCTTGTTCTTTATTGCTATGGATCTGATCTCGATTACAAGGTTCCGGCTCCTAACTGGGGAGTCGGCGACTACGGGTTTGGTGTTTCTTGATTGCTTATCGATCTAAGGTCTAGGACCCCGCTTACAAAGGTGGCTGGGTCCCTGGATTTACAACTTACACCGAGTCACAGTTAGACACGGAGTCCTACTCTAGGTCTTGGCCTTCCAAGTTAGAACTCCGGATTGTACTTGGACTCCTTCCTGACGGGTCCTTTCTTCGTCATGGGCTTAGGTCGGCTTGTCTCCAACCCAGCCCATGTGACTTGATGTGCGACTCGGCTTTGGCCTTCTTGGTCTTGGCGGGTCTACATTCCGGGTCCATGGGCCTACCTATAAAGTATCCCCCCATCATCATCCTTGCTGCAAGAGTTTAGCATCCCGAGTTCTAGTTCTTCTCATGATCCCTCTATTTTTAATGCCTGTCAATGCGGCAAACATGTTAGATTACCTTTTGGCACATCAACTACCTATAGTACTTTTCCGTTTGAGTTATTACATTGTGATTTATGGACCTCTCCAATACCAAGTGTTTCGGGTTTCAAATATTATCTCATTATTTTGGATGATTACACTCACTATGTTTGGACCTTCCCCCTTCGTGCTAAATCTGACGTTCACAAACTTTTTATTAATTTTTGGCAATATGTTCTAACTCACTTTGGTCTCCCAATCCGTTTTATACAATGTGACAATGGAAAAGAATTTGATAACAACCAAAATCGAGATTTCTTTCTCTCCCAAGGCATTCTTTTTTGTTTTTCGTGCCCATACACATCTCCTCAAAACGGCAAGGCTGAACGCTCCCTTCGTTCTATCAACGACATCTTACACACCTTACTAATTCAAGCATCTCTTCCACCACGTTTTTGGGCTGAGGCTCTACGGACCGCCACCTATCTTCTCAACATCCGACCAACCAAAACATGCCCTCTTTATTCTCCCTTTCAATCCCTTTTTCTATCTCACCCCGATTATTCTGATTTGCGTGTTTTTGGCTGTCTATGTTTTCCTAACACATCTTGTACCGCCGCCCATAAACTAGCTCCAAGTTCTTTGCCTTGCATCTACTTAGGCCCATCCGATGATCAAAAAGGTTCACGATGTTTTGATCCTTCCTCTGGTCGTGTTCTTATATCTCGTCATGTCATCTTCGATGAACACACTTTCCCCTTTTCAACCGTTCAGTCACCACCGATTCCTACCCCTATTCCCCCAACTCCTGCCCCTATATTGCGTCATTTTTTAGTGCCCACCAATACCCCCGCCGTGGCAGCCGAGCCCTCTGCCGCGGCAGCACCCCCTCCTGCCGTGAGCCCGCGGCAGCCTGCCGAGAGCCTGGCAGCCTGCCGTGTCTCCTTCCCATGTCACGGCAGACTCTCCCGTAAGCACGTCCTCTAGCCGAAGAAGCACAATTTTCAGCACGTGCTACAGCTCGTAGTAGGTTTACTCAACCTGCTGCAAGCACGCCACAACAGTCCAATAATTCCAATTTTTATGGCAATTCTTTAAGAAAGCAAGATTCCGGTGTTTCAAGAGCAAGGACAGCTGCACAACCTGCTGCTAGTGCTGCTGGTTCCTCAATTTCTACAGGCCGAAACAGGGGCATGAAGTGTCACACTTGTGGAGGCAAAGGGCACTTCAAGAAAAGAGTGTCCGAACAAGAAAGTTATGATCATCAATGAGGACAATGAGTATGAAACCGGTGATGATGCTGATCCAGATTCTGCGGATTTGGATGATGATGGGTACTCAAGTGATGGTGCCCTTGATGCTTATGCCATACATTTGCCCACTATAGTTTGTTATCAAAACACTCTATATGTGAAGCAAATTTCTGAAGATCAACGTTGTAATCAGTTTGAAACCAAGGCTGTAGTTGGTCCTCAGATGGCTTGCAAGGTTATAGTGGATGGTGGCAGCTGCAGAAATTTGGCAAGCAAGGATCTTTGCGCTAAACTGAAACTCAAATATATACCGCACCCCAATCCATATTATATTCAGTGGCTGAGCGACAAAGGGGAGATGAAGGTCAGCTATATGGTGCGTGTGGAGTTTCAAATTGGGCCATATAACGACACCGTTGAGTGTGATGTGGTGCCCATGTCCATATGTCATCTTTTGTTGGGTCGCCCATGGCAGTTTGATAGGAATGTTCAGCACAATGGGAGGGCCAACACATATCACTTGAATTGGCAAGGGAGAGATATTACTATGAGGCCTATGACACCACAGCAAATTGTAAATGAATCTCGTCAAAACACATAAGTTAATTTAGAAAAAGAAAGTGAGAGAGTAGATAGACGAGAGCATACTACTTCGGTGAGTGAGAGCCACAAGCCACATATGAGTGAACAGAAAAATGAGGGAAAGAGTCTTCTAGTCATGTTAGCCACCAAATCAGATTTGAGAGAGTTTCATGAGGATCCCACTCAAGTCCCAAAATTCTAGTTTCTAACGACATGACCCCTCTTCCTCTTGATGTTTCTCATGTGTTACAGGAATTTGGCGATGTGTTTCCGGAGGAGGTACCCGCTGGTTTGCCACCATTGAGGGGTATTGAGCATCAAATTGACTTGATTCCAGGAGCATCTTTGCCAAACCGAGTCCCCTACCGCACCAACCCCGATGAAACAAATGAGATACAGTGACAAGTACAAGAACTTCTTGATAAAGGTTATGTGAGAGTAAGCCTAAGTCCTTGTGCTGTTCCTGTTATTTTGGTTCCTAAGAAAGATGGTACGTACTTGGCGCATGTGTGTAGATTGTAGAGCAATTAACAACATCACTATAAGATATCGACATCCAATTCCACATTTAGATGACATGCTTGATGAATTAAGTGGTGCTGCTTTGTTCTCTAAAATTGACTTGCGTAGTGGATATCATCAAATTAGGATGAAAGAAGGGGATGAGTGGAAAACTGCCTTTAAAACCAAATTTGGTTTATATGAGTGGTTAGTCATGCCTTTTGGGTTAACTAATGCACCTAGTATGTTCATGAGATTAATGAATCATGTTTTAAGGAAATTTATTGGCAAGTTTGTGGTTGTGTACTTTGATGATATATTAATTTACAGCCGCAATGAATCTGAGCATAGTGATCATATTAGACAAGTTTTGCAAGTGCTACGTGATAATAAACTGCATGGTAATCTTGCTAAGTGCACTTTTTGCAAACACAAGGTCATATTTCTGGGTTTTGTTGTTTCTAAGCATAGAGTAGAAGTTGATGAATCCAAAATTGAAGCTATTAAAAATTGGACTACTCCCATGAATATTAGTCAGATCCGAAGCTTTCTTGGTCTAGTTGGTTTTTATAGACGTTTGGTGAAAGACTTCAGTTCTATTGCTTCACCTTTGAATGATCTAACTAAAAAAGGTGTTGAGTTTGCTTGGGGTGCAGCCCAAGATGCTGCTTTTGATGAACTTAAACGTCGTTTGATTTCTGCACCTTTGCTTGTACTTCCTGATTTCCATAAGCAATTTGATATTGAATGTGATGCTAGTGGCATTGGAATAGGAGGTGTGTTGATGCAAGAGGGTAAACCGGTTGCATTTTTCTCTGAAAAATTAAATGGTGCACAATTGAACTATCCTGTTTATGACAAAGAACTGTATGCGCTTGTTAGAGTTCTTGAGGTTTGGCAACATTATTTGTGGCCAAAAGAATTTATCATACATTCTGATTATGAGGCTTTGAAATTATTAAAGAGCCAATCAAATTTGAATAAACGTCATGCTAAGTGGGTTGAATTCATTGAATCTTTCCCATACATTATTAAGTACAAAAAAGGAAAAGACAATGTTGTTGCTGATGCTCTCTCTAGGAAAAATATTTTATTGACACATTTGAATGTAAAAGTTCCTGGTTTAGAGAGTTTGCGTAATTTATATGATAATGATGCTGATTTTGCCACACCTTTTACTAAGTGTTCTACTGTCAAAGCGTGGGAAAAATATCATATACATGATGGATATCGTTTTCGAGCTAACAAGTTGTGTGTGCCAGAATCGTCTATACGTTTGCTATTGTTGCAGGAATCACATAGTGGCGGTTTGATGGGACACTTTGGACATGAGAAGACGTTGTTGATGCTGGCTGATCACTTCTATTGGCCACGCATGAGGCGAGACGTGGACAGGTTTGTAAAACGTTGCATCACTTGCAATAAGGCAAAGTCCAAGCTGAAGCCTCATGGTTTCTCTACTCCTCTTCCTGCACCTACTTCTCCATGGGAAGACATTAGCATGGATTTTGTGTTAGGATTAAAGTTGTTCATAGCAGCAATGAAGGTGGCTTGGTCCCAACTTGGTGGAGCGGTCGACGGAGCGGGTGACGCAGGCATGTACTGAAGAGCTGGAGTAGCGTTGTACATGTAGGGCAGCGACGTCAGCGAGGCCACGTATTGAGGTGGCGCCAGAGGAGCCATGTAGGCAGAGGGTGGCGCCTGCACGGTGTAGACTTGCTGAGGTGGTCGTCCAAGGAACCCGGGGGAGCCGATCACAGGACGGAGACCGGGACTCCAGGTCCCGATGTAGGCCGGAGGGGCACCGTGGGGAGACGGAGTGGACCAAGGCATGGACCACGCCTAGACAAGGCCAGTCCATGGGTCATGCGTGGGACGCCATGTCGGAGCTGATAGTGGTGCTGTCGGGGGGGCCGCAGGTGGAGCAGGAGCAGCTGGTCGAGGTTGGGGCGGCCTGTACGTGGGATTCTTCCCGCGGTAATTCGGACTTGGACGCCATTTCAGGTGGGGGCTGCGGGGCAACGGGAGGTGGGCCGGCGGAGGGAGCCGGAGGTGGAGGCCGAGCCGCCGTGTGAAACACCTGAGCTTGAGGGGGGCGCGAGGCTTTGCGAGCTTGGGTCGTGGCCTCCAGTTGGAGTAGAGACCGGACTTCAGCAAAGGTGGGGCGCGGGCGCATCATCGGAATAAAGGCCACCTGCGTGTCGAATTGCTCGCCGAGGCTGACGAGGAGAGCATTGATGAGCGTGCAGTCTTCAACATGGTTGCCGAGTTCACGTAATTTGTCGCCGATAGCCTTGATCTTCTGGCATAGAACGGTGACGGAGGCGTCCCCTTGAGTGATGGTGCGGAGCTCGGTATGCAGGGCATTGATGTGGGTGTCACTGTTATCCTGGAAAAGTTGCTGAAGAGAGGCCCAGAGGTGCGCGGCGGTGGCGTCGTCGTTTGAGACGAGATTGAAAAGCTCGGTGGAGATGCGGGTGTAGATCCATTGTATAATTGCTAGATCATCTTGGACCCAGCAAGGATCGGCAGGACGGGGCACCGAGGTCGGATCGACGTGATCACGAAGACCACATCGGCCGAGATGAACGTGAAACAAGTGACGCCAATGGTAGTAGTTGTGGAGCGCAAGATCTAGGGTAATTGGTATGAACGGAGAAACATCGGATATTGTATCGGCTAAAGAAATTGGGGCTAGTTGGAGAGGGTGTTGGTGGGTAATTGTTGTAGAGATAGAGGAGGTGGAGGAGGAGGGTGGCGTGCCGGCGGCGCGAGCTTCCGCCGTGGTCCAGAGAGGACTTTTCGGCGGCGGCGGTGGAGTTGGCGGAGCCATCTAGGTGCGGAAAACCTAAGCGTCTGATACCATGATAGTTTGGGAGAGAAAATAACTTGTATTGATTTAATCAAGAGTACAATGTTTATATAGGAGAGAGGAGGAGGGGTCGGCCGGCCTAGGGTTTGCCTAAACCGACTTAGGACTAGAGTCCTATTACAACACGAATACCAACTCTAATATGATAGTTTGGGAGAGAAAATAACTTGTATTGATTTAATCAAGAGTACAATGTTTAAACATGGTTTGACTCGGACTCCTACGATACAAACCGACCCAATAGGGTTCGATCCAACTATGTGGCACGCAGGCCCAACATGGGTTGCACCCAATGTCGTGGTATTGTAGAATCTAGCTGCGGCAGGGGTGCCATCGAGCTAGGTAGAGAGAGGGGTTTTGGAGACGTGGGGTGTTCCGGCGACGGGATGACAAAGGGTTTACCCAGCTTCGGATCTCGCAACGGTGGCGAAACCCTATGTGCTGCTATAAGTCACTATAAGGCAATATCGCCGATTACAGTGAAAGGTAGATTGAGATCGTGCCCTAAGGCGTCCCGTAGGCTGGCTTATAAAGGCGTCCAGACATAGGGCTTACAGGAGGAAACCTAACCGACTAATTACAGAGTTCTACTCTAATCCGGCTTGGGCCTTGCCTTGTGGGCTAAGTCTTCCGCAATGCAGGACGGCTTCTGGAACCTTCCCTTAGCCGGATGGGCCTCCTGCGCTTCATCATACTGGGCCGCCCGGTAAGCCGGAATTCGGCTTACCACCACTATGGGCCACCCTAGTATGCTGGCTTTAGTCTCCTTCGTGAAGGTACCTGTTCGGCATAACCCCAACAGTAGCCCCCGGAAAGCTTCAAGTATTTCAGTGGTCGGCTTCAATCTTCCGGCAATGTGTTGTCCGAAAGATTCATCATCCGTCTTCAGTCCTGGAGCATTCCCAGAAACCTGCAATCATGCCGAACAACTTTGTCGATTTCGGTGTGCCGGCTTTTGATGCCGAAAAGTACTTGAATGCGTATTGACACGCATTCGGCGATTTGACAGCTCTGTCAGACCCGGCTAAGTGAGTGGAGGAGCATCTTTGAATGCGGGGCTAGTTTCCGTTTTTCCTGCGCGAGAATTGAGGCGTCGGAGGGGAAAAAATCTTCTCACAACGGCTCGATCCGTGACGCGTGGGAAAAATTTCGGCTCCCGACCGTTGCGTGAATCTCAGCGCGTCCGCTATAAATACCGGTTGCCTCAGCCTCGTCGCGTCCACGCACCATTCGCAAACCCTAGCTCCTTCTTCCTTTATATCCCATTCTTCCCGAGCTAGAGTTCTTCATCTGCGCTCCATGGCATCCAGTGCTCCGAGCTCTCCCGTCGTCGACGCCACGCCTCTCGATATGGCTCCGCCGATGGGAGGCTCTGCGTCCACGGCCGCCACCGTCGGCACCGTGCCATCCGCCGCCACCACTGCATCTCCCTCTGCTCCGGTGGATTCCTCCGCTGCCACGAGCCGCGACGAGGTGGCTCTCGCAAAAGCCGTAGCCGAAGCCGCTGCTACTGTGGCCTCTGCATCCGCGGCTGCTGATGCTGCTGCCGAAAACGTCAGTGCCAGCGAAGAAGAGGAGGAAGAGGAAGCCGGCAACAACAAAGGTGCAGCCAACAACCCATCCCACAACTGGGCTTGCTCGGTGGTGGATGATGTCGAGCTGAAGGGGATGGAAGCCGATGGAGCCATTCTTCCATCCTCAGAGTCGGCGCCTACTTGGCGATCCGCCTTCGGCGACCCTTCTCCTACTCCCATCAAGGATGAAAGGGTACTTCTTTTTTGTCATGTCGTTAGGGGGTTCTCTTTGCCGCCTTCGGCTTTTCTGATAGAGGTCTTAGACTATTACGGCCTCCAACTCCACAACATCACCCCCAACAGCTTGCTATACATCTCCGGCTTTGTAGCACTCTTTGAAGGCTATTTAGGCATAAAACCTAGGTTAGACTTCTTCGAAAGATGCTTCTTAGTCAAGAGGTAAACTGTGAACAAGGAGCTGCTGGTGGTCGGCTCTATCAGCTTCAACTGCCGCCGGGATATAGATTAGTACCCTCAGGTGCCAATTGTTGATTCGGCAAAGGGATGGGCGTCCACCTTTTTCTACTGCAAGGACGTGGCACTGCCAAACAGGCTGCAGGGACTTGCCCCTTTCACAGACGAAGCCGGCACGCCCCTGCCCTCGTGGAAGAAGAAGCCGTCAGCTAAAATGTCGGCAGACCATGCCGCCATTCAAGCAACAATTTCACAGTTGACTTCCGGCTCTCCTCCCCTAACTGGGGAGGATACCATAATTTGCTGGATGAAGAGACGGATCCAGCCCCTCCAACATCGTGCTCGACTTTTATGCGAGTACACGGGCGACTCTGATCCCATGCGGATCAGTAAAAAAGACTTGGAGCAAGACCACTTTGAGGCTCGCTTCAACAAGCTTATCAAAGCCCGGCCTGGCGAAGGACGACAATATGAAGAGTCGATGCCGATGTTTATGGCAGCCAACCCTCCCCCAAAGGTACTTTGCCAAATTCAAAGTTCAATTCTCCAAGGGATTTAGACTACATGCTTAACAATTTGACTTGTGTTTATTCTTCAGATTCTCGGCGTTGCCATCTCCGGGTCAGCTGGCACGTCGTCCAGCAAGGTGACCAAGCGGCCAGTCACCTTTTCTTCGGCTCCTGTAGAGAGCCGGAAGAGGAGAAGCCAATCTGAAACGATTGGCGCCAAGTCATCCGAGGATGACGACACTCTCACTGGGCTCAATATCCCCAGCAAGAAGTAAGTCGGCTTACACATCTCCTCCTTACTCTGCAACAATGCTGGATATGCTAAGCTTTAGCCCTTTACCTTTGCAGGATGAAGAGAGGTGCCACCTTAAAGCAAAAGTTATGCGCCGTACGCAAGAAAGCCTCTCCAGCCGTCCCTCCCCCAACTCCTGCGGCTTCAAAGCCAACTCTAGCGGAGGAGAGCTCCCCCCGAACCATGACGGCAAGTCCAATTCTCGGGAGAGCCGGGATTATTCCTCCGACCCAATGGACGGAGATGACGGGGAAGGTGACTGAACCTTCCTCTCCACCCAGGGCTGAAGCTCCGGCTAATGACGCCCCAAACTTTCCTCCGATTAAGGCGGAAGCCTTTGACGACGAGGGACGCATGAACCGGAGTTCATGAGCCGGTTCATGAAAGCACCTCGGCTTCCCCGGAGGAAAGGGACAACCGTCCGGGATGATGAGCCGGATCAGACCAAGGCCTATGACACCATTGATGTCATAGAGATTCTTGAAGATCAGCAAAATTATTTTGCTGATAGCTTTAAAGCCGGCATGACGCTTCTCCGTGAGCACTACCAGGTACATATCTTCCCCAGTAGCCCCCGAGCACTATGCCGGGTTAAGTTAGAAGAACTAGCCGACATAGTGATCCGAGTCAATGCGTATGCAACTGCTTAGCCCCCTAGCCATGAAATGCCGTCATGTAGCCACGTTGACTTGTCAATATAGCTTTAGGCTTTTAGCAATTCCTTACGCAGGTCCACCAAAAATTGGTGCTGAAACCATCAATTGTTTGGGTGTTCGAAATCAGGAGATGCGTCGGCTAAAAACTGAGCTGGCGAACAAGGACGCCATCATCGCCAGGTTTGAGGCGGACCGGGTTCAATACCAAGGTAAAAATACCGAAAACTTAACTTTTTATAATGGTTATTTTTATACTGCTAACATTTTGTTTTGCAGACGCCATGGGTTTGAAACCATACACCACCTCAAATGGGCATAGCTGCGTGGTTGAGTGTACCTCCCTGTTATATGCAAACTCCACATGTGGTAGACACTCTTCCCACTCCTTCAAATTTTTCTTGATCATGGTTCGCAGCAATGTGGAGAGCGTGCGATTAACCACCTCTGTTTGCCCATCTATTTGGGGGATGACAAGTTGTACTGAATAGCAGCTTCGTTCCCAGCTTCCCCCACAACGTCTTCCAAAAATAGCTCATAAACTTGACGTCCCGATCAGAAACAATAGTCCTTGGTACTCCATGCAAACGCACTATGTCCCTGAAAAACAGATTAGCAATATGCGACGCATCGTCTCTTTTGTGGCAGGCAATAAAATGTGACATTTTAGAAAACCGGTCAACTACTACCAAAATAGAATCATGTCCTCTCCTGGTTCTAGGTAATCCTAACACAAAATCCATGCTAATGTCTTCCCATGGAGAAGTAGGTGCAGGAGGAGGAGTAGACAAACCATGAGGCTTCAGCTTGGACTTTGCCTTATTGCAAGTGATGCAACGTTTTACAAACCTGTCCACGTCTCGCCTCATGCGTGGCCAATAGAAGTGATCAGCCAGCATCAACAACGTCTTCTCATGTCCAAAGTGTCCCATCAAACCGCCACTATGTGATTCCTGCAACAATAGCAAACGTATAGACGATTCTGGCACACACAACTTGTTAGCTCGAAAAAGATATCCATCATGTATATGGTATTTTTCTCACGCTTTAACAGCAGAACACTTAGTAAAAGGTGTGGCAAAATCAACATCATTATCATATAAATTACGCAAACTCTCTAAACCAGGAACTTTTACATTCAAATGTGTCAATAAAATATTTTTCCTAGAGAGAGCATCAACAACAACATTGTCTTTTCCTTTTTTGTACTTAATAATGTATGGGAAAGATTCAATGAATTCAACCCACTTAGCATGACGTTTATTCAAATTTGATTGGCTCTTTAAAAATTTCAAAGTCTCATGATCAGAATGTATGATAAATTCTTTTGGCCACAAATAATGTTGCCAAACCTCAAGAACTCTAACAAGCGCATACAATTCTTTGGCATAAACAAGATAGTTCAATTGTGCACCATTTAATTTTTCAGAGAAAAATGCAACCGGTTTACCCTCTTGCATCAACACACCTCCTATTCCAATGCCACTAGCATCACATTCAATATCAAATTGCTTATGCAAATCAGGAAGTACAAGCAAAGGTGCAGAAATCAAACAACGTTTAAGTTCATCAAAAGCAGCATCTTGGGCTGCGCCCCAAGCAAACTCAACACCTTTTTTAGTTAGATCATTCAAAGGTGCAGCAATAGAACTGAAGTCTTTCACAAAATGTCTATAAAAACTAGCTAGACCAAGAAAGCTTCGGATCTGACTAATATGCATGGGAGTAGTCCAATTTTTAATAGCTTCAATTTTGGATTCATCAACTTCTACTCCATGCTTAGAAACAACAAAACCCAGAAATATGACCTTGTCTTTGCAAAAAGTGCACTTAGCAAGATTACCATACAGTTTATTATCACGTAGCACTTGCAAAACTTGTCTAATATGATCACTATGCTCAGATTCATTGCGGCTGTAAATTAATATATCATCAAAGTACAAAACCACAAACTTGCCAATAAATTGCCTTAAAACATGATTCATTAATCTCATGAACGTACTAGGTGCATTAGTTAACCCAAAAGACATGACTAACCACTCATATAAACCAAATTTCGTTTTAAAGGCAGTTTTCCACTCATCCCCTTCTTTCATCCTAATTTGATGATATCCACTACACAAGTCAATTTTAGAGAACAAAGCAGCACCACTTAATTCATCAAGCATGTCATCTAAACGTGGAATTGGATGTCGATATCTTGTGGTGATGTTGTTAATTGCTCTACAATCTACACACATGCGCCAAGTACCATCTTTCTTAGGAACCAAAATAACAGGAACAACACAAGGACTTAGCTTACTCTCACATAACCTTTATCAAGAAGTTCTTGTACTTGTCGTTGTATCTCCTTTGTTTCATCGGGGTTGGTGCGGTAGGGGGCTCAGTTTGGCAAAGATGCTCCTGGAATCAAGTCAATTTGATGCTCAATACCCCTCAATGGTGGCAAACCAGCGGGTACCTCCTCCGGAAACACATCGCCAAATTCCTGTAACACACGAGAAACATCAAGAGGAAGAGGGGTCATGTCGTTAGAAACTAGAATTTTGCCCTTGCACATAAGCACAATAGGGACTTGAGTGGGATCCTCACGAAACTCTCTCAAATCTGATTTGGTGGCTAACATGACTAGAAGACTCTTTCCCTCATTTTTGTGTTCACTCATATGTGGCTTGTGGCTCTCACTCACCGAAGTAGTATGCTCTCGTCTATCTACTCTCTCACTTTCTTTTTCTAAATTCACTTCTGTGTTTTGACGAGATTCATTTACAATTTGCTGCGGTGTCATAGGCCTCATAGTAATATCTCTCCCATGCCAATTCAAGTGATATGTGTTGGCCCTCCCATTGTGCTGAACATTCCTATCAAACTGCCATGGGCGACCCAACTAAAGATGACATACGGACATGGGCACCACATCACACTCAACGGTGTCTTTATATGGCCCAATTTGAAACTCCACACACACCATATAGCTGACATTCATCTCCCCTTTGTCGCTCAGCCACTGAATATAATATGGATTGGGGTGCGTTATATATTTGAGTTTCAGTTTAGCGCAAAGATCCTTGCTTGCCAAATTTCTGCAGCTGCCACCATCCACTCTAACCTTGCAAGCCATCTGAGGACCAACTACAGCCTTGGTTTGAAACAGATTACAACGTTGATCTTCAGAAATTTGCTTGACATGTAGAGTGTTTTGAGAACAAACTATAGTGGGCAAATGTGTGGCATAAGCATCAAGGGCACCATCACTTGAGTACCCATCATCATCCAAATCCGCAGAATCTGGATCAGCATCATCACCGGTTTTATACTCATTGTCCTCATTGATGATCATAACTTTCTTGTTCGGACACTCTTTCTTGAAGTGCCCTTTGCCTCCACAAGTGTGACACTTCATGTCCCTGTTTCGGCCTGTAGAAATTGAGGAACCATCAGCACTAGCAGCAGGTTGTGCAGCTGTCTTTGCTCTTGAAACACCGGAATCTTGCTTGCTTGAAGAATTGCCACGAAAATTGGAATTATTGGACTGTTGTGGCGTGCTTGCAGCAGGTTGAGTAAACCTACTACGAGCTGTAGCACATGCTGAAAATTGTGCTTCTTCGGCTAGCTGTGCCTCAGCCTCAAGTGCATGATGTAGCAAGTCATTCATATCATGGTATTGGTGATGTCTAACGATGCTCTTGATTTTAAATTGCAAACCTGCGAGAAACCGCTGCATGGTCTGTTCTGGCTGTTCACGAACACGAGCACGTTGCATGATCACCTCCATCTCTTGGAAGTATTCTGTCACGGTCTTGGTACCTTGCCTCAATTGCTGCAGCTTATCATAAAGAGAACGAATGTAATTGCGTGGAATAAATCTGTCCCTCATCACTGCTTTCATAGTTCTCCATGTAACAATAGGTAGCTCTCCATCTTCTTCCCTAGTACGAACAAGGTGATCCCACCAACGCAATGCATAACCATCAAATTCAGAGGATGCCAACTTGATTTTTCTGTCCTCTGTATAATTATGTAACCTCCACAATTTTTCTATCTTCAGCTCCCAAATGAGATACTCTTCAACATCAGGAGACCCCCTAAATTGTGGGATAGAGAATTTAGTCTTGCCCAGCCCGTCATCCTCTCTATTTTGTGGTGCAGCAGGAAAATCGAGGTGCCGTCGTGCACCAATAGGAGCAAAACCTTGTCCTAGTCCAGCAACACCGCGGCCACCACGTCCTCGAGCACCTCAACCATCTCCACGGCCGAGCTGTTCTTGGTTGTCGCCCTGGCCATCAGCAGCATGTTCATCTTCGCCATTGACACTATGATCATCACCTGCAGCTCGGTGTTGATGAAAAAATGTACGCAGCTCCGTGAATTGCTGTGTCAATGCATCAATGGAAGTCTGTATAGTTGTGACTTGAGCTTGTGTTGCTCAAGAAACCTAGACCGACTCGGGTCTGTTTGGGATACTGGAGTTTGGATTGGTCTGCAGCTGCAATAGCATCGTGGGCGAGTTACTGAGCCAATGATTTCATGGGCCGTGGGCTGAGCGCGAGCAGTGGTCGAGTTAGTGCGACGGTCGGAAGGGAATCAACGTAGGAAACATGAATCAGGCAACGTAGGTGAACATGACGACGTACGAACAAAATTTTAGAGGTATATAAGAAACCTTACTGATTTTATTATTAGGTAGTATAGATGGGGTAAGGGAAAACCCCGGTCCTACCGTGGCAGATTTGAAAAACAAAATCCGCAAATTTTGGAGTCAATATGTGCGTTAATTGCCGTAGCTAATTAGTACTCCGTACTTAAGCCCAAAAATGTCCGTATTATACATGGAAGCCCAAAAACAGACCATGTTAAGACCATCCTGCGGCAGGCCGGAACCCTTTGATCTTTCAAACGTCGTATGCTCACAGGTCAGACCTACCCTCCACCACATGGCCTCGAATCTCTCGCTCCTACCGCGGCCGCCGCTTGCCGGTACGCCAGTTGCAAGCCGCCTGGAGACGAGGGCAATGTTGCGGTACCGCCATGCGAGCCAGGGCCGCTCTGCTCCCATGAATCTTGCCACTGTGCGCTAACGCCGACAAGCTTTGACATCGAGTCTGCCAGTCACCAAATCTATTCATCAAGCACTAAAATCTCAAGGTACACTTATATATAGATAGGTTAGCATCAATGGTTACTCCCTTTGTTTCACGATATAAATCTTTTTAACAAGCTAAACAACTTACTAGTTTGTTAATTATGTCATTTACATATAAGACGCTGCACTATCATACGGAGTATTATTCTTCTTTCTTCTACGGTATGATCCGATGAGGCTGATGTCAAAGAGTAAATTTTAAACAAATAAAAGTTTATTTTTTTATATCACACCGAACATACTTATAAAGTTTTGTGTTGGCATCAACCTCTAGTACTCAGGGAGGGACCTAGGGCCAAGTCTAGGACGGCTATGCCCCTAGCCCGATGCAAGTGCACAAAGAGAGAGAAAATACTACTGCAATTTTCATATGCCAGCATCTTAGCCAATGTCAGTCACCTGGCCAGGATCAGCCCCCTTGACGAATTTGTGGGTTCGGCTTGTTGTATCTTTGAGAGGAGGGATCGAAAACATGTTTGACAGATGCAAAGAGGGGATGAGAGGGGAAGGTGGTTGAGGAGGGAACGGCGCCATTGGGCGTCGCCTCCGCCCTCACCGACCACAACGATCACGTTTTCACCCTACTGAGAATTTTGTATCTAAAATTAAGAGTGGTTAGTCGTCGGATGACTGTTGAAACTTGAACCACACTGTTGCCGCTCCTCGGTCTTTATACCACCCGTGTGGCCATGACTACATGGTGGCACCTGAGCCACAAGCCCACAAACCCTCGCTGGAGCAACGCGACTCCCACCGACCAGGGCCGTTGCCCTAGGATCCAAAGGGAACCCAACCTCGCCCATCACCGAAGGAGGTTGAGCTGCTCAAGCTAGGCCAGACGCCCCCGCCATCGCACCGCCTCTGGTGACAACAACACTTTGCCCCTCCCACCGCTGGTTAGAGGATGCATAGGATGCAGCTTGCCGAACAATATTTGGTTGTGTGTCGTCCCAACTGTGAGGACGCCTCAAATTTTATCGTCATCAGGAAGGGTTGGAGCAGAGCTATCATGGGGAGAAGAGAGGAGTGGAAAGGGTTGGAGAAGAAAGTGGCAGAGACCCCTTCACCGCTGGTCGGCCAACGAACTCCGACGTGGATGTCGCTGGACCGAGAGACAACGGGTTTGAGGTGGCGGCAGGAATCAAATAGCTCACGAGGCACTCGTAACTCAATTTCCGTGGGGCTGACATTCAGTACGTACGAACACATGTTCTCACCTTATATATTATATATCATGTTGTTATAGAAAAGTAGGGCTGCTACCGTGAGTGTTGATTGCAAACAGCCAAATATATAAGTTCAACTAGGGGGTGGAGTTTTGGCATCCGGGAGCATATGCTTCCGGTTTTAACAATGTATTTTAAGCAGGTTTTGAAACATCAAAATTTTGGTTAAGAAGTTTCGCGCGTACATCTCAACATTTTATATGCCCACGAAGTCGTTTCACACAGAACCGATATTTTTTGTGTTGTGTGTAAAAAGACAAAATTTGATGCTAAAAAAGCTTTTGATCATGAGATATATTTTTTACACAGGTCACAAAAACATCGGTTTTTCGCGAAACTTGTCGTGTGCACATAAAATGTCGACATGTACGTGTCAAATTCTCGAATTTTCTTGACATGTAAAAATGTTTTTTTCCGATGGCAAAAGAATATTTCCCATGTGCCAAAGTAAATTTCCCTTTAACTAGCTCGAGAATAAAGAATTGGATAATGCACACATAGGAACGTGAGTGCAAAAAACCATTCACCCAGACACCAACCACTACCCGCCCTAACATGCGCACAATAATTATTCTAACTAAAAAAATACTCCGTGCGTTGCAACCGAAATCACTTTAAAAATTTATTGTGCAAATAAAAGTGTATAAGATGATGAAGTATTATATCTACAAAAGTATCCAAGACTCAATTGGTATTAGTAGTTGAGAGACTAATTATAATTGACATGAAATTGTTGTGTATTTGACGACTAAAAAGTAATGGCATGAACAATTGTATGGCTAAAAAATACTCCCTCCGTCTAGGTTTATTAGGCTCCTAATAAAGATCTATTTGTCCCAAAACGCTAGTGAAATAAGGCTCGTAAATATTTATTACCCCAATTAATACGCATGGCTGACTCTCTCGATCTCCCCCTAACATTCCTCTTGGCCGCACCCTCTTATTTCCTTTTTTTAAATTTTGGTGGGTGTAAACCGGTTACTGCATGCCGCATGAAAAGGGTTAGCCTGCCTCTAATTAATACGGTAATTAACTCAAGAAACGTTGATAGGAGGAAGAGTACGAGACTGCGTGATCTTATTGACCCAATAGATTTCTACCTTGGTCGCGCTGCTCCTTCTAATAAGCCTAAGACTAGTCATAGTGGTAAGTAACTTAGACTAGTAACATACACATGTTACTAGGCTATGTTACCACCTTTATAGTGGTGTGTGGTGTCATGCAACTCTTCATTAATTAGGTTGTAGACTCATATTGTCTTGGGTTCTGTGATGTTACGGTAACATAGCTAGTTACTCCATTTGTCTCTCTCTTCTTTAATTGCATGCCACATCATCATTTTTGTTTATGTGGCACTTATGTTACTACCTATGTTACTCCCACTATGGGTAGTCTAACAAACCTAGACGAAGGGAGTAGATGAAATGGATAGGTTGCATGCAAGATATTTATTATTAATGAGTGTTTGTGGAGATGACATGGATAATTGGTTGGCTAAAATAGTGTAGGTGATTTGGATAGATTGCATGTTGAGATAGACATCAAAAAAAATGTTAGTGGGGTTTTGTCTTATAAGAGATATAGATTAATGCAGGCAGTAGTACAAGTATGTGAATACATAATATTAAAAGGAATAAATGTTTTTATTTTATTACAAACAAAATTACATTTTTGTCCCTCGCCCATACCTCTTGTTAGGTCTCTCAACTCACACATCTAAAACTACTGGTTTGTCAAGTGACAGAATATGACCAAGTTTGACTTTCCCAAGAATCCGCTCTCCTCTTAGATTTCTAGAGAACCCGGCACCTAAATTTGGTTAGGCTTTCAAACTAGTTTTGGCCAAACTAGTTTGAAAGTCTAACCAAATTTGGGAGCCTCCAGCTTTCTGAAGAAGCCCCCAAAGAACTGAGCCTACATATGGTTTTGATTAGAGTGAAACTCACTTTTTACACTTTAGTTATTTATTTGTGACACCAATTATCCCATCTAGTCAAACATCATCTAAATTACCCATTTTGGGAACTTTAAACCCTCATTTTCTGATGTATTTTTATTGGGTAAGATGTGAGGTGATGATTGAGTTTTAAAAATACAAGTACAACGACAAGGAATTGAACAGATGATGAAAAAAAGACCGACCATCATCGTCGATGATATCTTCCGATCTTTACATATTTTGACACACCACATAGACCTAAAATGACCGTTTGTTCTAACGAAACATGTAAAATGTCAAAATGAGGTAATACGGTGCTAAAAATTTAGATATGTTATATTTCTTATTATTTTGCTTCGCTAAATGGGGTAATAAGTGTTACAAATACATAACTGTGGGGTAAAAAGTAGAATTCACTCTTTTGATTATGACATAGTGACGTTTCTGCTAACATGACAACCCAGTCAACTCTAAAAACAAATAATCAAGGTATTAGGAAGCACCATAAAAAATAAAGAACTAAATATATTAGGAAATTTTTGTGTTTTTTCCTTCACTTGTCATGCTTTCTATTTTCTCTTATAAGTGTTTATGAAAATAATCTATAACAGCATGTTTAGTTTGCAAACAATCTGTGTCAGTTTCAAAATTTTATGTTCATTTTTTCTTTGATTCTTTTTCTTATTCTTCGATATTTTGCGGCTGCCACTGGAACCGTTTCGATGGTAAAAAAAAATAGAGGGTCCTCACAACATTTGAGATCGAGGAGCCAAATATTTGAGGAACTCGGGCTGAGAGACCAAGTTCAGACCTCATCAATGGTTAAGGATAAAAATAAGGTTTCCTATAGTATATATATTAAACTAAAATATCGATACGTCACTCGTGATTAATTTGTCGAAAAGAAAAGGAATATATGAACAAGGTGGCCCCATGGACCTACCCAATGGCATATACAAATTTCCATTTTTTTACATGCTTGGGAGAGCAACAGGGCAAGGAGCTGGAGCAGACACGAGGCGGGTGGGCGAGTCCGCGGGTACATATAAGCGGCGGCTTGAAAGGGCAAAGCCAGTGCGGTCCATATATTCCCATCCAACTACCTCCTCCTTCCGAAGTCAAATCCCGCCGTTTGCTCGCTGGTTAGTCTTCTTCTCATCCTCCTCTCGCGTTCTTGTTGTCTTGTTGGGGACTGGGAGCTTGAACGATCCCCCGTCCCCAGGGAGGGACGGGGTCTCCTCGCCTCCGGCAAGTCCTCTGTGACTGAGTTTTTGTTTTCATGCTCTGTTCTTGGTTTCCCGAGGGCCAGCCAGATGTTCATGCCGGTAGGCTAGTTAGTAAGCGCCAATGGAATGAACGGGGTTTGTTGGTTGGTTGGTTGATGTGTCTATGATGGAGTTGGTTGTGTTTCAAGGTCAGAACCTGAACTGAACTAGATTAAATTCAGAGGAACTACATAAAAGAATAGAGACGATGCACGAACCGAAAGGGGAATTGCAGTCGCCGGAAGTGGCGGATGGCGCGATGTGGAGACCTCTGTGCCACAAGCTCGTCCCTTGAGTCGCTCCAGGCCCCATATATAGTATAATTGTCATGTTTGCCTTTTTCTCCCTCGCAATTCTTATGTCCACACATATGAGGGTGCCATGTTCAGTGCAGTTATTTGCATAGACAGTACTCGAATGGAATCTCATACAGCACTAGCACATACATGTCCTTTTTTTCTTTTCTGAAGCACATCCCTGGTTAACTAGTCCGTGAACATGTTACTAGAACAAACTTCTCTGTAACTATGTTCCAACTTCAATTTGGAAACGCGATGCAACTGATGACCAAAGGTTGAAAAGTAAATTTATTTTAGGATGGCCTTCATAAACACGACTTCAATTCCTTGACCTTTTCTTTCTCCTCCTTGTTGCAAATTTTCGTTTGGACCTGCTATTCAGTAACTTAGCTTTGATCAAGTGGTTCAGCTTAGCATTGATCAGAGATATGTAGCTGAACTGCTGAAGAGCTTATTCATGTTGAAATTAATTGTATATTTCCATTCTTAGGTTCTCTCGGAAGGACAGAGGAAACCATACCATTTCTCATGTCAGGAGGACCAGATGAATCTTCCCCATCATCGGGGCAAATTAGCTCGAGTTCTTTGTCAGATTTGAAGGACCTGGAGATTTCTTCAGAGTCGGGCTGCTTGTCCATTGTTGTGCTAGGTGCTTCTGGGGACCTTGCTAAGAAGAAAACTTTCCCAGCACTCTTTAACCTTTTTCAACAGGTAACTCTATCATACTAGCAATCCTCTTAGAACTATCACATCTTTGCAAGAGTTTCTATTCAAAGGTGATACATTAATGCACAAAGTTGATGTATCTCTCTTGAGACAATTAGCTTGCACCCAATGTACACTAAACAGAACTACAGAGAAAGAAATAATTGAACGGCATTTTATAATATACTGCATGCCATGTACATAACGTCTTAGGTCGGAACACATTGTCAATACATATTTCTGAATGTTACTCCCTGATATCGATAGGGATTTATACAATCTGGTGAAGTTCACATATTTGGATATGCAAGATCAAATATTTCTGACGACGGGTTAAGAGAACGCATTCGTGGGTAAGACTCGTATTCCTAGTGCTAGTACTTGTACAGATCAATTGGTATGCTTTGTATGAGGATGGTATTTCTTCCATTTCTTGTATGATGAAACTGCTGATTCCGTATAAAATATCTTCATTTTAATATTATCCCTGCATTGTTGCAGATATCTCAAAGGAGCTTCAGATGAACTCCTTTCACAATTTCTGCAATTGGTGAGTTATTGATATTATGCGTAGCTTTTGTGGTATTTGATTTATTTAACCATTCTGAGTTTTCCTTGCAGATCAAATATGTTAGTGGTTCATATGATAGTGGGGAAGGATTTGAATTGCTAAACAAGGCAATATCTGAGAATGAAACATCAAAGAACAACCAACCAGGAAACTCTCGTAGACTATTTTATTTGGCATTACCTCCTTCAGTCTACCCCTCAGTATGCAAAATGATAAGATCATACTGCATGACTCCATGTGAGTTACTCTTTGGAAAAGAGTTGTACCCTTGATTTCAACTTGACTATTGCACTTCCTTGAAAGGACTGAAAATATCTGTATATGAATTTTTTGACTGTGTTAAATATTTTAGATGCATGCTCTTTACTTTTGTTAACGACTATGTTCTACTTTCAGCTTCTCATACTGGTTGGACAAGGGTTATTGTTGAAAAGCCTTTCGGAAAAGATTTAGACTCTGCGGAAGAATTGAGTGCCCACCTTGGAGAGCTTTTTGATGAACAACAACTGTATAGAATTGACCACTATTTAGGAAAGGAGTTGGTCCAAAACTTGGTAATTTGTTTGTTACTGATTATCTGTGTATATTTCACTTGCGAATGTTTTCCATAGTGCCATCTATTTTGTAGCTTGTGCTTCGCTTTGCAAATCGCTTCTTTCTGCCCCTCTGGAACCGTGATAACATTGATAACGTCCAGGTAATACGCATTCTTAGGTTTTTGGCACACTTATATTTGTCATTCTTTCTCTTTTCTTTCTTGTAGAATTTATTTACATTTCTAATTTTATACCTCTTCCGCTGCTGTCTGTCTAAAACTGAATGAGTTGATGTTAGAATAGTCACAACTGTATGTGCTTGCATGCAATAAACCTATCGTGCAGATTGTATTTAGGGAGGACTTTGGAACTGATGGACGTGGAGGATATTTTGATCAATATGGGTATGTTGGAAATAACGTGGAAGTTCTGATGTTGAGTGCATTTTCTTTCAATCACATATGCTTTAAGCTGAAACTATGGTGTAAAATATCAGTTGTACATGGTATAAATTTAAGTGGTGCACGTTTTTTTTTCCTAATAAGTGTTTTGTTCATGAATAGTTGTGCATCTCTATAATGCTCGGTTTTCACATTTCTTTTATGGAACACACTTTTCTTTCCAATGGTAACCTTTTTTTTTAACTCAAAGTCCATTCATGTGCATTAGTCTGTCCTATTTATGAACAGATGTAAGATAACAACTTGCTGGGTCTGGTGTTTATATTATGTATTGTTATTCCTTTTGTAGCAGTTTGAATATCTGACCTCACTTTTGTTGCTACAGCATCATTCGGGATATCATTCAGAACCATTTGCTGCAGGTACATATATAGTCTTGATATGAATCTATAGTAGAAATTATTTACTGTGTGAATTTCCCAGTTTATTACTGCAGTCATTCAGAATGGTTAGTGCTTTCTAGCATCCTAGTTCTTATATTAAATCTTTTGAGCAGGGAAAGATACCTGTCATGCATTAGAATTCCTCGAAAGAGAAAACTTTTTTTTTTCAGGAATATAGCTCTGGTTATTGAATATAGATCTCATCTGCAGGTCTTCTGTTTGGTAGCCATGGAAAAGCCTGTCTCTCTTAGTCCTGAGCACATAAGAGATGAAAAAGTCAAGGTTCTTGCATACCTTCAAATCATATTATGCTCCATATTATATTCCTACTGTATAGAAATTCTACCTCTGTATTCTTGCTGCTTAGAAGTAAATTTCATTTCACACTTTCTTATTTCACTTTCAGGTTCTGCAATCAGTGGACTCTATAAAGCATGATGAGGTAGTCCTTGGGCAATATGATGGATACAAGGATGATCCTACAGTGCCAAACGAATCCAACACGCCTACTTTTGCATCCATTGTACTGAGGGTAAACAATGAGAGATGGGAAGGTATATTTTACTTCTTCCAAGATTAATTATTTATTGAAAACTCAAAATTCACAGCATCAAGTATTTTTTAATGCGATAACATATTTTTCCCATCTGAACCACCTCCCTTCTTGCGATAAAAAGGAATTTTACGACCTTATCTTCCCTGCATCACATCCATGAAATATTCGCGACACAGTTTTGTATTTCGATTGGAAAATTTCCATTATAAATTTGCCAACCTTGTACTAAAAGAATCAAGCTGCCTTAAAACCACTTTGGAACTTTCAGGTCCCCGTATTAATCTTTCAATACTGACATTAATAATTGTGGTGTAGGAGTTCCTTTCATCCTTAAGGCTGGTAAAGCAATGAGCTCAAAGAAAGCGGAGATACGTGTGCAGTTCAAGGATGTTCCGGGTGATATTTTCAAATGTATGTACTGATTCTTTTCTCCTTTCCAAATATGTGGTCATCAAGTTTATTCTTGCAAAAGCCACGCCTAATATGAGAAATTACATTCTGCTGGAATATCCCAGTCAACAGTTAAAGGGACGGGCCCTAGGAAAGATAAATTCTACCTGTTTATAATATCTTACAGTGCTCAACTACTAAAGAGCATTCTCTAAGTCCCCACTATAGTACTGGGTGATGTAGAATATGCCCAATGTGTTGATATGAAGAGTACTTGTTTAAAACGTGTAATGCCGTGATACCTTCTTATGAGCATACACCCTGCAGAAATTACCAGAATACATAGCATGGGATGATTTTGTACATTGTAGGACACTAAATTTTAGTAAGCTGAGTACTTTCAGTTTGACCTTAGCACTTCACTGATTAGCGTAATCATTGTTCATCTTCTCTATTTTTCGAGTCATGAGTAAAAGAACTCAAGTGCTTCATAATGTTAGATTTATTTTACTGTCAGGGGTAATCTATCCTTTTTCATCATGAGTTATAGGATCAAGTCTGGCGCAAATGATAAATTAAAAACCCCAGGGTAATGTTAAGCCTCGACTAAAAAGGTGCAAAATCATGCCGGATGCAGTTAATCTCTATGAGCCTGTTGTCTCAAAAGATTGTCTTATTCTTGTAATCTTGTTATTACCGAAGTGCAAAGTCATGTCCTTTCACTCTTGTTTGTTTCTACTGCTCTTATACAAAGCTCTTTATTTTCTATTTTGCACAGGCAAGAAACAAGGAAGGAATGAATTTGTTATACGCCTGCAGCCATTGGAATCCATGTATATGAAATTAACTGTATGTACAACTACTTCTCTAAACTTTTCTCAAAAACAAACTACTTTTGTAAACTCCAGTACATGATTTTTTTTGGGGGGGGGGGGGGGGGGGGACAAGTATAGCAGAACTGCCGAGTGATATTTGTCTAAACAAACTTCATGACTTTCGGCAGGTAAAGAAACCAGGGCTCGAAATGGCAACCGAACAAAGTGAACTGGATCTATCCTATGGGCTACGGTACCAAGATACGAAAATCCCAGAAGCATATGAGCGTCTCATTTTGGACACGTATGTGCTGGTCCATCCTTCATCTTCTGCTAAATTTGATCGTGGCACGTTTGAAGTTCCCTGCACGTTTCACACCTTATACCCATTAATTCATAGGAGGCGCCATATATATGGCATGCAAAATTCTCACCTTTCGTCTGAAAGAGCAACCATCTTTCTTCCTCTCAATCTACTCACCAAACCCTGATATATATTTTTGCAGGATAAGAGGTGACCAGCAGCACTTTGTTCGCCGAGATGAGCTGAAGGTTTGTATGTTGTACCATTTGCATCCGCACTTCTTTTGGCACAATGAATTCTTTTGTGAACCTGACACTGTTTCCTCAGGCTGCCTGGGAGATATTCACTCCTTTGCTGCACGACATCGATGCCGGCAAGCTGAAGGCCCTGCCGTACGAACCAGGGACCCGGGGTCCTCCAGAGGCCGATGAGCTGAGCAAGAGGATGGGATATGGGCAGACTCTGGGCTATGTTTGGGTACCACCTACTCTTGCAAAAATTTAGCCTTAAGCACAGAAGTATTCTGGGCTAACGGTCTGACGGACAATCACTTCGGGGGGAATCACTCGGGCTTGTGTGTAATATGGAAGAGCATTTGTAACCAGCAGTTTCTGCTTGTCAAAACAGTGTAAAATTTACCTTTATAAATAAAGGATACCATGTTGTCAAGTTCACGCATTCCGCTCTGCATGACTGATACACCCAGGAAGAACCTTTGAAAACGAAGGTTGAAGCAAAAAGTGTACACAGCAAGATCAGTTGGGTCTTTATTTCATGAAAAAATTCCCTCTCTTTCGCTATAGATTATGAATGCATATTAGGTACATAATCATCTCCGTTCCCAATACCGAAGCATGCTTGGTTTGCCTTGCCAAAATTGGAGCAAAGCAAAGATAGTCCAGCCCTCAACTGTTACTTGGTCATGTGCCCACAAGCTGTGGCAAGTGCGGTAATCTCGGCTTGTTAAAACTAGATTGATTTGCATAAACAGCAGTGCTTTTCCCCAGGTGCCTCTCTTCTTCCAGTTGCAAATCATACCAGTAAAACATAAACATCACATTCAGGATACCACGAGTACCTTACAGTTGAAAATGTACAGAAACTTCATGTTCCTGACATTTATTCTGTATATAGCAAGTCCAATTTTTTAAATACATGGAGAACTTCGCATAGATTCAAACCAGAAAAGATTGTAACAAGCATGACAAAACTACAACACTTATTTTGGATCATGTTTTGAACTGGGGTTAGTTCAGAACTACGACACTTAGTATGGATTGGAGGTAGTATATCTGATTTGACAATCTGACATTTGAGTCATAGGCTCATAGCTAACATATATCCTCGATGCTACAACAGGTGATATCAATTCCAATGCATATGTTCGGATAGACATTCATGACAAATATAGTATATCTGAGTTGACAATGTGACATTTGAGTCATAGCCAACCTATATCCTCGATGCTACAACAGGTGATCCAAAACCAAATAAATAAAAACTTTTTTTCACAAATTAAACGAAATGCAGAATAAATAAAATCCAACTGCATTTTTAGCAACAGCAAGATCCCAGCATTGCCACGTTAGAACGAGCCTAGATCTTCAGCAGAGCACAGCCTGCGATACTCCCTCGACAACGCGTCATTGGTGAGCCTTGTCGCCAAATTGGCCTCTCGCTTGTGACATTCAAGATATCAACATCAGACAGTGGCTTAATGCACTGATTTCTCGGCCCAGGCCCGATCACTCCCCCAAACAAACATATGCTCTCTCCTAAACCAATCATCCCAAAACCAATCCTGCTTTGGAATCCAGATGCACATGGAACCATCTTATCAGAGATATTCTCCCCATGCTGCTTCATAATGCAACTGTTGCTCAGAACATACAGCTCCCCACATACCATTGCCATTGGGCCCTGCAGCCAATGGTAGTCCTCAACAGCCCAATAATTGCCACCATCTTCCAGAATCTGAACTGTCGATATCCCTTTATGCAATACATGCATTTTATCCTTGATGACAAGACCAGAGCATGCAGACGGGTGTGCCTGACGGAGATCAGGGAGGGACTCCCATGTGTCAGCTTCAGGATCATAAATCTCAGCCTCTGATACCGATTTGCGGCAGTTTGTGAAGCCCCCTGCAGCAATTATCTTCCCATCCAATGCACAACAAGCAAACATAGCTCGAGCTACAAGCATTGGAGCCCTCTGGGCCCACAGACGGTGGAGAGGATCATAAGACCAGACCTCATTGCTCGCAAAGATTGTGTCATGGTCTCCAGTAAGCGGATCAACTCTATCACTGCCACCACCAATTACATAGAGTTTTCCAGCAACAGAGGCAACTCCAAAACGGGCAATGTTCCTAATCTGAGACGACATGACAGGGAGGGTGATCCACTTGTCCCGAAGAGGATCATAAAGTTGCCAAATATTTTCAGGTTCAAATGCTAACACACATAGCAATTCTTCTGTTGCACCAATCTGATTCCGGACATTGAGAAGCTCACCGTTGCAAACAGATGCCCTCCATGAGCGGCAAACCAACTGAAGAACAGGATGGGATATAAATGGGACACGTGCAAGGCACTGGAGAGCAACTTCATTCGGAAGCCCATCAAGTATTGTTGACACCATTGTGCAATCAACCATATTATCTCACTAAACAGCACAATGGCAACACGACCTGCGTAGCCTGAAAATAGTCAAATAAACCAAGTTCAGATTACACTGTACAGAGAAGATAGCAAAGTAAAACCAAAATAAATAATAAGACGTTCATCTTAAAGATACCATTTAGACAGAAACTTAATGAAACATAGAACTTAAATCCAACAATAAACACAAAAATAATTATCCTAAGTAAGGTACTAAGGCTGAAGGTGAATCTGCAGGGCACATCACACCTAACGACATAGGGACCTATACTCCAGCAAATCATGATTGTTTACATCAACCCGGAAAGAAACAGCAGCAGCTACAATTCTTAAGGGATATGTTGACTTTGCTTTCTTTAAACTTCTGGCTACAGATTTGTGATAAGAAAAATCGCGTCAAGAAAACAAAGTGATCAATTAACTCGGTTCAACAGTTGACAGAGGTTAATGTGCAAGAGGTGGCTATGAAGCTACACATGGAAAGTTCCACCACAACACTCCTAGGTTATGGGGCTTGTAAGTTGACAGGGGTTTATAAACAGGGGTCCAGGTTCACAGGGTTCTTTATTCATCCTCATATATCCCCCAAGACACATGGTGTTTGTGTTCTTAGTTTTAAGACAAACAAAAACACATATATAATTCTTTAAAACTGTCTGGGCAACCTCAGCAGAGAGCTAGCCAGAGAGATCGCTTAGTCGGTCAAAGTGCCTGAGGTGGTGTTCAGCGCAGCCAACTTGGTGAGCTGGCAGGTGCAGAGATGGCTTCAGGTGTGCTGGCAGCAGGGGCGGATCCAGGCCCAGGGCAACAGGGGCCATGGACCGGGTCGTGGCCCAAAATCCTACTTACCATCTGAAGAAAAAAAATATTTGGCCCGGGGCATTGCCCAGTTATGGCCCAGGATGCCGGCCTTCTACACACAGCGAGCGCAAACAGCCTGTTCGGTGTCGTTCCCCTGCCTCGCAGGCTCGCAGCGCAGAAGCGCATCGGCGCCGCCACGCCGTGCTTGCTCGCTGCCTGCTCCGGCTCCCGCTGTTCCGCCGCAGTCCGGCCCCTGCTCCGGCGAACGAAGGTCCGCCACCCAGACCCCGTTCACGCGTCATCGGGGACCTGCTCGGCCCGTCCCGCGGTCCCGCTCCCGCCCCCTGCTCCGGCCGTCCGGCCCCCGTCCACACGGCGCCGCCCGCCAAGCGCCAAACCTGGCCGGCGCTCCTGTATCCTCCAACTCCAGGCTCCCGTTCGCCGCTTGTCCGGCTCGGCGTCGAGCCCTCTTGTCTCTGCATCTCGAATCGGTTGCTGCTCGCCTGCTCCTTTCTTCTCTGTTTGTCAGCTAGGTATTTTTTTAAACTGAATCAAGTTTATTCAAGATGTGGCATTAAGCATGTTCATTTATAATTATTTACAATTGATTCATGTTTTAGGACGAATTATAGCATGGTGTGCTATATTGAGCGAGATGTATTTCACTCTTATCAATGATGATGATATTTTGTATCGTTTTCAAGCATATGAATTATGTAGAGGAACATTACCTCGTCGTTTTGGTAAGGTTTTCTATTCGTATCAATGATTGATTGATTAACTATTTGACTTGGTGTATATGCATTTACTTATGAATTATGCTTGATTTTTTGAAGGTATCGATTCTTCTTCTAGTGTTGATGAAGTTATGGGAGGCTCAGATGAACTTAATCATTGATGTGGACATTTTGGTACTATCTTTTGTATCCCCGTGCTATAATTTTTAGTTTTTAGTCATCTTTTATGTATGTTATTGTACGGTTAAACAATGAATTTGAAATTATGTGTTAATCTTTGCAATTGTACTAAAAAATGGGCTTTTGCAAGCTTTTTGTTAGTACATTTTTTTCGCGGTCAATTTTTGGCCCGGGTCTTGCTCCGTTTCTGGATCCGCCACTGGCTGGCAGTGCTAGATAGCTAGAGATGGGGCCAGAGTAGAGACGGCGGTGGTGAAGACGAGGGGGAGGATAGACTGGCAAAAACAGAGGCGGCAGCAGCCATGGAGCTTGGATAAAATTATGATGCTACTTCTGAAAAATATAACCTACATAAATTTAACATCCGATTCTGGACAAAGGTAAGTAGGACGAATGCTACAAATAACAATATATCATCCTCCCTGGCATGAACCACGTGAACCAACTGCATCAGGAAATTAAGCTACCGCTAAGGCAAGAAGACATTGCAGTACTCTGAAGACTAAGCAGGTGGCAGGATGGCTTCCAGATTATAGTCCGGATTTGGCAGACACCTAGGCAGGAGAGTGGCACCTAGCACCTAAGCAGGCCGTGCTCACCTAGACCACTGGTACCTCTTAGCTGATTGTACATGTCATGGATGAATTTTTTTGCTGTTCTAGATCAGTATCTTGGTATTCTCCATCAGCGATGCTAGGTAGTAGCAGAGACTAGTCAACAACTCAACACGACTTTACAATTCAATAACTATCGTACCAACATAGGCAACGCTGTTACTGTACAACAAGGATTTGTAATTATTAGGGACACGGTGTTTTGGCTCATGGGTCTAGATGCACCCGTTGTGTAAAATGCATTTTAACCGAATTTCAAAAATTCAAACAAAATTTTCAGGTGTACATATGAATATTCTATATTAGCATAAAAAAGTTTCATGAAGAAAAAACATTTTGTGTGGCCGGTGCAAAAAAAAAAAAATGTTCCGTACAAAAAGTCATTTTGGAACACAGGCCATTTGTCTTTTTTACACCGGCCACAAAAAATGTCTTTTCTTCGCGAAACTTTTTTTATATCAACATAGAATGTTCATATGTACACCCGAAATTTTAGTTTGAATTTTTTTGACATTTTAAAACTCGGTTTTTAGGTAGTGGGAGCATATGATCCTACAACCCAAAACTGATTTCTGAATTATTAGCTCAAACATTGATATCCATCCGTTGCATACGTACATAAGTTCCCAAATCATGCAGCAAAATTAGTGAAGCGTGACTAGGATCATTCAAACGTCAGGAAATACGTAGCGAATTTAACTGAAATCCATGCCACAACAACATGCCTAAACCTCCAGGCCTACATAAAGCAATACAGTAGTAGTATCTGGGAGTAGGCGAGCAAGCATGGACGGGGAATCCAAAACCTAGGACGAATATTACAGACCAAACCCAATTCCGTCAGCCACTATGCATCTTAATCGTCAGGATCTACTAGCAAGCAAGACAAAATCCGACGTCAAATCAATGAATTGGGCTACCGTCGCGTGATTTGGGGGGTATCCTACCTCCGGTCGGAGCTGAGACCCACACCCGAGGTGGGGGGGGGGGGGGGGGGGGGTGATGGATGAAGGCCGGAGAGAGAGGTCAGGTGGAGGAGGTGCCCCGTATCCGTCCACGCCTAGGGCCCGGCCGCCGGAGAACGGGAGTCGTCGTCGTCGCCGCAGAGCGGGTATTGGCGTGGAGGGAGGGAGGGAGGCGTCGCTTGGTGCGATGCGGTGCAGAGAGAGAGAGAAAGAGAGGTGAATGGGTAAGGGAGGAGAGGAGTGAGGCGTCAGGTCAGGGGCGACGGGATTTTTGGGGCGGCTGCATCACGCAACGTATCTAGGGGATATTCTGTAGAGCGAAATGGCATATCGTTTTCTTTTTCACACGAAAAAAGGACGTTAACGTCTTCCATTTTCGTGTGGAGCACAAGAATAAAGTATAAGCATAAATACTTTTTCAAAAAAAAAGTATAAGCATAAATACCAGCAGTGACTATTTATGAGGAATGCTCTTTTGTGTCTAGAGGTTTTGCTCAAGTTATCTTTTGCCATAGTCCTAGGGAAAGCAATAGAATGGCTCATACTCTAGCTTGTAAGGCGGAGGGACCCAGTCAATTGTTTGGCTGGAGGATCCGTCGGATTTCATTACTGAGCTCCCCGGAAACAATGGAACTATTATAGATGCTTAAAGCAACAAGTTTCAGACGCACTCTTTTACTTAACAGGGTACTGTAAGGTTTTTAATGAGACGACTTACTAGCTTAATATATTGATGTTTAAAAAAAACGTAAATACCAGATTTTGGAGATTCCACTACCGACATGATTTGGAGGATCATCCGCAACAACAAAAAAAAAGGCATGATTTGGAGTAAGTTGCGTCTTGGAGCTCAAAGAAATCAGGTGCATAATCTCCTTGAGATCGTCATGTGATGTGAATGTCGGTGTGCAATGGGCATAGTGTCGGATTGGTCTGTGCGAGGACGGACGCTAAACATAGGCTAATTTCTACTCACTCCGTATCAAAATATAAGATGTTTTAGTATTTGGCTTTCCATCCGTATCTTGACATGAATATTGCATGTCAAGATACGGATGGAAAGCCAAATATTAAAACATATTATATTTTGATACGGAGGGAGTATGTCCTCAGGTGAGATTGGTCTGGGTTGCTCTTGGTCTACAGCCACTCATAGATTAGGCATCCATGTTGATCATGGAATATTTGCTTCGGCTGCCAACAGAAAACAGCCTTCGTGGTACCAGAGAAAGTAACCATCAGCTGGAATCCTTGAATGGTGTGCCAACGTGCATTTGGCTGAGGCGTCGGCCCTCAGATTTAGGCTGCATATGGCGGACTGCAACAGAGTGATCGCAAATTCAGATAATATCTGGGTGATCGGTATTGTGGGTGGTACTGAAGCAACTCTGTAGATTTAGGCTACCATGTAGGTCTGCCCCCAGGCCAGTCGGCATTATACCTCTTTTGTTTTGATTGATGATGTAACTGTTAAAGTAGTCTGAACACCCAAGTGTTGTAAAGCTGGGCTCAGCCTCAACTGGTTCATCGTTGACAGGGTGCACGTCCATAAGCTGTCTGAAATTCTCTCGGCCGCATTTCTGAACTTCTGGATAAACATCCAAACATATCGGAGGCGGCGTTTCGGGTCACGGGTGCATCTGCACCCGTTGTGTAAAAAAAAATTAAAAACTTTTCAAAATGTCAAAAAATTCTAAAAAAAAAATTCGGATATACATCAGGAAATTTTGTGTTAGCACAAAAAGTTTCGCGGAGAAAAGACACTTTTTGTGATCTGTGCAAAAAAGACAAAAACATGTCCCGTACAAAGTCATTTTGTATTGCCCGAATTTGTCTTTTTTGCACAGCTCACAAAAAATGTCTTTTCACCACGAAATTTTTTGTGCTGGCACAAAATGTCTTGAAGTATATGCAAAAATTTTATTTTGAATTTTTTGACATTTGGAAATTTGTTTTTTGGGCAGTGGGTGCATCTGCACCCACTACCCGAAATGGATTTCCGCAAACATATCATCCTATTTTACTTCTATACAAACACAAGCCAAAATTGCATCAGTGCCTTCTTACAGTGGAATAATTAACATTACATTAACACCGCAAATTTTTAGCTGAGATTCAGATAACTGATATTACCAAAAGCACAAGCTACACCGACGGTTTCTGTGTATTACAGTTTGTATAACAAGCATTCCAACTGTTCAGCGAGACATAAAAACAATGCACAAAGCAGACAACAAATGCAATTTCCAAGCAAAAACGATATTGATCTGCAAACTGTAGTTCTGTAATTTCTGCCTCTATGCATCACCACTCAGTATTGCTGAAACAAAATCTGATGCAGTACAAGCGAATAACATTTGCGAAACGAAGAACAGAGGTAAGATCACACAGGCGTGTGACAAACAGTAGTACAATAGGAGTTGCCAGACATCACTGTAACATTGTTTACAAGTTCTCCAGCAGGTCAAACACCATCTCCATTGGTTTTGATCAGCTTGTCGATTATGCTTTTAAGAGCCGGTGCACTGGCACTGCACCTCTGATCAACGAAGCATGACCTCCCTTCCTCGGCTGCCTTGCACAGCTGTGGATCCATCGGCACCTTACCGAGAAAAGGAACCCCCATTTCTTGGCACATCTTCTCCGCGCCACCCTTGCTGCTGTCGAACACCTCGCTGCATGCGACGACTGACAGAAGCTCGGGGGCATTCTCCTTGATATAGTTCATCGCCCATTCTGTGGCATCTGTCTCCCCTGTAGCACCTGGCTTCATGAATCTGAGATCTGAGAATGCCTGCCTCAATCCACTCATGTTCTCCACAACACCTAACACTGGCACGCCAACCTTCTTGCAGAAGTTGATTTCCTTCCTCACGTCAATCAGAGACACTTGCTGTGGTGTCGTGACAATTATCGCACCATCGACTCCGGTGGCTTGTAGATACTGGACGATTGAGATGTGTTCATCTGATGTTCCAGGAGGCGCATCCACTACAAGGTAGTCAATCTCCCCCCAATCAACATCCTTAAGAAACTGTTTGATCAATCCATTCTTGCGAGGACCCCTCCATATAACCGCATCATCAGGGTTAGGCAGCATGAAACCAATTGACATGACACCAAGGTTCGACTCAACGTAGATCGGCGACCAGCCAAGGTTACTCTGATGAATATCCTGGCCTTCAAGGCCTAACATTTTTGGGATGCTAGGGCCGCATATATCTATGTCAAGAAGGCCAACCTGATGGTCCCTTTCAGCTAGGGAAAATGACAGCTGGGCTGAAAACGTGCTCTTCCCAACGCCACCCTTTCCTGACAAAACCAGTATCTTGTGTTTCACATTAGCCATCCGCTCAGCAATAGCAACCAAGTCTGGAAAAATAATATGGTTCAGAGTTAGGTCACATTAAATGGAACAAACAGAAGCAACAGTTAAATATTGTCTGAACATGCATTAAGCGCCAACAATAACAAGATGATCTCAGTGAAGCACATGCCAAAATAGATAGATCAAGAACGAGAACTAAGCTATGGCAATCTTAAGCAAGAGTATATTAATGTTCTAGTTACGAGCCTTTCGTCCAATGGACATGTATCCTGAATAAAGTATGCCTTGTATATCAAGCATAGTCATCTACTAGTTGATGATTACCGACTGAGATACCTGCACCAACTCGCGTAGGCTTCAGCAGACAAATGAATAGGAAGGTAGACAGAGGAGGAGGAAAGGGAATGAGTATGACTAGTGGACTGCAAGCTACACTTTTGAATCTTTGTTTTATTGTAATCGAGATCCACTGCTCCATATCAGTGCAACATATCAAGAACACAATATGCATACCAACGCCAGCCAAAACAGGGATGATTTGGGGCGAGTGGGCAATTTGCACTGGTTTCAATAGTTGTATAGTGTAAAATGGACGCTTATGAGTTATAAAGGATATTTTTCTGGGCTACACAAGAGATTAAAGTGAGTGGAGTTATTCCATAAATATGTTGAGCCACAACGGACTTCGCCATCAATCTGGAATTCTCCAACCTCAACATGCTCCAGAGGCAAATGGTTCATGTGCAGTTCCACAAAAAAAAAAAAAAAAAAAAGAACATGTTACATCATTAAAGCTCAACTACCTACTGCGGCAACTGTACTAATTATCAAAGGATGCTGGCATTCCAGTAAAGCATATATCACTGTAACATTATACAGTCGACGGCAATTTTTCATCATTAACACTGAGGCTAGTAACTGGCGCAATTGCACTAATTACCAAAACAGCACGCCTGCATTCAAGTAACACATATCAATTCGTGTAACATCTACCATTGTAGAAGATAAAACAGATCACGACAATCCTAGACGGCTAAAATGTTTCTTCTTTGGAGTAAAAACAATTACTATCCTCACAGAAAGGAAAAAGAACATGTGTTTTCATGATAGTCTCCAGTAGATTATTTGGGTTTCAGCTGTCACTCAAATTTTAGGCCAATCAACTGAAGCAAGCTAATCTACTTGAGTAAAAAGAACAAGGCCAAAATATAAAACACTTCTACTCGCCAAACTTCAGTGAAACGTGTAGTATATGTGGCTCCATTAGTAGCTGCATCCATGCAATCCAAACTTCTTTTTATTATTTTAAGAGATATAAGGCATTAGTACATAAGCATAGCCTTTAATCCCTAATTCTGATTGCTTCTTTCATGAGTTTAAGCGTAGATGTGATACATGGCATCTAAACACCCAATGATAACTATCGCACGAAACAAAACTCTACTGAAGGTCATCCGCCAACTGGTGCAACCAGACCAACCCAACCCAAAGGACTTACAAATTGGAACAAAACCCGCTCCATCCGAGAAATAACCGATTCAATAAACTGATGAACTCGAACTTTTTTTCATCCGCCACATACTAAATTAAAACTACAGATAGGTTAATTACTCCTACCACCATGCACTTCCTACCACTACTTTGGTTCTTACGAGACTGCATATGTTTGGAACGCGTGACTATCACATCTTAATCTAGCCATCTGTGGTAATCCAAAATCAGTAACAAGAACCCTGAATATATGAAGCTTAACATACCACATCCGCAACTACTGCAGAAGAAGTAAAAAAAAAAAACCACCTAAACCGGAGGATTGCATCAAAAAATTATGAGGGCAAGGGCACGAATGATCTATTTACCAGGATCGGGGCCCTTGGGGGCGGTAGCGCAAATCTGCTGGTTAGGGCATCCGGCGCAGGAATCCGCCTTCCCCGCCTCCTCCGACTCTGTTCCAGGGCAATCTGCACAACGGACACACAACAAAATCAAGCTTACAAAGTACCCCATCTTCCATCGCAGGACGACCTAGAAAACAGGAGAACTTGGGCGGCCGAATCCGCCTCAAATCCAAAGGAAAGGGGAACAGGCGGTAGTAATCGAAGCCCACGGGAGGAAGCAGCTTCTTACGCGCGTTGGCATCCTCCGGGACGTCGCCTTTGCTGCCGCCGTTCTCCATCTCTTCCGCTCCCTGTTCGCCGCCTCCTTCTCCGAGTTCCTCCTGTTGGACTTGGACTTGGGGAACGAGGCTCAAGGGAGCTCGCGTTAAAGGGGGATTTGATTTTTTTTGCCCCGTTTTACTTTGGAACTATCCGATTTGCTTGCCCTCTTCTTTTTGCCACTACTTACGTTGGTCTTTGATGATTTGCCCTCCTGACAGGTCGGACCCACATCCAATGACCAAAATACCCATACCAATCTGTTTGACCTGGATCGATCCAGTCGTTCACATCGACCCGCTCGGCGTGGACAAAGGGGCTCGCGACGAAGAGCCGGACGCCGTTACGCCGGCCATGGGTTACGCGCTCTCCGCCGCGCCTCGCGAGGCCACCCAGGCGTCGGGCACGGTGGCGCCACTGTGCTGCATCTCGCGGCGGCGGCGAACGCCGTTGCGGCCGCGCACCTGCTGCTCGCGGCCGGCGTGTCCACGGAGACGCTCTCGCCTCTCGGTGTCCGCGTACGACCTCCTCCCGCGTGCCGCCACCGCCGCGGAGGAGCCGCCCGGCCATGTCGTCGTCGTCCTCGCTCAAGAAATCGGCATCGCCGCTCGCGATGGCCGCGACGCAGGAGCGGGAAGGAGTACCCGGCGCCGCGCGGTAAGCAGCAGGAGTGGGCAGGCAGGGGGCAGCACAGAGTAGTGGAGGTGCAGCCGTGGCAGGGAGGTGCAGCGGCGAGCGCCGGCGCCGGCGGAAACGCCCAAGGCGAGCTAGAGTTCTTCGGCGAGAAGGGGAATGGCGAGACATTTCCTGACTTTGATTTTGGTTCGGGTGCAACCAGGGGTAGAATTGGCCTGCAGATTTTTTCCTTCATCCTCAAAAAAATTCAGATTGATTAAAAAGGACAAATCATCAAGTGGCAAAGTAAATAGGGGCAAAAAATAAAGCACCAAGTAAAAGAGGGAAAAAGATAGAGTGGCAAAGTAAACAGGGGCAAAAAATAAATTTCCCCCCGCATTAAAACCCTGGCCAATGAGGGAGGGTATCAGGGGTCCGATTCTAGCCGGACGGCTGGGATATTTCGGTCCTCGTGTGGCTGGTCTGCTCTCTCTCTTTTTCTTTTTCTTTTCTCTTTCTCTTTTTGAGAAACGGCTGGTGTGTGCTGTTGTCGAGTAGGAGTACAATTTTGCATCTTGCTGCTTGTTCAAATTTGCCTCTGTCTCTTTTTATACTTGTGGCAACTCAATATCTTACAAAAAAAACAGGCAAATGACATTTGGCAACAAGGACAAAAACAAATATATGTTCTAGACTAGGAACTCAAAACTTCTGACAACAAAAACGATTTAATATCTTGGTTCGGTTCAAGCAAATAAAAATAATTTTTTTTGGACTAACACGCAAAGACCAAATTGGTTATGTGCTGGTTGGAGCATTAGGGATGGAGAAATTAACCTTTTTATTAAGTTGAGTCCAGCGGTACGGTTCGGTGCCAGTTCCATACACTACAGCTACTATCACCACCGGTTCGAATCAAAACTACTTTTTCACTTGAACTTGCACTACACAGGTGGTTGGTCTTATAGGAGAGAGCGTATCTCTATCTCTTCTCTACCTCTATCTCTATGTACGGTGGTGTCAAAGAAGATGGATAGGCGTTGGTTTGTGACATAGGTTTATCCTATCTTTTCAGATCTGTAAGATCGGTATATACGTACTTTGTATCTTATCTTTTATTTATCAATGAGAATCGTATTACCATACAAAAAAATAGATATGCAAAAAAAATGTGGATTTTCCCTTTCATTTAACTCATTGTCAGAGGCGGATCCGGGGGACGAGCGGTGGCCAGGCCACCCCCATTGTTCGGCCACCCCCACAAAGTTTCAGCGGGGACTAGCTACTTATTATACTGCTCCATAGCAGCTTATGTAATTTTCTAAAAGGCCATGTGAATGGGTTAATTAGCCAAGCCCAGCAATAAGCCCACGGTGGCCAATGAGATAACGTGATTAATCAGAGCGTTCCTAGATCGCTCGATCTCTATGCATAGCCAACAACGTTTCGACCTGATTGCCGCGCCGTCGCTTAGACGCCCAGGGCATACCAGCCGCCGCCGCCGCCGCCGTCGGGAGCATTGGAATTTGGACATATCATCATCGATGATCACCGTAATCTGCACAACGGCATGGTGCCGCTTGCCGGTCGGCCACGATGCATCAGTTCTCCGAGTCTCAAACCCGGCCGGCAGCACGGCCATACGAGTGTTAGCCCTCAAATTTAAGGTATGTTATCATACAAACTATTGGGTTAATATATTTGTTAAATCGTTCACAGTCTTACAGAGAGTACATACTAGTTATTAGTTTGCTACACTGATTTAAAGTTACGAACTATACTAGTAATTCGTAAAAGAAGTTACGAACTACTAGTAATTAGGAACTTTCAGTCAAGTTGTATACTAATTAATGTAGAATTGCACAACACAAAAGTCAAATATTGATTGAAAGTATGTTGTGTTTTTTAAGTTCGGCATGCTTCAAGAATGAAGATAAAATAATTAAGTACCACTTCACTATTTCAAATATAAATCTAACTAGGAGAGGAGTAGCTCCATTTTATTTCGGTGCATATGCATACTTATGATTAAAATATCATGGTACTAAATTCACAATAAAAACGTAAAATACGTTATATGATTGTGTTATCCAACATCTTTTACGTGGGCGGTTATTGCCATCCTCGACCCCCCTATGGTCAAATCCTGGATCCGCCCTATTGTTGCTAGTACATATCATCTCATGGCCGTGGTCATGGCACCACCGGTAGACGCAAGCGGGCCTGTTGCCTATGCAGGCAAGAAGAGGGTTGTGGGGGATGTCGCTTCAAACGAGGTGGCCATTGTTTGTAATGGAAAGCATTAAAAGTCTTAAATTACTTATTTTTTTAATCTTTTCTTAGCGTGATCTCCAACCTCTTGTATGTTGGACCTACTCAGTTGCTAAGAAAGGACCCTTTTCATTTATTAATCCAAATTAACGAAGATACTGATGATGATCCTCAAGCCATGGAGTTTAGTTGATGCTCTTGATTCTTTTCCCAACCATGTTTGGTCAGTATCATATTATCGATGATCCTCAAGCAAAGAGGCAAGCTGGTATGTATATATTATTTCAGTCCGTTTAGTAGGCAGATGTTATTGATGCATTGTTGTACACCAATTCCAGTGCTTGACACTTGATAGCATGTCCAGTAATTGAGTTTACATTTGCAGCTAAACGTTTCATTCCCTACCATCACGGGGATGAAAAACAAACACTCTCTGAATGGAGGCATGACGAGATCAACATTGTAAGCCTCACAATGACACCATGATTACAAGCGGTTCATGGCTATTTCAAATGCATTTCACTTCTGATTAACAACATTGTAACCATCACGATGTGTTGAAGCTCGGGAACTAGACAAACACTTGGTTTGTGCTTTTCTGGAGTTTTATTTTAGCTTGCTGGCTCATCAGACAGTTACATGTAATAGTATTATTTACGAGCGGTACTGATTGCGATTTATGAAGCAGTCTTCTCTATCAGCATCAGTACGAGAAGGATGTATTTCGTTAATCATGTTAATGTTTTCGTCCATACAGGGCTGCTTTCGTTATCATGTTATAGTTTGTGCTACTGATTACATATATGTTGAAAGTTACGAGTTGTGTTTTTTACTATTGAATGATTTACCAAGAATTCGTCCTAGGAGACGTATCAGTTACACATGTGAGATCGTTGGACATGTATGTACAAAAGCTGAAGTGAGGTCCTTGGACATCAAAAGAAGTCGAGCTATGTGTTCATTACCTATGGCAGTGACGGCGATCAAACAGTAGGCAATTGGCAAGCAGTCTCCTCTCCTGGTTCGTGCCCTTACGATATTACGAGAGTGATCCTATAGTTCTCTTGGTGAGCTTTTCAATGGATGCTTGTAGAGATGCTTGTGCTTGATCTCTACAGAACCAAGAGAGTGCTCTTACGATAGGCAATTGGCAAGCAGTCTCCTCTCCTGGTTCGTGCCCTTACGATATTACGAGAGTTCTCCTAGGCAATTGGCAAGCAGTCTCCTCTCCTGGTTCGTGCCCTTACGATATTACGAGAGTGATCCTATAGTTCTCCTTGCTATTTTATAATTCGACTCCTGGTGAGCTTTTCAATGGATGCTTGTAGTTTGCACAGGTCATGTCAGTTCACACAAGCTCGGTTGAGGCTGTAGAGTTTGAGTAGAGATGCTTGTGCTTGATTTCTCATAAAACGGCTCCAGGAAGCTCTGGGACTTAGAAGAAGCTAAATGTATCTACTGATTTTCTTTTTCATATGCATTTGTCCGTTCATTATGAAGCACTAGAGCATCATTGCGTATTGTATTTGACTGTTCATTCTTAAACAGTTGTGACCTTCAGTTTAATTACTAACAACTACTAGATGACTAGGTGGGGGTGACTAAAACCCGGATGCGCCATTGACGGTGGTGAAGCTTGGATTTTAGATGCGAAAATATAGGTACGAGAAGGAAGAAAAATGATTTAGCGATAAAAAAGTCAAAGTCAACACTGTAGTTTGATGTGCATGAGGACCTAAATATGTATATTTGACGCAATTTGAACTGAACCACTAGAAATATTTATGCCCCCGTTACAACGTACGGGCAATTAGCTAGTGTATGAATACAGAAATCATGATTTTTATCTTATAACCCATTAATCCGAATAACATTACTATATTGAGTTTGTCTCAACAAGGAAATCCTACTAGCTAAGTGCACGCGTTGCTATGAATCTCACTCTCCCAAGTTTTACATTCAACTATGTCTTCTCTAAACACAAGGGTTAGGGCATACATAAGCGCTATAAGCGCTAAAAGATAAGGGAATTAATTTTCCATCATGACATGGCTTGTCATGTCCTTCATGTAACAAAAGAAAATATTAACCGGGAGAATGAACATATCCCTTGTAGGTGTCCTAGCTAGACTTCCTCACTTGCAAAGAGGTTGGACAAGGGTAGGCCGTCGGTATCAGAAAAGTCCATTTGGAACTCGTCCTACATGGAGCTCTTTTTCTCAATATTTTTTGAATCGACATTTTAAAGTTTCAAAAAATCCCGAAAAAAAATCCTGGATGTCGACATTTACGTAATTCACAGTCCTGCGAATTTTTAATCTGAAATAGTCTGTACTCTGACCTACACAAAAATGATAAATTCTGACAGATCTGAAAAATTCAAATCTGACACTGTCACCAACCCAGATCCAGAAATTTGTCATTTGTACACAGCTCAAAATACAAAATATTTCTTATTGGTTTATTGCACACTGATAGAAATAATCATTGTCTACAACTATGTTTTTTTACAAAATATTTTGAAGCACAAAATACAATTTTAAAAATTTCAAAAAACGGCCTCCATGGAGCCCGTGCTCCAAAACGCTGCACTCGTGGTCATCCCTATACATCACGTAGTATATTGATAAATTGTCATCCAGACCCAAGAATTTAGTAGGTCTTCTCAATCTCTTACGATCCATGTTCGCCACCAACTTCTTGAAATTCCTCTGGTGGGACGCCTATATGTTGTATCTGGCATGTACTTCTTCTATGGGGTTCGTTTGACCCCATATTGGTGAAAGGGCATTATGCTCTTAATCATATTTTTGGTGATTGGTGATGTATGGATTAAAGGGAAATAGTAAGTCTTCTAAGTGAATTGACATGTGTTATTACCCAATTTTAAGTGGCGTGCACCGTAGACCGCAAAAAGGGAAAGGACTCATCTTGAAGTGTCGAAAGCAAAAAATAGTGATAGCATTTTATTTTTATTTTTTTAGTACAGTGATCCCGCACTACTAAGGGGGTCTGATGGTGTAGTTGATGGAGTTGGGTGGTGCCCCAAGCGAAGGCGTGGATGTAGTAAGTAGCAGTTTTCCCTCAATTAAGAATCGAGATTTAATCGAACCAGTAGGACTTGAAATCAACAACGAGGTGTACGTCAACGATCTCTGGCGCTTAACTGTCGACGAACGTGAACCTGCACACACTCAACCAATTACTTTGCCCCCCAACGGCAGGAAGGTTGTCAATCCTCCCGGTATGCTGAAAACAAAGCGGTTAAACGTATAGTGTAGTGAATGAAAATTATGGAAATGGACCAGCGAGCAAGTGAATATGAAAAGCAAGTAAACGAGGGTGTGAACAATATAAAAAGATGCACACCGGGGACATGGGTTCACTAGTGGTGTCTATCCAATAAATAAAATACTCATATGAAGGATGAACAAATTACAGTTGGGCAATTGACAAGATTATGTAACATCCCAAAACTTTGGAATGTTTTAAAAATCACAAAAGTTTAAAACTTTTATTAATAAATAAATAAAGTCTCCAAAAATCAAGAAAACCTCTATAGAAGATTATTGGGACATCGTCCAAAGTTCTATTTTAAATTAAATGTTCCTTTATCTTCCAATCCCGACTTTTAAAGCTTTGTAAATAAAATATTTATTTGGATTTCTACAAAATCCTATAAACCTTTTGGCAAAGTATTTCCAATATTTTGGCAAAGCCCATAATTAAGTGGGTATTTGTATTTAAAGGATTTCTCAAACTCTTTTAAATATAGTGTTTTGTCCCAAACTATTTATTGAGTTTATCAGTTTGAATGACATTACTCGTACTATTTTTTTTGCATTTTATTTGAATAAAAAAAGAATTTATAAAATCCTATTTTATAAACTAACATAAATGTGTCAAATAGCTTTTATGAATAATTTGAAATTTTCAAGATTTGAAAATTATGGAAAAGGTTCCAAAATATTTATAATGGTTATTTTGATTTTATAAATTTTTACAATTTTATTTGACTCGATTTAGAGTTCAAACACAAAAGTTATAAAAGAAAAGAGGAATCAGAAAAAGAAAAGAAAATAAAAAATGTTTCGAGCCAGCCAGCTGGGCCGCAGCCCAACTGACCCGCGCCGCTGCCTTAGCAGGCCGACCGGCCCAGCTGGGCCAGGTCGCTGCTCCCGCATGATCCACCGGTCGATCGATCGTGTTTTCCTTCCAGGAAAACGTGTTGTTCATGTTTTTCAAAACCTTTCCCTATTCAAACTCTTATATCTTTATCTAGAAGACTGCAAATTCGAATCCGTTTCTTTTGCCTTGTTCCCTACTACAAGTAGCGCCTCTGAACCGACCTCCACGCCTATATAAACCCCAGACCCGGCCGAGAACTCGTCCTAAACTCGAAATTTCGATTTCAGATCTAGCTTTTAATCTTTCGCTTCTCACGGTTCGAGCTTTGCTCGGGATGCCGTTTCAAACCTTACCACTTTTCATCCACCGTAGCTGGAGAATTCCGCATCGCAAGGTTTCAGATCTGATCAAGTAAAACTTCGATTACTCATCAACCGTCCAACCAAATCCGGTGATATTTTTACAGAAGGTAGATCTCATCGTTCCCCACAACTTTCGTGTTCAAAGTTTTTCGATTTTATCTACGGATTTGTCTTAACAAATCGGATCTCTTTTTCGAGGTACGGACAAATCAGAATTCGCCATGTGTCGTCCATGTCGCCGCCTCGTCAGCTGCGTGTGGCAGCTGCGTCAGCATCCAGTCAGCAGAGGAGTCAGCACTGCATCATGCTGACATCATCAAGGTCAAGTCTCGGTCAAAAATCTTTTCTGAAAATTCCAGAAATTGATTAATCTTACAAAAATCATATCAAATCAACCGTATGACCATAAATAGCAAATAATATACCGTTGGATTCGTATGAAGGTGTAGAATCTGTTTCTATAATAAAAACACACTTTTACAGAAATATTATTTTCTGATTTTCTGAACTCTTAAGTGCACTAAAAGTTGAATAACGATAAATCAGTAATTTGAATTAAAGTAATTATTTTTGCCCCTGTTAGATAATTAAAAGTTCTAACCAGAGACATCAGTTTCAAAAGATATTTAAACTATTAATTTGAATTAACTTGCAGAAGTTTATAAATTGTTATTATAGGATTTAAATCGCAACATTAAATCTTTAATAATATTAAAAAAATCTTTCTTTGCATCATGTGTTGGTATGTCAACCAGAGAACTAATTAAAATTATTGGTGTGATTATTAAATTGACCAGCATCCTTATTGTTGCACAAATTGTTTGTCTTGTCATGTTGTTTATGTTGTGTTTCGTTTATCTACGATAGATTGGACGGAGTGTGACTCTTGTTGCATTTGCAAGAGTGTGTGAGAAACGACGAATCTCAAAAAGGCAAGTGATACTCTAGCATAAATGTCCTATTAATTTGTGTCTATTGCATTTAGTGTTTTTAGTAGTATGCATGATAGGTGTACTACTATATTATTATGCTATGCAAACCCAGTTAGGATAGCCATATGTATCTTGACTAAGTTAGTAGAAACCAATGTAGAAGCAATTTGCTTAGCCATGCTTGTAGACGATGTGGATACTATTCAAAGGGTTGTTGTAGCCGATGACATATTTTGTTTGTGAAAGCAACAAATGTTTCATGGATTGCATGAACGGATTGGGTTAGATTTTTGCAAGTGGTAATGCAGGTGGTATATGACCTGACTTGTTGATATGTGTCGAATGACATAAGTAGGTGGCTAATAGCCTGAACTATTGATATGTCCAATTAGAATTTACGACGTGCGACATATGTAGGTGGCTGAGTGCCTGACCTATTGATGTGTTCTCGTTATACGGCGAGTGACATAGTAGTGGCTGGATGCCTGATCTATTGATATGTTCATATTAGACTTTACGCCGAGTGACATAGTAGTGGTTGGATGCCTGATCTATTGATATGTTCACTTTAGAGTGCGGCGAGTGACATAGTAGTGGCTGGATGCCTGATCTATTGATATGTTCACCTTAGACTTGCGATAAGTGGCATAGTGGGGGGCTGAGTGCCTGACCTACTGATATGTTCACGTTAGGTCTTCTTGTGAGCGACCTAGTAGGTGGTCGATGACCTGACCTATTGATATGCTCACATCCTGTGGAATTCCTTAGCCATGACACTATTGGTGGACAACTTTGAGCACCTGGACAGGAGCAGAGAACTCGGAGCGACTGGACTTGAAGAAGTTGGAAGTTTCCCACTTATCTCAAATTCTTAAAAGGATATTGTTTTTATGTGTAACAAGGGAGATTGAGCACTGGATGATATGCCATGTTCGTCTCATAATAAATGGAAAAGAAAATGATTTTTAAAGAATAGGACAAAATTGGCTTTATGCAACTAGCCTTGAAACTCCACCAGCCAGATATGCATGTAGTTGTTAGAAGTTTGCCTTTATGAGTCCACAAGTATCATTTGCCAGATCCATTCAAATGGTTCTGACCAATTTTTGGCTGTAACCTACGTGTTGCAGGATTTTCTGACGACGAGTAAGAAACGATAGGGGTTTCGAGTCTGCAACCAACATGTCTGCCTGTGGCACATGAAGATGATGAGGGCTCCATGCTATTTATGTTTTCCTCTGCCGAGTTTTGTAATATGCTAGCCTTGTGCTATGCAACTTGTATTGTTTTACTTTTATGGATCTTCGATGTAATAGATATTTGACGCATTTGCATGATATTACATCTTGAACTGTGGTGCTAGCTATTCGATCCAGGGACTAGCACAGAACATAGGGATCTTGGGTATTTTTAAAAGGCAAGGTCGCTATAGATTATGACACAAACTTAATCTAGCTATATCAAAGTGTTCATGGTAATATTCATCTAGGCATCACAACAAGGAACAAAGACCGTCATCCAACTGCATCTTTGTCTAATAAGTCCACCTAGGGATCGCTATCCAGTCTGTCACCCATCAGTATTAAGTTGCAAGCAACAGACATTTGCATTAAGTAAAGTGTATGATGTAAGCAACATTTATAATCACGTAGACATAAACACCGCTGCTTTACCCTTAGTCGCAACAGCACACCCTCGTCCTTAGACGTTTCTGTCACTCGTGCCCAGGCACAAGAGGGGGCATGAACCAACTATCTAGAATAAATACTCTCTCTTGGAGACATAAACAATCACTTGGCCAAAGCAACTACACACATCGGAGAGCATGCAAGAACATAAATTAACATATAAGAACCATGCACAATCTGATCATAACTTCATAATCCATCGGATCCCAACAAACACATCACATAGCATTACAAATAGTCGATCTGGATCATGTAGGGCAGCTCAAAAGATCATAAACATGAAGCACAAGGGAGAGAGACAACCATCTAGGTACTGTCATGGACCCGTAGTCCAAGGTGGAAGTACTAATGAATCATCCCGACCGAAGGCATGGCGATGAAGAGGCCTCCAGGATCAATCTCCCCTCCGGCAGCGTGCCGGGAGCAGCTTCAGAATCTCCCCGAATTAGGTTTCGAGGAGGCGGCGGCGGCGGGTGGAGTTTCTAGAAAATAATCGTCGCCCCGAGCATTTTAGGGTTTTTGTGATTTTATAGGCGTCGAGGGAGGCCGAGGCGGTGCCCAGAGGGTAGGGTGGGTCCCACCCACAGGTCCAGGTGGGGCCGCGGCCACCAGCCGCCCCTGGCCCTGGGTAGCCCCCCAGGTCGCACTTTGGTCTCAGTCTTCCTCTTGTCGCATATAAAATCCCCGCCAAGAATATTTCCAGAAGTAACTTTTCTGAAATAGAAAACAGCAAAAACAGGAAACTGGCATTGGGCATCTTGTCAATAGGTTAGTCCGACAAAAAGTCTAAAAATGATGTAATAAGATAATAAAAACATGTAACAATGGCATATAAATAGCATGGAACAATCAAAAATTATAGATACGTTTGACACGTATCAACATCCCCAAGCTTAACTCCTACTCGTCCTCGAGTAGGTAAATGATAAACAAATAATTTTTTATGAGACATGCTACCACATAATCTTGATCAAATAGTAATGTAAAGCACATGATATGAATAAAGTGAACCAAAACAATTGTCTATATTTGATAATCAAGCAAACAATGAGTAAACAAGTTGCATCATCTAAGCAAAACCTTTCATGAATAGTACGTTGGAGACATGAAAGCATAAAAATTAACATAACATGAAAGTCTTCAAGGTAATATCTTCTTGTCAAAAGTGTTTGAAATCAACACAAAGGAAGATGCAAGTTTCAGCATTGCTTCAAATTTCAACATGCTTATCTTAAAGATAAAGTCAACATAAAGAATCATGATTAAGCATAAAGATGCATATAATCAACTGCACACAGAGTCAGTGTTGCAAGCTTGATTCGAATAGAGAGAGAGAAAAGGAAAACCGACTCAACATAAAGTAAAAGAAAGGCCCTTTGTAGAGGGAAGCAGGGATTAATCATGTGCTGGAGCTTTTTATTTTTTTATTAAACAGAAGTAATACAATTTTGAGATATGCATGCTTTCGTCAATGAATCTATAGCAAAGAAATCCGTTAGTCCCCCGTACCAAGCAAGGCTTTTAGACTTGTGAGAGCGACTCCCATAGAGGAACGAGAACATTCCTCTTTCTCCTTTGTTTATCACTAACCAATGTTTGACTGATTTCTCAGGTTGCACTGTGTGAAGGAGATATTAATGTTATGTTGTAATTATCTTTTGCAGGCTGGGAACCCTTGGCTAGCTCTCGGAAAATTTAAGTGAGCACGTAATCCACGCTCACCAGGTGAAAGGGGGAGATGACCTTGCTTGACACGGGATATAACAAACTTTCTTACCACTTCCTCATGAGCTAAAAACAGAGACACAAAAAGGAGCATTTTGAAGGTTTAAAAGTAGCACATGACAAATTTACTTGGAATAACATGAAATACCATGTATAGGTAGGTATGGCGGACACTGATGGAAAGATATTTGACTCAAGAAGTTTGGATACACGAGAAGCATTCCCGCTTAGTACAGAGTTTTTGGCTAGCAAAGGATATCAAAGCAAATAAGTACCAGCAACCGGAACAAGAATGACTATAGAACATACATTAAGCATAAACACAAAAACTCTATATTGTCTTCCTTGTTAACCAACCATTCATTTGATGAAAATACTTGACTATCGAACTTACTAGTATGAAGGAACTTTATAAATTCAAGCTTTAACAGTAGTTCTTCACTAATGAGCCTTAACTTAAATAACCAGAAAGTTTAAATATTAATTCACTTAACATCTCAAAACAATTGGCAAGTTTAAAGTTATTCAAACATGAAGATCTACAAGACTATGCAAGTTTTTCATCACACCACTACCACATGCACGGCACTTTTGTCATTCCAACAAATCAAGCAAGCAACCATAAACAACTCTCTAAACAAATATAAGTGAAGCACAAGAGAATATAATAACAACAACTAACAACTCTTAAAAAGATATAAGCGAAGCACAAGAGCTGATAAGAAAAACAAAGCTAAGAATACCCAACAAAATATAAGCGAAGCACAGGAGTATTCTAATGAAAAAGCGGAGCGTGTCTCTCTCCCACAAAAGATAGTTAGGATCCAACAAAGTACATGACCATCAAACAAACTAAAACAAACTGAAAGAAAAATAAAATGACGCTCCAATAATAGCACATAATATGTGAAGTGATAAAAACATAGTTTCAACGGAGACGACCTGATGATTGTCGATGAAGAAGAGGGGATGCCTTGGGCATCCCCAAGCTTAGACGCTTGAGTCTTCTTGAATGTACAGGGGGATGCCATGGGGGCATCCCCAAGCTTGTGCTTTTGTCCATCCTTCAATTTCTTTCATCATCTTCCCTCGTGGAACCTAAAAACTCCCTTCGCACAAAACTTTTCATAAACTGATTAGAGGGTTAGTTTCGATAAAACAAAATTCACCTGGGTTCCACTAAGACAATTGCACAAACTTGATTTAGCATTAGTTACTATTTACTAAGCCTCAAAGGTGGCACTCCTTGCAAAAAGTACCACGAATGACGTCAATAAAAGAGGCAAACACAAATTAAGCCATAATCTGTCAAAACTGGACAGTCTGTAAATATCTATTTTTTTACAGGTACTTACGTTGCTCAAATCAGAAAACGTAAAACTAATGAAATATAGATAAAATTATAAGACTTGCTGTAAAAAAATCTCCAGAAAAAGATAACATTCTGAGAGTTTTTCGAGATTTTCTACAACAGGAGCTCAGAATCTGTTTCTGGACAGAAAACACCACTTCACACTTTCTAAGCATTAGAGGCTAATCCTTGGCACACAAAAACTAAAAACAAAGATACAATGAAGTTGTTACAGAAGAAACAACACCATGACTAAAGAAATTAAAAATAAAAATTGGGTTGCCTCCCAACAAGCGCTTTTCTTTAACGCCTTTTAGCTAGGCGCAATACCAAATATCAAGTCTTTTCAAAATCAAGATCATCGTCATCTTCCAAACCAAATCTAGCAAATTTATCATAAATGCATTGTATCCTACCAATACAGGGCTGAGAATCTCCCCTTTCCTTTCTCTTTGGTTGGCTACTCTTATCAAATAGATTCTGAGGAGCAATCCAACCAAAATTATCTTCCAAAGCATCGGCCATACCAAGCAATTTAAATGGAATAGGAATTTTTACCTCTTCTTTACCTTCAGTTTTACCAACATACTTATTAGTCTTGATGTCCAAAGTCTTCAAGGTATGCATGATATCATGGCCATGTCCAAGCATATTATAGTGGCCAAATATCTTCCTAGCTTCTTTAGCCACATCATTAAACTCCATAAGTAAAGTTTTTCGCACAAAATCCTTATCCTTACCATCCTTCATATCATCAAGTTCGAGAAACATTTTGTGCAAATTAGGATTGAGATTAACAAATCTTGCTTCTATCATTCCAACCAAAGAAGCTATAGCAGTTTCATAAGAATCGGTGAGTTCAACCAAAGGCTTCTCGTTAAAATTGCTTAGACCATTAACATGATTAAGAAATTCTTCAATATTGCTTCTACCAATGATTAAACCGCTACCTACACTAATATCTTTCATACCAAACTTAGGAGGAAACATAGCTACTAAACAATACTAAGCAAAACAGGAATAAAGACTACACTAATTTTATGGGTTTAAAAAAATTTAAACAAGTAAATAAGCGAAACAAGAAATAAACTAAGCAAGACAAAAACAAAGTAAAGTGATTGAGAGCGCGGGACTCTCCTTGCTGCAGCTCCAAAGTCCCTGGCAACGGAGCCAGAAAATTGCTTGATGATGTAGTTGATGGAGTTGGGTGGTGCCCAAGCAAAGGCGTGCATATAGTAAGTAGCAGTTTTCCCTCAATTAAGAACCGAGGTTTAATTGAACCAATAGGACTTTGAAATCAACAACGAGGAGTACGTCAACGATCTCTGGTGCTTAAACGTCGATGAACGTGAACCTGCACACACTCAACCAATTAATTTGCCCCCAACGACGTTGTCAATTGATACGTCCATTTTGCATTACTATTTTATATCATAATTTGCTATTATTCATGGATATATTTCATATTAGAATGCAATACTTACGTTATTTTATCTTATTTTGCATGTTTGATGATCGTTGGTGATTTGATTGCCGGAGCCCGGAATCAACTGGAAAAGGCACCGTCAAGATACTGTACCTCTACATCGCCAAAAATTCCAAAAAAAATTTAGAGATCATTATTTTGCCAGATGATGGAAGGAGCCAGAAGGGCGATCAGAGGGGAGCCAGAGGCGCGCCAGGTGGCACTGGCCGCAGCCCACCTCTAGGCTGCGCCTAGGGCCCACCTGGTGGCCCTGGGTCGCCTGCGACTCCCCCCTTTCGCGTATATCACCCCTCTGACCTAAAAATCATCGGGGACGCTTCGAAGAAATATTCCGCCGCCGCCACGGGGGCGGAAACCATAGAGAGAGTAAAAGCTCTTCGCCAGGGAGAAATCTGCCGGGGGAATTCCTTCCCGGAGAGGAGAGATCGTCGCCATCGTCATCGTCATCATCACGGGCTTCATCGAGATCATCATTAGCATCATCCTCACCGACAGCACCATCACATCCATAGCTCCACTCCGTTTCGCTGTTGCATCTAGAGTTATACTTGTTGTAGTTCATTGGGATCACTTTTTCGCTGTTGATTGCCTTGTGCAGTTGATGCTATTGAATTTTATCGGTGAAATACTTTTATGACCAGATTGTTAATCATTCATTCATCACCTCTGATTATGATCCATATGATGTCTTGTGAGTAGTTCGTTTAGTTCTTCGGGACATGGGGAAGTCTTGTTGTGAATAGTGGAATTATGCTGAGTAATATTTAATGGATTGATATTTAACTTGTGGTGCTATTCTTCTAGTGGTGTTGTGTGAACGTCGACTACATGACACTTCACCTTTATGGGCCTAGGGGAATGCATTGTGCACTTAGTTTGCTTGTGAGGTGGTTGCGGGAATGACAGAAACCTAAACCCCCGCTGGTAAACTAGTTCATGAGGGAGTGTACGATCTCAGAGTTTAAGGCCGTGGTTAGTTAATTCTTAAATACTTCCTTGCATTTGCGGAAGCTTGTAGGGAAGTGTAATCACAAGTGTGTTCTAGTCCAAGTAAGGGCGGTTCATTACCATAGGTTCACCCACACAACACTTAGCAAAACATTAAACATTAAGCAGCGGTATGAAGCGAAAGTGACTTGACATAACTCCCATGTGTCCTTGATGGCGTGATGTTGGGAAACCCCAAGAGGAAGGTATGATGCAGCACAGAAGAAGTTTTCCTTGATTACAAAACCAAGGTTATCGAACCCAGTAGGACTTGGAGAAGGCTTAGGAAGGTGTCAATAGCGTTGTTTCTTGATTATTGACGTGAACCTGCACACAATCACCAACAAACTACTTTGCCCCAACAAAACAGAGAGGTTGTCAATCTCTCCGGCTTGCCAAACACAAAGAATTAAATGTTTGGATGTAAAATATGATGAGGATGAAATATGACCAGCGAGCAAATGATGATGAAAAGCTATGAAAACGGTTGTAAGCAATGTAGGAAAATAGGACCGGGGTCCACAGTTCACTAGAGGTGTCTCTCCAAAAGATATACATGATGGGTAAACAAATTACAGCATGGCAATTGACAGAATTGTAGGCGCACAACAAGGCTATCATAAAACAATATAGTTCACCGCTTCATCTAATATGGGCATTACGTCAAAATACATAGACCGTCATCCAACTGCATCTAAGACTAATAATCCACTCTGGGAATGCTATCCAGCATGTCACCCAAAAGTATTAAGTTGCAAGCAACAGATCATTGCAATAAGCAAAGTGCATAATGTATGCAATGTAGATAACACGAAGAAATCACACCGCTCTTTTCTCCCTAGTGGCAACAACACATCTCTAGCCTTGACCGTTCCTGTCACCGAACTTAGACAAAGAGAGGCATGAACCCACTATCTAGCATAAATACTCCCTCATACAACACTAACAATTACTCGGCCAAAGCAACCACTAGCATCGGAGAGCATGCAAGATCATAGATGAAACACATAACTGAACAAAAGTAATGACTTCCACAATTCATCGGATCCATGCAAACACAATCATGTAGCAATTACAAATAGATGATCTTGATCATGATAGGCAGCTGACAAGATCTAAGAAATGGAGTACAAGGAGGAGGGACAACCATCTAGCTACTACTATGGACCCGTAGTCCCGTGGTGGACTACTCACGCATCACTCCGAAGGCAGGCATGGTGGTATAGATGCCTCCGATGTCGATTCCCCTCTCCGACAGGGTGCCGGGAAGAGCCGCAGAACCCTCCCGAACTAGGGTTGGAGATGGCGGCGGCCTCGCAAGTCTTCTGGAAATATGATCTGGTGTCTTAGGGTTTTTGCGTCGAGGGGGATTTCATAGGCGAAGAGGCGACGCGAGGAGGCGAAGAAGCTGCCTAGGTGGGCCCCATGCGCGGCCTAGGGTGGGGACGCGCCTGGAGGGCGTCTGGAGCCCCTGGGGCTCCCCTCCGGGCTTCCTTCGGGTTCCGTCTTTGTTTCATATAGGAAATAATTCCTGTAAATTTTCAGCGCGTTCCGAGAAACTTTCCAGAACAATTTTTCTGAAACAAAAAGACAACAGAAAACAGGAACTGGCACTGGGCATCTTGTTAATAGGTTAGTTCCATAAATCATGCCAAAATGATATAAAAACATTGTAAAAACATGTGGCACTGATATATAATCAAGCATGGAACATCAAAAATTATAGATACGTCGGAGATGTATCAGCATCCCCAAGCTTAACTTCTGCTCGTCCTCAAGTAGGTAAGCGATAACAAAATAATTTTTGAAGTGACATGCTACCAATCACAATCATGATCAACTAATCATGTAAAGCATATGAACTGAATGCAATGATCCAAAACAAAGGTTCATTGAATGAAACAAACAATGATTAACCAGGTAAAACATCTAAATAAGAATCTACTAGCAACGAGTACTTTCAAGTTTTAAAAGCATAACACCTGACAATGATTGATAAATCACAAAGAAATATTGATTCAACAAAGGAGTTTGGCCAACACAAAGGAAGATTTAAGTTTTCAGCAAAAGCTTCAACTTGCAACTTATTTATCTCAAGATAAAGTCAATACAAAGTTTTCATAGTTAGACACAAAGATAACATGAAGTAAAACATGAACCAAAGTTGATACCAAGTGATTGCTTGAGGAGTTTAGAAGGAGGAGGAAGACTGACTCAACATAAAAGTAAAAGAAGGGCCCTTCACAGAGGGAAGCAGGGATTAATCATGTGCTAGAGCTTTTATTTTTTTGATTTTTGATAGAAGTAAAACAGTTTTGAGACATGCATGCTTTCGTCAACGACTTCACAGCAAAGAAACTAGCTAGTCCCCCATAAGAAGCAAGGCTTTTAGACTTGTGAGAGCGACTGGTTTTAGAGGAACGAGTATATTCCTCTTTCTCCTTTGTTTCACCACTAACCAATGTTTGAGCTGATTTCTCAGATTTTCATTGTGCGGAGGAGAATGGTGAGTTATATTTATATTTTGCTTAAGCCGCTCTCGGGTTGATTCAAGTGAGGACGTAAACCATCAACACCGGGTGAAAGGGGGGAAATGACCTTGCCTGTCACAAGTTATAACCAACTTCTTACTGCTTCCTCATGAGCTTAAAAACAGAGGCACAAAAAGGAGAATTTTGAATATTTTAAAGATAGCACATGAAAAATATACTTGGAGTGGCGGGGAAATACCACATGTAGGTAGGTATGGTGGACACAAATGGCAAAGATTTTGGCTCAGGGAGTTGGATGCACGAGAAGTATTCCCTCCCAGTACGGAATTTCTGGGCTTAGCAGGATATCAAGCAAACACATAACAACAACTTGGTTCAATGAATGACTACAGATATACATCATGCATAACCACTAGACTTCACACCATCTACCTCGTTAGCCAAACCAACTCTTTGCAAAAGAATATCTAGACTTTGAGAACTACCAAGCAGGACAAGCACCACAATTTTAAATCCTTACGGTAATTCTTTACTAATCTATTCTTAATAGATGATCCACAAGTTTAAGCATTATTCTACTTCATATCTCTAAACAATTGCAAAGTATCAAAGATTCAGAACAATGGTCTACAAGATTAAGCAGCACTTTTTACACTTCCTACATGATAATTTCCACTTAACCAAACACCAATCAACTTATTTGAAACAAAACTAAAAGGGTGAAGCAACATGAGCAAAACTTCCTAACTACAAAAGCTAACAGCTCTGAACAAGAGATGCTTGAAAACAAGAGCTAAAAGCATAAAAGACAAAGGCTAAACACTCAACACATATAAGTGAAGCACAGGAGTGTATAATGAAAAGGCGGAGCGTGTCTCTCTCCCAAACAAGCATGCATGGATCCGAATTATTGCAAGGACCAGAAAACTAACACAAACAAACTGAAAGTAAAAACAAACTGACGCTCCAAGAACAGCACATAATGTGTAAAGGAATAAAAATATAGTACCATGAGAAAAACTGATGATTGTTGATGAAGAAGGGGATGCCTTGGGCATCCCCAAGCTTAGACGCTTGTAACTTCTTGAATATTTCAGAGGAGGGTCCATGGGGAGCCTCCCCAAGCTTAGGCTTTTGTTCCTTCTCGATCTTCCTTCATCACCTCGCACTTGGATACTTGAAAACTTTCTTCACGCAAAACTTATAGCAACTTCATTAAGGAGTTAGTCCACAAAAACAATATCTTCCTTCAGTTCCAAAGCACATATCAAGAACTCATTTTTTTACAATATTAGCTACTGTCACAAAGGTCTAAGTAAAGCTCTAGCTTTGAAAAAGCTTCAGTTTGCCCACGAAAGAAGCAATGCAAAACTGAGGACAGAATCTGTCAAAAACAGAACAGACTGTAAAGATGAATTTTTTCGAGGCACTTCTCTACCTCAAATCAGAAAACTTAAAACTAGAAAAAAGGTAGACAAAACCCTGATTCTTGCTGTCAAAACATTTCAGCCACATATGACGTTCTGTGATTTTTTGGATTTTCGAACAATGAGGAACAAAAATTTGTTTCTGGACAGCAAACTCACAAATTAGTATTCCTCTCTTTAGAGGCTATTCTTGGCACCAAAAACCAAAACAAAAGGATACAAGGGAGTTGTTACAGAAGTAACATCACCCAAAACTCAAAGAAACAGTAGGTAAAAAATAAAATTGGCTTCCTCCCATAAGCGCTTTTCTTTAATGCCTTTTAGCTAGGCTTGATATTTTAATGATGCTCTGATAAGAATAAGAATTGAAACACAAAGAGAGCATCAAGAAGCAAATATGAAACACATTTAAGTCTAACCCTCTTCCTATGCATAGGAATCTTGTAAACAAATAAATCCACGAAGAACATAGTGATAAGCACATGAAGATAAAACAAGAGCAATTTCAAAACTTTAAACATAAAGAGAGGTGTTTTAGTGACATGAAAATTTTCATAACCATATTTCCCTCTCTCAAAATAATTTCCAGTAGCATCATGAACAAACTCAACAATATAACTATCACATAAAACATGATTTTCATGATCTACAAACACATAATTTTTATTAAGCTCCAAAATAGTATGATCAAAATAAACAGAAGTCATGACCTTTCCAATCCCATTATTAAACATGTTTCTTTTTGGTTTCTTTGAGTTTGGGTGATGTTTAATAGGGGAATCGTGGTCATAAGTGTAGCAAGTATCAACTTCCTCAAAAAGGGATATTTCAAGAGAATCCATAGGAACATAACATTCATCCTCCTTTGGTAAGCATGGAGGGCAATCAAATAATGTAAGAGTTACTCTCATTAGAAGGTAGGAGGGGTAGCTAATCCATTTTTCCTCCTTTTGTTTGTCACTCTCTTCCTCTTTTTCATCCAATGACCTTCCAATTTCAGCAATTTCTTCTTCCATGGTTTCCTGCAAGGCATTAGTCTCTTCTTTTGGAGGATAAGTTCTCTCAAGAAATTCAGTAATATAAGGATTATCATTGTAATACTCAAGGCAATATCCAAGTATAACAAAATTTTCAGATTTATAAGAAGCATCATCAATATCTTTAAGCACAGAAGTAATTTCATAGGCACCCATAAAAGCAACAAATTCTTCAATTTGTTCAAGATTATCACATTGGAAAGGGGGGTGTTTATTCCTCCTACAGCAAAAAGATTCATTAAGGCACCAGGATTCATCATAAGTAGAGCAAAAGTTTTCAGCAAGACTATTCAATTTATTTATTTGTGCCCATAAGTGTTTCCCTTTTTCAGACAAGCGGTACTCCTTATAATATTTGTGTTGTTCCTCCATGAACCCACCTTGCCAATAAGATCTATTCTCACAGAAAGTAACCATTGATAGCAAGTAAAGAACTAGACATAATATCAAGCAAAATGATAAAAAGAGTAGTGCTAGAATTTTTAATTTTTTGTGTTTTTCAGTTTTAAGGCAAACAAAAGGCAAAACAAGACTAACACAAAATATACTAGGCAATACAATAACAAAGTAAAGTGAAAGGATGTGTGAAACTCCCCTAGCTGAAGCTTCCAAGTCCCCGGCAACGGCGCCAGAAAACTTCTGTTGACGGAGGACTTGGTAGTTCGAGAAGTCTTCTTCAAATCCCCGGCAACGGCGCCAGAAAACTTCTTGATGGCGTGATGTTGGGAAACCCCAAGAGGAATGATGTAGCCCCACATGTGAAGATGAGCAAGAAGAGGTCCAAGATGATGGAGAAGATCCCAAAAGATGGTCAAGGAGAGGAAGAAGGAGGCGGAGACAGGCTGGCCGACCTCCTGCCCGGCGGCCGGCCACCCTCTAGAGCCTCTAGAGCCAGCCGGCCTAGGCCGGCCCCCAGGCCGGCCACCCACCAGTCCTCGCCGGCCTCCCAGCCGGCCACCCACCAGTGCCCGCCGGCCTCCTAGCCGGCCTAGGCCGGCCCCCTGGCCGGTCCCCCACCAGCGCCCGCCGGCCTCCCAGCTGGCCTAGGCCGGCCCCCCACCTGCGCCCGCCGGCCTCCCAGCCGGCCTCCCAGCCGGCCTAGGCCGGCCCATAGGCCGGTCTCCCGCATCCTGCACTCGTTTTGTACTACGCCTATAAATAGCACTCCCCTCTTTCCTTTCTAGGGTTAGATTGAATTTGAGACTTGTGAGTTATGCTCCTCCTCCCTCGTTGCTAGGGTTCCTCTTTGAGGATGGATCTTGTTGTTGCTACTCTTTCACTAAGGTGTCTCTAGTAGTGCAAACCAATCTTTCACTGCAGTGATTCTATTGGATCGGTGGACCGGCCGGTAAGAGCAATCGGTTTCATTAAGAGTAAGATTGGCTTTGATTCTTCGATCCAAAGGCTTCTCTTCTGAGGGTTTTTGTTGGGTGGAGATCTCTGCTAGTTTTGCTAGTTATCCTTTTTGTTTGCCTACGTTTTTTCCCGATTCCCACCGCGTGTTCATCGTGTTCTTCGCGTTCATCCCCTTTTCCCCTCAAATCCGTGAAGATTGGGCCAACCCTACATCAAGGAAGGTATGATGTAGCACAGAAGAAGTTTTCCCTTGATTACAAAACCAAGGTTATCAAATCCAGTAGGACTTGGAGAAGGCTTAGCAAGGTGTCAATAGCGCCGTTTCTCGATTATTGACGTGGACCTGCACACAATCACCAACAAACTACTTTGCCCCAACAAAAAAAAAAGAGGTTATCAATCTCTCCGGCTTGCCAAACACAAAGAATTAAATGTGTGGATGTAAAATATGATGAGGATGAAATATGACCAGCGAGCAAATGATGATGAAAAGCTATGAAAACGGTTGTAAGCAATGTAGGAAAATAGGACCGGGGTCCACAGTTCACTAGAGGTGTCTCTCCAAAAGATATACATGATGGGTAAACAAATTACAGTATGGCAATTGACAGAATTGTAGGCGCAGAACAAGGCTATCATAAAACAATATGGTTCACCGCTTCATCTAATATGGGAATTACGTCAAAATACATAGACCGTCATCCAACTTCATCTATGACTAATAATCCACTCTGGGATCGCTATCCAGCATGTCACCCAAAAGTATTAAGTTGCAAGCAACAGATCATTGTAATAAGCAAAGTGCATAATGTAAGCAACGTAGATAACACAAAGAAATCACATCACTGTTTTCTCCCTAGTGGCAACAACACATCTCTAGCCTTGACCATTCCTGTCACCAAACTTAGACAAAGAGAGGCATGAACCCACTATCTAGCATAAATACTCCCTCATACAACACTCACAATTACTCGGCCAAAACAACCACTAGCATCGGAGAGCATGCAAGATCATAGATGAAACACATAACTGAACAAAAGTAATGACTTCCACAATTCATCGGATCCATAAAAACACAATCATGTAGCAATTACAAATAGATGATCTTGATCATGATAGGCAGCTCACAAGATCTAAGCAATGGAGTACAAGGAGGAGAGACAACCATCTAGCTACTGCTATGGACCCGTAGTCCCGTGGTGGACTACTCACGCATCACTCTGGAGGCAGGCATGGTGGTGTAGATGCCTCCGGTGTCGATTCCCCTCTCCGACAGGGTGCCGGGAAGAGCTGCAGAACCCTCCCGAACTAGGGTTGGAGATAGCGGCGGCCTCGGACGTCTTTTGGAAATATGGTCTGGTCTCTTAGGGTATTTGCGTCGAGGGGATTTTATAGGTGAAGAGGCGACGCGAGGAGGTGAAGGATCTGCCTAGGTGGGCCCCAGGCGCGGCCTAGGGTGAGGTCGTGCCTGGAGGGCGTCTAGAGCCCCTGGGGCTCCCCTCCGGGCGTCCTTCGGGTTCCGTCTTTGTTTCATATAGGAAATAATTTCTGTAAATATTTAGTGCGTTCCGAGAAACTTTCCAGAACAACTTTTCTGAAACAAAAAGACAGCAGAAAACGGGAACTGGCACTGGGCATCTTGTTAATAGGTTAGTTCCATAAATCATGCCAAAATGATATAAAACATTGTAAAAACATGTGGCACTGATATATAATCAAGCATGGAACATAAAAATTATAGATACGTTGGAGACATATCTGTCCTCAGGAGCGTTTAGCCATTATAAGTAGAATCACCGGCTTGTCCTTTGTGCTAAAAAGGATTGGGCCACTTGTTGCAATAATTATTGCTCTCTTTTATTTACTCGCACTTTATTTATTTGTTACTATAAAAACCCATAAAAATCCTTCTGTTAGTGTTTGCAGTGAAACCTTACTCGTATTTACAAGCCAATACATTCTGCTCCTCGTTGGGTTCGACACTCTTATTTATCGAAAGTACTACGATAGATCCCCTATAGTTGTGGGTCATCAAGACTATTTTCTGGCACCGTTGCCAGGGAGCAAAGCATTATTGGTAAGGAACACTTTTACTACAAGTGTTGTTTTTATTTTTATCTGTTGTTTTACTTCATTATGGAGGCTTCTGAGTTTGAATCAACATTTGGAGACACCCTCTCTACTGATCTTATGGCAACAAGAAGGCCTCCACCCATTGAAAATGTTCCATTTAAAATACCTATGGGAATTGTTGATCGTGTTATGAGTAACCGTTATGCAGGAGATGGAACGGTTCATCCTGGTTATCACTTGGTATTTATGAGAGATATATGTGGTTTGTTTAAGCTTGCAGGTGTTTCTATAGAAGTAATCATGCAGAAATTATTCTCATTGTCATTGAAAGACAAAGCTATGGAGTGGTATAGGCTATTGGATGATTCTCATCTTTTGGATTGGGAGAAAATAGTGCCTCTTTTTATGCTAAATTTTATCCTCTGCGTGAAATTCACCAAGACAGGAACTTTATCTATAACTTCTGGCCTCACAAAGGATAAAGTATTGCTCAAGCTTGGGGGAGATTGAAAGCTTTAATGCTTAAGTGCCCTATTCATGATATCCCCAGAAGCATTATAGTTACAAATTTTTATGCAAGACTTTCTCGTCATGACAAGGACTTGCTTGATGCTTCCTCAGCTGAATCTTTCACAAATAAGAAGATTGATTATAAATGGGATCTTCTTGAGAGAATTGAACGCAATACTGAAGATTGGGAAATAGATAAAGGTAATTAATCAGGTATAATTTGTGATTATGAATGCATTAAATCTTTTGGTGAAACCCCTGATTTCCATGAGTTTAGTGCTAAATATGGTCTTGATTCTCAAATCATTGTTGATCTCTTTAATGCTTTTGCCTCTTATATTGATATTCCTAAGCAAAAGTGGAATAAGTTCCATGAACCAATTAAAGAAATCGAAATCACTCCTATCACTGAAAATGCAATACAAGTTTACACTCCTGATCCTATTTTGCCTGTTCCTTATGTTGAGAAATTGCCTTTCCCTGTTAGAGTAAAAGAGCATGCTATGATTACTAAAGTTGTTAAGAAAAGTGGAAAGAAAGCTAAAGAGCATTATGAACAACTAAAAATTCAACCTTCTGTAGCTTTAGTTAAGGATTTAACAGGTGAAAATGTAGAAGGAGGTCATATAATCTTTTGTGAGGAAGCTTCTAACATTGTTAGAACTCTAAAAGGTAAGGTTAAAAAGGGTGTGCACCTGTTATAACTGTGAAAATTGGTGATCATTGCTATTATGGTTTGTGTGATATTGGTGCTAGTTCCAGTGCAATACCCTTTTCTCTATATCAAGAAGTAATGCATGAAATTGGGACTTGCGAAATTGAACATATTGATGTGGTTATTCAACTTGCTAATAGAGATACTATCTCTCCAGTGGGAATTGTTAGAGATGTTGAAGTTTTATGTGGTAAGACTAAATACCCTGCTGATTTTCTAGTACTTGGTTCTGTTGCAGACAATTCTTGTCCAATTATATTTGGACGACCTTTCTTAAATACTTGCAGTGCTGTTATAGATTGCAAAAAGGAAAAGGTTTTTACTAAATTTGGCGGTGAAAGTTATGAGTTTAATTTTTCCAAGTTTGCTAAACAACGTCATGAAAAAGAATTGCCTAATGAGGACTGTAAAATTGAAAAGCTTGCTGCTATTGCTGTTGCTCCTAACGATCCTTTGCAGCAATTCATGGAGGACCATGAAAGTGAACTTTTTATGCAGGAAAGGAACGAGTTGGAGGACATCTTCCTCCATCAACCTGCAATTCTTAAACATAATTTACCGGTGGAATCCTTAGGGATGCCGACCCCTCCTAAGGGAGATCCTATTTTTGAACTTAAAACTCTTCCTGATGATTTTAAATATGCATTTATTGATGAAAAGAAAATTTACCCTGTTATTATTAGTGCTAAACTTTTAGGACAGGAAGAGGAGAGATTGTTGGAAGTACTTCAGAAACATCGGGGCGCGATGGGCTACACTTTAGATGATCTTAAAGGAATTTCTCCTGCTATATGTCAACATATAATTAATCTCGTGCCTGATGCAAAACCTGTTGTTGATCATCAACGGAGGTTAATCCCTAAAATGAAGGAAGTGGTGAGAAATGAGGTGCTCAAACTCCTCGAAGCAGGAATAATTTACCCTATTGCTGATAGTAGGTGGGTTAGTCCTGTGCATTGTGTTCCTAAGAAAGGAGGCATTACTATAGTTGCAAATGATAATGATGATCTTATCCCTCAAAGAGTTGTAGTTGGTTTTAGAATGTGCATTGATTTTCGAAAATTAAACAAGGCTACAAAGAAAGATTATTATCCCTTACCTTTTATTGATCAAATGTTAGAAAGACTTTCTAAGAACACTCATTTTTGTTTTCTTGATGGTTATTCTGGGTTTTTCTCAAATTGCGGTTAGACAGCAGGACCAGGAGAAAACAACTTTTACCTGTCCTTATGGAACTTATGCTTATAGACGCATGCCTTTTGGTTTATGTAATGCACCTGCTACTTTTCAAAGATGCATGTCTGCCATTTTTCGTGGCTTTTGTGAGAAAATTGTTGAAGTATTCATGGACGATTTTTCCGTCTATTGGACTTCTTTTGATAATTGCCTACACAATCTTGAGAAAGTTTTGCAGAGATGTGAAGAAAGAAACCTTGTTCTTAATTGGGAGAAGTGCCATTTTATGGTTAATGAAGGTATAGTTCTTGGACACAAAATTTCTGAAAGAGGCATTGAAGTTGATAGAGCAAAAATTGAAGCTATAGAGAAGATGCCCTGTCCAAGGGATGTTAAAGGTATACGCAGTTTTCTCGGTCATGCTGGTTTTTATAGGAGGTTTATAAAGGATTTTTCCAAAACCTCTAAACCTCTTACTAATCTTTTGCAAAAAGATGTTCCTTTCATTTTTTATGATGATTGTAAAGAAGCTTTTGAAATTCTTAAGAAAGCTTTAACAACTGCTCCAGTTGTTCAACCCCCAGATTGGAATTTGCCTTTTGAGATAATGTGTGATGCTAGTGATTTTGCTGTAGGTGCTATTTTAGGACAACGCATTGATAAAAAACTAAATGTTATTCATTATGCTAGCAAAACTATTGATAGTGCTCAAAAGAATTATGCAACTACTGAAAAAGAATTTTTAGCTGTTGTTTTTGCTTGTGATAAGTTTAGATCTTACATTGTTGACTCTAAAGTAACTATTCATGCTGATCATGCCGCTATTAAATATCTCATGGAAAAGAAAGATGCTAAGCCACGACTTATTAGATGGGTTCTTTTGTTGCAAGAATTCGATTTGCATATAGTTGACAGGAAGGGTGCTGACAACCCAGTTGCTGATAATTTGTCTAGAATGGAAAACATTCTTGATGATCCTATTCCTGTTAATGATAATTTTCCAGATGAACAATTGGCAGCCTGATGCATCTAAAATGCATACATGAACTTTGCACTATAATAGTTATATTCCATTCATATTTGCATCATATAAGGGGTATATTACTGTTTTATAATGATTTCCCCTTTATATGTAATTAATCCTGCGTAGGAAGAAAACCCCTATTTCTTTCTTTATTTGTTTCAGGACCTTAATGACGTCATAATGAGCTATAAATTTAGGGGGGGGGGTCATTATTTTGGAAGGAGAAGATTTAGGAGTGGAAGAAGTCAACGAACGGAGGCCGGAGGACCAAAAGGGGGGTCCCACGCGGCTACAGTACCAGGCCGCGTGGGCCCATCCAATTTGGCCCTCGTGGCCCCGTTTGCATCGATCCTTCGCCCAGAAGCATCCTTGTGACCTAAAAATGCCTATATAAAAGGTCCCCCGACGTTTTCCAGAGAGAGGCGGCGGAGAAACGCAAAACCAGAAACAGAGAGGCAGAGGGCTGCCGCCGGAGAAGATCGGAGGGGGGAAACGCCGCCGGAATCCACCTCCGGAGGGCTCCACCTCCCTCCGGCAAGATCGTCTCCACTCCGGGCTGCACCTCTTCATCAACCTCTCCATCAAGCTCCTCATCTCCATGATGAAGGGGGAGTAGTCTCCCTCGGGGCTGAAGGCTCATGCCGGTAGCTATGTGGTTTATCTCTCTCTCCCATGGTGTGATCTTTATGTGATCATGAGCTTTGTAATCTAGTTGAATCCATAGATGGTACTCTTCTTTATCTTATGAATTATGCTACTCAAGTGGTTTTATTGATGTGATTGCCGGAGTCACCTTTGTCCCATTGTGTGAAGTTGACAGTGCGTGCGCCGTGTGTGGCTCTTAGGCTAAAGATTGCATGAATACTTATCACGAGTTATTATTTGTGTTGGGTGTCTCTATGATATTGTGGTGTTTGTTAGTACTATCTTTGGATGCGAATAGTGATTGCATGAAGTGTCCATAGATGTGGAATACGAACTTTAAGGTGTGCCTTTTGTAGCCCTACATAATGGATTGGTGTTCTTTATCCAACCAGAAATTAATTCAGAGTAGCATAATGAGGAGGAATTATCTATGTATTCAATTATATTATTATTGTTGAGAGTGTCCACTAGTGAAAGCATGATCCATAGGCCTTATTTCCAAAGCACCGTTTACACCTTTGTCTTGTCCTCTTGCATTAAAGAGGATTGGGACACTTTCACACCCTTGTTCCTTTGTCTTGTCCTTTTGCATTGAAGAGGATTGGGACACTTTCACACTCATGTTTTGTTACATCAAACTTCCATCCATTAAATCAACCACCTTGTTCTAGAAACTTGTTTAGTGCATAATCAACTAAAACTTGTGACACTTTAGTTGTAGGGAATAGATCACTTTTCCTTCTTGCTCCTGCGGATCGATACCTTACTTCCACATTTAATTGTGCTACAGTGATTCCTTGCTCTTGGGGATTATCACAGCCATAAAGGTAAACACTCGTGAAAGTCCTTGGTATGCAGATTTTTGCCTCCAAATTTTACTTATCAACAAAGGAAGAAATTCTTTTATGACCTGAGGCATTATTTTTGGGATGACCCACATTTATATAAACAAGGAGTTGACGGTATTATTCGGCGTTGTGTTCCGGAGTATGAGCAAGAAGAAATTTTGAGGAAATGCCACAGCAGTCCTTATGGTGGACATCATGCTGGAGACAGAACTGCACACAAAGTGCTACAATCAGGTTTTTATTGTCCTACTCTATTCAAAGATGCAAGAACATTTATTTTATCTTGCGATGAATGCCAAAGAGTTGGCAACATTAGTAGACGTAATGAAATGCCTATGAATTAATCTCTTGTTATTGAACCTTTTGATTGTTGGGGATTTGACTTTATGGTCCCTTCCCCAGTTCGCATGGTAATACTCATATACTTGTTGTTGTTGATTATGTCACTAAATGGGTAGAAGCTATTCCTACTCCCAGTGCTGATCATAAAACCTCTTTGAAAATGCTTAAGGATGTCATTTTCCCTAGGTTTGGTGTGCCTAGATATTTAATGACTGATGGAGGTTCTCACTTTATTCATGGTGCTTTTAGAAAAAATCTTGCTAAATATGATGTTAATCATAGAGTGTCTTCACCTTATCATCCTCAAACTAGTGGACAAGTGAAATTAACTAATAGGTAGATTAAGTTAATCTTTCCAAAGACTGTTAATAAACCTAGAAAGAATTGGTCTAAGAAACTTAATGATGCTTTATGGGCTTATAGAACTGCTTTTAAAAATCCCATGGGCATGTCTCCTTATAAAATGGTTTATGGAAAAGCTTGTCATTTACCAATAGAATTAGAACATAAAGCTTATTGGTCAACTACAGAGCTTAATAATGATTTCAAGCTTCCCGGTGAAAAAAGACTATTTGATATGAGTTCTTTAGATGAGTGGAGAAGTGAAGCTTATGAAAATGCCAAATTGTTTAAAGAAAAAGTTAAAAAGTGGCATGATAAAAGGATTTTGAAAAGAGAATTTAATGTAGGAGACAAAGTTCTTTTGTATAGGTCTCGTCTCAAATTTTTTGCAGGAAAGCTCTTCTCAAAATGGGAAGGGCCCTTTATTATCGAAGAAGTTTATCGCTCTGGTGCTATCAAAATTAATTCATTGGATGGAGATAAACCACAAGTGGTTAATGGCCAGAGGCTCAAGCATTACATCTCTGGTGACCCACTTGGAAAAGATGTTGATATAATACAAGTTGTGACTCCGGAAGAATTCATCAAGAATAAATATCGGAAGGATCTAGAGTCAGAATTGGAATAGGTATCAGTTCCCGTAAGTAAACTTCCTCGTAAAATTTCAGAAAATTTATATTCGTTGTTTTTAGGAAATATCATAAATTACAAGTCAAAGAAGAGGTGGAGTCGGAGTCCAGGGCGAACAGGTGCCACCTGGCCGTGGCCCAGGCTTGGGCCGCACCTGGGGCCCACCTGGAGCCCCTGGACACCGCTTCCGACTCCGCGTTGTCTTCTCGCCTTCCTTTTGTTCAGGAAATGTTCGCTATTATCTCGTATTTTCGATGATTTTTGTTTTCGAGTTGTGTTTGACAGATTTTCAAGCCCTAGATCGTGATGTCTAAGGAGCTGAACGGGGGGCTAGGGGATGTCAAGCATGAAGAGGAAGAGTCCTTGGAGTCTTTTGAAGATCAAGAAGAGGGGATAGAAGAAGATCCTCGCAAGGACAATGAGAAGGAAGCTAAGGAGCTAAGGAGCTGAACGAGGGCCTAGGGGATGTCAAGCATGAAGAGGAAGAGTCATTGGAGTCTTTTGAAGATCAATAAGAGGGGATAGAAGAAGATCCTCGCTCGTATCCTCGCGCCACCATCGCAAGCATTAAGGTGAAGGCGAACCCTTTTAAAATCGGTGCAAGGATGAGGACGGGTGGTAAGGTTAGCCGTGGAACCTTAGCTGAAAGGAATTCTTCTCCATGCTTTGAAAACCCCTTTCATAACCTACTTCATAGCCATCCTCTCCATAATACACCAAAGTCAAAACTGCCTACCTTTTGGGATGTGGATCGTTCTGACAGTGCGGGAAAAGGAAGTTTTGGTCCGGAAGCCGAGGAAAGGTGGGGGGATGGTTCCAAGGATTGGGACTCTCCTTTGGACCGCATCATGAGCCGCATTGAAATTAATACCGAGATGATTCGTAATCTTGGTTACAAGTTGGATGAGCTTAAGGAAACAATCGAGAAGCTTGTAGAGAGACCTCCATCACCACCGAAGGAGTAATCTGGACGCCATGGGTAATGGCACTCCCTTAGCTTGTTTCAAGCTTGGGGGAGTGCCTCGGTATCACCATTATATTTTATCTTTTTATCTTTTAGTAGTGTGTCATGTCCTGAGTAGAGAAGTTATCATATGAAATATTGTGTGCATTGTGGTCGTCCTCCTATCATGTATTAGCTTTGTATCCATTGGTGTGGTTGTCGTTATGGAATATTAATGAGAAGTCTTGTTTTTACTTTCTTGCACCGTTTTATTCTAGCTTGCAAGTAATCTCTAGATCTCTTTGGAAGAGTGTTGGCTTCACATTGGGTGCAACTTTGAAAATCTTATTGGGTGTTGGCAAACATAGCATTGGTCAGTAGCAACAATTCTTGGATGCTTAAGTAGAGAAGAAAGTTTCACTTGCAAATATATTATCTTTGATATCTTACAGATTTGTCGATTTCCAAAGCCTTATATTCTTGAATAAGAACTTTATGCTGACAAGGAAGATGGCTCTCTAAGGTATGATCAATCTTATTACTGGTAATATATATTGTTTGTATCTCTCAACACCTATGTTTGCTATAAGCCTTGCTAGCCAAAACCTTGCATTGAGAGGGAATACTTCTCGTGCATCCAAATCCTTGAGCCAAACACTTTTGTCATTTCTGTCCACCATACCTACCTATTTGTGATATTTTCCTTGCCACTCCAAGTAAAATTTTCATGTGCTATCTTTAAAACTTTCAAAATTCTCCTTTTGTGCCTCTGTTTTTAAGCTCATGAGGAAGCAGTAGGAAGCTAGATATAACCTGTGACAAGCAAGGTCATTTCCCCCTCTTTTTCACCCGGTGTTGATGGTTCACATCCTCAGTTGAATCAACCTGAGAGCGGCTTAAGCAAAATATAAATATAACTCACCATTCTACTCCGCACAATGAAGTCTGAGAAATCAGTTAAAACATTGGTTAGTGGTGAAACAAAGGAGAAAGAGGAATGTACTCGTTCCTCTAAAACCAGCCGCTCTCAAAAGTCTAAAAGCCTTGCTTGACATGGTGAAAGTGCATGGTTGCCCCCATGTGTGTTTTTGGTACTTAATGACAATCTCTATGAACTAATGTTTGTATTGAGCTGCTTGTAGGTGTGTCCATTTGCTTTGCTTGATCTCCATTTGTTGGAGTCAAGGCTAAGGGAAGAAGAGTATTTGTTGATCAAGGCTAAGTGCGAGTTGATCAACACTCAAGTCCAAGTGAAGATATGCCGAAGAGGTGCTTCTCCCATATTGGTGTATGGGGTAGCAACATGTGAGTCTTCACCAAGCGAAGCGCAATCAAGGAAGGTGGTTCGTCTTGAGGAGATGAAGATCGCCTTCATCGACCTCAAGTGGATTATGCGCAAGGCAAAGGTATGATCTTGATAGGCTTTCCATTTTACCGGTCTCATGATGTTAGTTGAGAGACTGGGTTATAGGATAGATAGCCGTTCTATCAAGAGGGGCTCTCGACTGAGTATCTTGATCGTATCATTCGTGGAGAGCTCAAACCTTTGCATCCTTGCAATCATCTTTATTGGTTCTTATTTGGCTCTTATCGTGGTGTGGTCTTGGTGCTTGTCGTGCTCGTCATGACAAGACCAAGTTCACCGAAAACAGATGTTGTTTGCGTCTTCTTTGGCGTTTTCGATTTTGGAGATTTTGTCGGTTCGTCCTTATGGGAGGTTTAACTCTTCCATTTATTAGAAAAATCTCCCTTGCTTGTTTTCATATTTTCACTTTTTGTATGGTAAGCTCTTGTCGTCCTCTTTCCAACAAAATTGGATTCACCTCAATCGGAGTTTCCATGCGAAAGTTATTCAGTTTCTGGTTCTGCTATTTTCCTGTAACCGGTAGTACCGGGGTACTAGCCGGTAGTACTGGGCCTAGTACCGAGGCTACTTCCGCTTAAGTTTTTGAGCTTCTGTCTTTTTCCGGAAGTTGGCTCGGAAGTAGGTCCGGAACTACCGGACCATTTCCCGGAAGTGCCGGACCCGCGGGATCTACTAAGAGCCGTTATGAGCTGAATCGTGCCTGGGCAGTAGTACTGACCCTGCGCGATTCTGCACATAACGGTTAGAAATCGGGGAACCTATTTAAAGGGGGCTTTCTTCCCCAATGGTTTCCCAACCACTTGAACCCTTTTCTCTCTCTCTCCTCCATTGTTTGACCTCGAAAAAGCTTGGGTTTCTCTCTATCCCTCCAATGATTCTTGCCCATATTTAGGGATTCAAGAGAGGAGATCTAGATCTACATTTTCACCAAACAATCTCTCCTCTAAGTGAGGGGAACCCTTTGGATCTAGATCTTGGGATTCATTTGTTGAGTTCTTCTTAGTTCTTCCTCTCTTCTCCCCCCCACAAGCATTAGTTGCTTTTGGTGGGATTTGAGAGTGAAGGATTTGAGCACTTGTGCTCTTGCTCTTGCACTAGTTGCATCGGTTTGTGCTCTCCACGGTGACTCGTGGGATTGAAGGTTGAGAAGCTTGTTACTCTTGGGTGCATTGTGTTCGCAAGAGCTTGTGCCTCTTGGGTGCATTGTGTACCCTAGACAGTTGGTGGTGTTGTGAAGCCTTAGAGTTGTGAAGCTTCGGGCAAGGTTTGGGAGCCCCCGATTGAGTTGTTGGTTTGTGTCCCTGATACGTGTCAAACGTATATATAATTTTTGATTGATCCGTGCTTGTTTTATGTCATTGTCACATGTTTTTTCCATCTTATTATATCATTTTAATGCATTTTATTGGACTAACCTATTGACAAGATGCCTAGTGCCAGTTCCCTGTTTTTGTCATGTTTTTGTTGCAGAAAGTTACTTCTGGAAATATTCTCGGAATTGGACGAAAATTTACGGGGATTTTTTATTGGACAAATGAAGACCGGAGCCAAAAGGGCGACCCAGGGGGCATCCCACAGGCCAGGGGCGACCTGTGGCCGCGGCCTAGGGTCCACTCGCGGGTGGAACCCGCCCCTGCCCTGTGGGGCACCTCTCGGTCGCCTCCGACGCCTATAAAATCATCCCTGACGAAAAAACCCTAACCCCCGAAGGATTTTCCCAAATACGATACAGATCTCCGCCGCCATCACCAACAAGTTTTGGGGGTTCAGAAAGTCCTGTTCCGGCACCCTGCCGGGACGGGGATCGACCACCGGAGCCATCTCCATCAACACCGTTGCTTCCCGTAATGAGGAGGGAGTAGTCCCTCACCGGGGCTGAGGCTTATACAAGTAGCTATGTGGTTATCTCTCTCTCTCCCATGATGTGATCTTCGTTGTGATCATGAGCTTATTAGTATAGTTGAATACATGATGTTTCCCTATGTGTAAGGGATATGATGGAATACGAACTTTAAGGTGTGCTTTTCGTAGCCCTACACAATTCTCATCCTATTTGATCCACGAAAGAATGATCTCCGAGTAACGTCTACCATGCATATGTTTTTGTGAGAACTATCATGTGTTTAATTATGTTAATGATGTTGAGAGTAGTCACTAGTGAAAGTATGAAGCCTAGGCCTTGTTTCCAAGCATTGCTACATCGTTTTAGTCACTTTTGTCACTTGTTTGCTTGCTGCCATGTAGCACCCTCAATTAAAGCAAGAATACTTTGTGAAATTGCTAGGCCCTGGATCGAGTATGGCTAGCATTCACCAACAGGATGTAATATCATGCATAAATGTTAAACGTTATTACATCGCACGTATGAAGGATCCAGAAATAAAGTACTTTATTACAATTTTGCATAGCCGAAGCTAGCTTAAAATAAATAAAGTTCCACAAATATTATTCAGAGTCAAGCAACATAATAAATAACATTGAGCTCCATCATCTTCATGAGCCACTGGCGACCATGTTGGTTGTAAGCTCGAAATAAACAACGTCCTTACTCCTCATCTGAACAACCTGCAACATTAACGTTGCAGCCCAGGGAATTTGGGTCAATACCTTGTGACAGGCTGGCAAGTGTCATACTATGGTGGTTTATAAATGGCAAAGACTATTCTACATGCATATCTGGCTGGTGGATTTCATGGCTCTTGCGCAAAGCAATATTTGTCCTATATTTGCAAAACATTTCTTTCAAAACCAGCTATTAATGAGATAAACATGGCATGAAAACCAGTATCTCTTCTACCCTTGTTCACCCATCAAATTTTATTCTGAAATTGTAATGAATGAGATTTTTCCGTCGACCACCTTGCTTAGTTACTCAATTGTCCATAACCGGAGACATGGCTAAGATCTTAGTTTTTAAATACTCTTGAGAGTTTGTGACACTTTCCCCACTAGACTCAACTAACCCAAACTTCCAAATCACTCATTTAGTGAAAAGGAAAGGAGAGAGTCGAGACGAGATCTTTCAGAAGAGCTTTCCCATACACATGTCCGAACAATACCCACCTACATCCCCTACATCTGCTTGTTCGTCCGGTCAGGTCTACTCAACTTACTTAATCAAGACAGAGCCCATATGACTAGTGGCTGCACTGGAAGTAAACTAGACACGGAGTGACATGAAATCTCTAATACCCTGGGTGGCAAACCACAAGTGCACATACTCAGGTACCCGTAGAAATGGGCCTGAGCAGCCACTCAACTTTGAATAGCCGGTAGAGCAAACCAATCCACCCCAAGTGGTTCATTAATTTAGTAGAATTTTCTTAACTCATTTATAACAAAACAATTCATTTTGCAGCAAGCAAATCTACTAAATTAATATAGGTCACTAGTCAGCTAAATCATGTGGCTAGCCTAACAGGTTTGCATAGCATATAATTTTAATAAAAACAGCCTATCATGCATACTACTAGAAAATAGTCTACAATGCAATATAATAAAAAGTAATAGGTCATTCATGAATGGTGTATGCACTTGCCTTGGTAGTTCAGGTTGTTGCAGCACTCACAGCACTCTTGGCACTCTTCACAATCTAAACAAGGAATTTACACAAAATCAATACACAAGAAAAAATGGCAATACAATAAAATATGCATGCATGATGATTTGCTAAGCAAACACAAATCAAGTTAGCAATTAATGAATTCATTACTTTCTGTTAAAAACTATATGCATGATGCTCACGATTCATATTTTAAGTAGTTTTAATAATTTTTAAAACAATTACTATAGCCAAAATACCACTATTTGAGTTTCTACAAAAACATTATTAATGCATGATGCACAAGTGCCAACTAAAATATCTACTGGACAGAGGACACTAAATAAGATATTTTCGCAGAAGAAAACAATTTAAAATACTTTACAGATTTAGAGATATGCCAAAATTACGCAAATAACTCATTTGAAATTTGAATAATTTTCACACGGCAATTATAAAAACTAACAGTGGCATAAAATACTACAGGTTGAGAGCTTTTCAAAAATATAATGTTTGTTAAATTTGGCCGAGCCATTAAAAAGTTATAAGGGTTTGAAGTTTCGGGGGCTTTTCTGTAAAACGGCCAATTCGGGATAAATCCAGAAAATAGGCAGTCCACGTGGCGCTGACGTGGCGTTGATGGTGCAGCTGACTTGGCATCCACGCGGCGGGATCTAACTGGTCGGTACCGATTCGGTTAAGGAAATAAAAGAGAGCCGTTGGATCGGGATCCAACGGTCTAGATCTAATCGCTATACCGGCCGGTGGCTAGGGTTCCGGTGAGCAGCGGTGCGCGGCGGCGACGACATGGCATCGTGCGTTCCCGGCGATCTATGGTGTTCCCGGATGCGCGGCTTGTACCTGGATGATCAGTGCGGCGAGGCGGACACGATGGCGAGGTGGCGTGCTTCGGGGTCGTCTCCTCCTCCGTGGATTGCTCGTCGGAGTCGTAGACGGTGGCGGCTTCGTTCGGTCGTGCACGTACGCGTCGATCTGGTGACGGGAAAAATTAGGCACGATGTCCCGGAGGTGCCCACGGACGAGACAAAGTGGAAGGGTAGCAAGAGAGGGACTGTGGTCGTCGGGAAGCGACCGGAGCTTGAGCTCTTACCGGCGGTAATGGCGGAATGGCGAGCTCGAGATTGGGCGGCTTGGCGGCGTAGAAGCTAGGGTTTTAGAGGGGAAACAACGTGGACGTCGAGGAGATTAAATAGGCGGATGCGGGGCGACAGATTTGGTCGACTTCGATTAGGATTCGATCGAGTCCGTGTCGAGCACGGCGTCGAGGAGAGAGAGAGAAAAGAGAGAAAGAGAGGAGGAAAGAGAGAGGGGGCCGATTCAGGGGTGCTGGGCTGGTCCTGGGCCGGCAGTGGGCTTGCTCGGGTGGTTGTGGCCCTTTTTTTTTGACAAAAACCCTTTTCTCCTTTTTATTTTCTCTGTTTTCAAAACTAAAATTAAAACCAAACCAAACCTTTTTAGAAAAATTGTAAATATACTTTTCAGAGAGCTTTTCACACATAGCAATTAATGGCACTTGTCTGGCCATCAAGAAAATTAAAATATTTGAAAATTGGCTAAGGTTGCTTAGCACCTTTTATACCAATTAATAAACAAATAAAAAGGTTTTGAAATTAATCACCAATTTTAATAACCAAAATGCAACAAGCAAATGATGATGATGAATGCCATGCATGAATTTGAATTTTGAAAATTGGGATGTTACAAACCTACCCCCCTTAAGAGGAATCTCGTCTCCGAGATTCGGATTGGTTAGCAAATAGGTGAGGGTGATCTTCCCGTAGATCATCTTCTCGCTCCCAAGTAGCCTCTTCTTCGGTATGATGGTTCCATTGGACCTTGCAGAACTTGATTGTCTTGGTACGAGTAACCCTGCTTGCTGTCTCTAGAATTTTAATTGGCTTCTCCTCATAGGTCAAATCGCTTTCCAGTTGAACTTCCTCCAATGGCACTGTATCCCTTAGCGCTGTCTCGGCCATCTCAGGGTGACACTTCTTCAGCTGACTAACATGGAACACGTTGTGAACTGCTGATAGAACTTCTGGTAGTTCCAGTTCATATGCTACCTCTTCTTTACGAGAAAGAATTTTGTAGGGGCCAATAAAACGAGGTGCTAGCTTTCCTTTAATTCCAAACCTCTTCACACCACGTAGTGGTGAGACTCTAAGGTATGCTCTATCACCTACCTCATAGGTGATTTCTCTACGCTTGGAATCCGCATAACTCTTCTGCCTTGACTGTGCTACTTTTAACCTGTCCTTTATCAATCTGACCTTCTCTTCGGCTTCTTGAATTATGTCAGGTCCGAATAAACTACGCTCTCCTACACCACTCTACAGTAAAGGTGTAGTGCACTTTCTTCCGTACAGTGCTTCGAACGTGCCATCTCTATGCTAGCTTGGTAGCTATTGTTGTATGAGAATTCGGCATATGGCAAGTTATCATCCCAGCTAGATTTGCAATCCAACCCACATGCCCTAAGCATGTATTCTAAAATCTGATTGACTCTCTTAGTCTGTCCATCGGTCTGTGTTGGGGAGATGAATCCCGGATATCCCAAAGAGGCTCACTCCTTCAAACCCCTCATGCCGGCTGAACGACGCCGCCTGCGCTACGCCGGCTGGATCACGCCGGCTATAGCGGGCCGCCTACGTCTACCCGGACGCAGACGTCCGGCTGGACTGAAGCCGGACCAACCAACCGACAGCTCCGTACCAGTGGGCCAGCCCCGCATAACCGCTCCTGGTGAACAGTACTTCCTGTCGGGCATCCCCTGTACAGAATCATGGCAACGAGCTCCAGCCGGACCAGAGAGTAGATGATGTCATAGGGATAATCCTGTAAATTCCTTGTAACCCAAAACCCTAGCCCGTTGCCTATATAAGGCGGGCTAGAGCCTCCTGCGTGGGGCAAGCAACAGAGGGAAGACAGAAGCCAGAAGAAAGTAGGATCATCATCAACCTCCAGCCGGCCTGGACTCCCAGCCGGCTGCCACCTGAAAACAGCTCCAGGAGCACCTTGTAGCCCGAACTCTGTGATCAAGCAATAATAAACAAGAAGAGCAGGACGTAGGGGTGTTACCTCCACAAGAGGGCCCTGAACCTGGGTACATCGCGTGTGTTTGCGTGCTTGTTACCCAATCCCGCGCGAGCGCCATCGTTGCCTTGTCCCACACTTCTTTCCATCTTTGATGGATACTTCTCTTAGATCTTTCTATCTCTACTCATCCACTCTAAACCCAACCAATACCGACCAGATGCCTCACCCATATGCAAACAATAAGGATCTGCCACTTGGAATGCAACCGATGACAGGAACCAAAGCCCAGTTGATTCAGTCGATGGCTCAGAACCTCAGCAACAAAACATCAATATGCCAACGGTAGACCCTGACGACAAGAAGTCCAAAGAACGAGTTGTGACAAAATCTCAAGCCTGCAATGTCTATGGAGAAATAGGACACTCCTCCAACACAACAAGTGAACCAACAACTCAAGGATAGTATGGAAAGCCTACTACACCGAGGAGAATATTAATTGAAGAAGTCTTTAGCTTGTGAGCTAACTTTGTGTAGGAGTTTACGCAACCTCAATAGTTTTGATGGATCGCTAGTTTAGTTCAGGTTGTCTTGCAGATTGGAAACTTTCTATCGGACAAGTGAGGATGCCCGAGAGATAGAACACGTGATTCACCCATCTACATATTGAGGAAGTGATACGTGTGCAGGATGGATTGATCACCATTCCTACTACTCATATTATTTGCCTTGCTGTTTGGATTGGTAAATCTAAGTGACAAACCTATAAGGGAGACGACGTTGATGAGCCTAAACCACCGGAATATTATAACCCTATGTGAGGCAAGTGTTTCCAATACGTAAGATAAACGGTGAGGATAAACCTCAGCTCTCGTGAAGCAGAAGAAATCATGCAATGGATGTTTTTGTCCACCATGAGAGTTTCGTTAGAAAAACTGGCGTAGTGTCGCATTGAAGGGAGTCAATCATAAGTTAGAAACCTGCAAAGACATTATATTTTGAATGCCACGATGGGAATTTATCTCATCTTGGTCTTCAAATAGATCCAAAGAGTGATCATTCAATACTCGAAGTTATTCGAAGAAACACCCATCTATTGGAAGTGAAGCTTATGATACGACGATCTCAAGGTATCATATAAGGATGAAGGAAATCACCAAATCATTATGAGGAGTTGGTGCCATATAAGTGGATTCAAGAAGGTGAAGCGCAACTCAAGAGTGGAAGATATAGTTGACTCCAGTGGGACATCAAGAGTAATCAGATGGACCATAGCCCAAATGTAAGAGTTCAAGACTATCCACAAAAGTTTCTTTTAAGAGTGGTAGCCCACCTAGTTGTCCCAGAACCCATCTATCTTTCTAGCCTCTTCGAATCTCGGGGACGAGATTCCTTTTAAGGGTGATAGTTTGTAACGTCCCAAGTTTTTTTTTAATTTAAAAATTCAGAAAGATAAAAAACTTTTGATGTTTAAGTCTAAAAATCAACATCATGCATGGCATTGATTAACATCATTGGTTTGTTGCATTTTAAAATAGTTGTTTTGGGCTTTTAAATCAAAATTGAGTTATAATTTTTTTATTTTGACATAAAGAGGTGCTAAGCAACCTTAGTCATCTTTCAATTATTTTGATGTCATTGGAAGGCCAGAATAGTACCAAATATTTCTATTTGAAATAATCTCTCCAAAAAGTATTTCTCAAATTTTCCTGAAATATTTTGAATATGTTGGATTCAGTTTTGAAAACAGAAAATAGAAAAGAGAAAGGAACAAAAAAAATAGGACAAGAAGGCTGCCCCGTCCGAAGTAGCCGAGCCGGCCCAACTACGGCCCGTTAGTGTCCCCGGCAGCAGCCCAACGGCCAGCCTGACTAAATCCAGCAAGCGCTCGTGGTCGTCTTCTCCCTGGCCTTCACGTACATTACAGCTCCATTGCTGCCTATCACTTCCCCTCCTACTCCACTCAATTAGAGCGACCGTCTCTTCTCATCTTCAACATGAGAACTAATCCCCACTTAACCACCGATCCATTCAGGGAATTTATTACCTAATTGAATTTCTTTATCACCCAAATTGACTTGGTGAACCGAATGCCACCTGTCGGCATTGACTTCTTGATCTCCCTCCTTGGACCATAAAAAGGTGAACCGAGCGCGTCAAATTGCGCCCTTTGGCCTCCTACACCACTTTGTTGTTTTTTTTACCGTTATACCGTGTGATTTTTGGGAGTTTAATTAGTTTTCTTGTCCGCGATCTTGTTCTCCTCTTGTTTTTTCGTGTTCCCTTTTGTATTTACGAGTCGTTGCTTTGTACTGTTTCTGTCGCGTTTCTAATGTGTTTTATTTTTTCTTCCCTATCTTTATGCATGCCGACTTCTTGCCGCAGATCTATGATCCTGGTGTTCGCGTGTGTTTTCCTAAGTCCAATCGTTTCTTGTGTACATGCCGGTTTTGCACAGGCTATAAAATCAGATTTTTTTTTGTTTCCTTTCAGATCGTGTTCGTCCTCCTGCATATGTTTGTGTTCTGTGAACGTGTTTACTATTTGTGGACATGTTCGTTGTTTTTATTTATGTATTCCAGTCTATTTAAGGGTCGTTGCTTTGTATTGTGTTTCTGCCATGTTTGTAATGTGTTTTCTTTTGTTCATCCTTATCTTGATGTAGGTCGGTTTATTGCTGCAGATCTACGATCCTGGTGTTCAATTCGAGCATGTTTTTCTGTGTTTATTCTACTTCTCGATTTTTATTGGCATCGCTTCATGCGTGCCGGCTTTACTCTGATGTAAAATTAGTTTCTTATTATGTTTCCAAGCATGTTCATCCTCGCGCTCTTCGCAAGAGAGGCCGGCAAGGACCAGTTGGATCTACGCGACACACTCCGAGCTCTCGGGCACAAGCAGCACCAGAACCCCGCACGGGAGGCTAACCGACGCGGGAGCCGACACGATGAGGGCGACCGAGTTCCCCACGCTTTTTATCGCGCGCTCTTCGTCTAGTTGCTGACAGGGCTGCCCCACAAAGTTTCGCGCGCGTTTCCTCGGTGCCGACAGCCCCAAGCACCCCCCCAGCAGCCTGCGTTCAGCCTAGGTACACCGGAGGAAAGATTGGCCCAATCCGGTGCAATTTGAGCTCATGGGAGGCGACTGTGAGAATTTTGGCGCCAAAAAAGGTCTCCTGAGGGCGGTTGGAGATGCCCAATGGGCATGGTGGTGGTCCCGTGGTGGATGTGGGCAGGTGTGTCGAGAGGCTGCAGTGACAACCATGGATGGTGTGAGAAGGATAGTGTTAGGATGGGAGGATGTGACTATTTGAGGGCACTACTCGACATAGGCGAAAGAAACAATCATGTGCCAGCTGAAAACGTAGTGTGACTAAGTGAAAGGCTGAGGGAGAACAGACCAATCACTATCGTCTAATCGACATTGATGAACGGTCTAGATCTTATTTTCGTGCATAATAGTAGATATACATTTGAATATGAACACAATGATATCGTCTTTGTGCCAAATATAATTTTGTTATTTGCACAACTATATGGTATACTTAATTAGCCCTTCTTATGCATAGGTGTCGAATAACATGGAGGATGTCCAATAAACCATAGACATTGAAATGAACACGAGCAACACATAATTCACAATAAATCTTAAACTATTTCTTAATTATTTTCAAGGCTGCCTTTATTTATTATGAATAGATTATAAAATATAGCAACCTTGGGTTTCATTTGGATTTCAGATATCACAATGACCGGGTCCCCCATATAATAACCCACCCGATATGATATTAGAAATGCGATAACATCTAGCGCGAGACTGGTAAATTGGTATATCTTCGTCGATATCGTGGGCAGAGCCTTCTGCATCAAAAAACTTTAAATTGTTGAAGGACGCGGCATTTCTCCCAGGAAAGAATCCACTTCCCAATGGAGGACTTGCTTGTGTAGTTGCATGACTTGCTAAGCCCCCAAATGAGATTATCAATTTTTTCTTTCCATGTCCCCGAACAAGGATCTTGGAAAGTAACCAATTAGTTGAGCAGGACCATTGAATCCATAGTGAATTTGCCAATCACCAGATGTCTTATCCTACAGAAACAATAATTAATTCGTTTAAATTACAAAAAAACTATAATTTTGTGTGCTAACTTAATAATATTAAAATTCATTTAAATATAACTGATTTTGTAACCCAAAGTCAAAACTATTTGGAGACATATTTTAGTCTTGATCAAATGGACAGTATGGGGATGGTTCCTTTTACATTCTTGTCGTGGTGGTGTCACGGCAGATGCCATAGGATGGCTTAAGATTGTGGGCCGATGGACGCTGGAGGCACCCGGGGAGGGCTTGCGCACACGAACACGCACACAAAGAACACAACTCACACACACACACACACGGTTTTACCCAGGTTCGGGGCTCTCGTGAGAAGATAACACCCCTACTCCTGCCTGTCTACTTGATTTATATGTGGATTACAACTGGTTACAAGCTTGCTCCTCGAGCTGTATGCGAAGAACTGCAAGATCTAAGCCTCTGCCGAGTCTCAGAACAGCTCTCTGGCTCTCCTCTAGCTTTTAAGGAAAGACGTATTTGCTCAGCGTCTAGGCTCGAATGAAGTGTTGCCCGTCCCTTTAAGAGGTACCCCTGGTAGTCCTTATATAGGGAAACCCAGGGTTACAGTGTAAAACATTGCTACTGTCGCCATACTCCTTGGTCTCCAGCCGACACGGGCACCGCTGCGCCATACCCAGACCGTGGCAGCGCTGGTCGCCACGGTCTCCTATGTGTCAGACAGCATGCCCACGGCTAGGCCTAGCGCCACTGTGCCGCGCCGCCCGGGTCAGAGGCACGCCGTCCACTTGCAGCACGCCGCCGCCCTTGTTTCACTCCGTGTCTCAAGGAAGTCTGTCCCTTGCCCGGGATAACCTTTACCCGGCATAGGCATGCTCCATACTCTTGACTCGGTTTGTCCTTCCCTGCACACAAGAAGAACAAAGGAAGACCCGACATATAACTCGCATGATCCAACATACCAATATGTCGGTTAGCCTTGACCCGGTCAGCTCCGAATAAGCCGGTATAGTTATGTCGGTTTCAGTGACCCGGTCAACTCCGAGTCAACCCTTTATGTCGGCGCTTTGCCCCTATTCGGGGGTTGCCCCCCGACATTAGTCCCCGAAGCTGGCGCGGTCCTGCAGTCTCGGATGGAGGGCCACGGCAGGTTTAACCGAAAAAACCAGTATCCTTAGTTGATCTCTGACATAACACGTGCCGGCGAAATTCGTATGTCGGAAAGCTCCTTGCATCCTCACTTGATATCTCATCTTATGTCGGATCGTTCCGACTTACGGGAAAACCCCATGGCTCCCCCGAGTCGTCGGTTCACTACGTGGCAGAGCATCTCTGCGTGACGCCTCGATCTCTGTGCGCGGATGGACGTGCCACAGGCATGCGTGCCACCTGTGTGACGTCGATCGCCTTGGCCACTGTGCCCACGTAAGCACTTGAGTGCGCCTTTGACCACTCCGTCGTGCGTCGCCTCGGGTCTCGCCCGATCGCGTGTATCACCCTTAGACCGTTGGCCTCCTGTGGCCCATCGTGGGGCAGATCGTGCGGCAGTAAGCCGCAGAAGAAATCGTGGTGGAGATCGTGGGGCCATAACTCCCCGTCAGTTACGAGATCGTGCGCAGCAAATCCCACACCCACGATCTCCTCCGGCCGCCCATAAATAGTAGGGAGGGGGCACATGTCCTCCCCTCCATGCCATTCTTCTCTCTTGCCCTCGTCTTCTTCACCAGAGCGCAGAGCCCAAGCAGCGCCGCACGCCACCGCGCGCAGCACCGCCGCCGTACGCATCTGCGCACCAACGCCGCCGACGCACAGCACCGCCGCCGTACACCGCGACACCGCGGTAAGATCTCCTCTTCTTCCCCTTTGCGCATTAGCGCTCTGAATCTACGGGAACTCTTCCGTCCTTATTCTTCGCTCGTTCTTGTTCTTGCTCTTCACTGCGGCGACGCATCGCGCGCCGCCGGTGACCTCGCAGCCGCGGTTGCGGTGTGTGCCGCCGGCGGGTTAGCCACCATAGCACTTTCTTCTCTTCCTCTTCACTTCTCTTCTGGATGTAACACTTGTTCGCATCTTCCCGCATTTTCTTCCCTTTTTCTTTCTGTTTTCACTATGGCACATCTTGCTCACCGCCGGTGAACCTTTCTTTGCAGATCTCGGTAACCTTTTACCAAGATGTCGGACGACGCCGCCCTCGAGGTGATCGACTCGGTTGAAGAAACCACAGTGGAGGGATCCACTCGGGCCTCCTGGGAAGGTTCCGATGTCGGAAGAGCCGAGTTAGATTGGCTAGTCCGGACGCGACGGATCCCGCCCGGAGTAGAGTGCCGAATGCCCGGCACCGAGACAACGCCGAGTCTCAAGGAAGGCGAACGTGTCGTCTTCGTCGCGCACTTTGAGCGGGGATTCGGATTGCCCGCCAGCGTGTTCTTCCGAAACTTCCTCGATAGTTTCGGTCTCCAACCACATCACTTACCCGCAAACTCCATCACCACCTTATCCTCCTTCGTCTCCTTCACCGAGGGCTATCTCGGTCTCAAGGCCAGCGTCCGCGCGTGGTCCAAGTACTTCTCCTTCCGGAAGCAGGTCATTCCGAATCCTACCGACCCGGCAGCTCCCAAGATGATGACCCAGTGTGGGGCCACCACGGTCACACCTCGGCGCGGCTCAATCTTCCCCCGGATCAACGGCTTGGAGTCATGCCGGAAATGGCAGCGCTCCTTTTTCTATGTCAAGAATTCGACCGACGTCGATAAGATCAACTTGCCGAATTTCGTCATCGGCCCCCCTACAGCGCCAACTCAATTGGGGGTACAATCCAACCGACAAAGAGGTCGAGGTCAACCAGATCCATGAAGTCGTGGGGACAACTCCGAGCAGAAGGATTAACTGCTGACGATCTGTTGGCAACATTCATTAGCCGCCGGGTCTCACCCCTCCAGCGCCGAGTCCACAAGATTTGCCACATGAGTGGCCCTCTTGATCCGACCCGGATAAGCACGGTCGAGCTGACCAAGGCCCAGATCCGGCAGCGGGTCAAGGCCATAGCTCGGACGAGGATGACGGGAGACGTGGGAGTGGGGCAAAGAACCCCACAGCCGGAGCAACCTTCTGCCCCAGGTAAATGACTTGCACCGACGTAACTTTCCTGCCGATATAAACTCTTAAGTCGGTTCCCTTTTTATACTTGGCCTTCATCTTTCTCTGTTTCCATCGTTCAGAGATTCGGGCGGCAAGCAGAAGGAGGACGGACGGGATCCTGCTGCCAAATGGGGTCCGGACCGGGTCGAAGCTGACTCGGAGGACCCGGATAATGACGACAACATGCCGATCCCTGATGTCGGCTCAGTTCCTGTCACTGGTAAGGCTCGCGTCCGAGATTGGTCGGATGATGATGATGACGACTGTCAAATTCTAGAGGTACATGATCCTCTCTCGATTGCATTCTCTTACCCGGTGCCCTCGCCCCAGCTGACGCGGACGACCAGGTGCTCGATGTGGAGCCCCTCGCTGTGGGATCCAAGGGCGCAGTTCGGAAACGCCCGGCAGCTGCGTCCGCCGGTGCCGGAACATCCGGCGCCCCCGCGAAGAAGAAGCAGCGAGTAAAGACTGCGGCGAAGCGCCGCGAGCGCCCAGTCACTAAGGGGTAAGACTCCTCTCATACCGACATAAACTTTTTATGATTGACCACACTTTTCTCCTTCTGACGATACACTTTGCTTCTTTGCCTTGCAGCTCCACTCCTCTGGAGATTCCAACCGAGCCCTCTGATTCGGTTCCCCTTAGGACTCCGACGCCGCCTCGACCGGACGACACAAGCCTGCCGAGTCCTCCACGGACCAGCCCGATAGTGCCTCCAACGGTTCCGGGATCCGGGACCGGTGACGCCGAGTCGGCGGCGACCGACATATCCGCGAATCTCGGGGCCAGCACGTCGGCCCCCGAGATAGAGCAAACTACGGCTCCAGAAGACTCGGCACATCCGAGTCAGCCGCACAAGAAACGCCACAGCCACAACAACAGCAACAGCAAGAGCAACAGCAACCGCAACAGCAACAGCAACAGCAACAGCAACATGAGATACCACAGCCGCAACCGCAGCCACAGCCAAGCTCCGACACGCCGCCACAGCATCTACTCCGCAGCAGCAGCATCAGAAACAGAATGCACCCGCGCCCGCTACGGCCGGGAAACTCCACCGAAGAAAACTGCACCTGGCACAGCCGGAACAACAGCAGACAAAGTGCCCCCGCCGCGGCCGGAAAACGTCCACTGCAACCGGGAAAGTTCCAGAGAAAGCCACCGCTGCCAAGGACCTTAAAAACGTCGAGCAGGCAAAGTCTGGGCTCCCTTGAGCATTAACACGGACTGGAACGCTGCCGACCTGAGCGAAGTGAGCTCGAGGTCACCAGCAGGCCAAATCATCTCGGAGCATCCGGCGGGACCGAGTCTGGTGGCCCAAAAGATGGCCGCAGCCAAAACTGCTCTCCTCACGGCCGAACAAGCAACTGCGGTAAGTGGTGCCGAGTCAAGATAACTCGGTTACATTTTCTTTAATGTAGATATCATCTATTCCCAGTCCCCGAGATTCGGGTTGAGTGACTGAGCTTGGCCGAGTAAGGATGACTCGGTTGAGTGAGGGTAACTCGGCCTGAATCTTCATCAACCATTCTGACATTTCTTCTTTTCAGTCTTGCATGACCAAGCGGACACAAATACACCGCAAGTTGCTGCTGGAACATAAGGTGCTTTCCAACAAGTTCAAGCTGCTCCGGGCCAAGTTGGACCAGGTGTCTGATTCGGCACTCAAGGTTGAAGGCTTGGAGAAACGGATCTCGGAAATCGAGTGTAAGCCATACTTTGCCCTTCCACCAACACTTGCATCAATTTGCTCACTCTGACATTTGCTACCTCGGCACAGCCGCACATAAGGAGCGCGAGCTTGCTCACCAGGCCGAGCTAACGAAAGGACAGGAGGAGGTGTCCCGGCTGAAGGCCGAGCTGGAGGAAACTCGGAGTCGAGCCGCCGAGTCGGAAAAGAGCGCTGCCGAGGAAAAGCTCCGAGTCGAGGAAACTCGGAAACTCAAGGAGTCGCTTGCCGAATCCAAATCTGAGGCTACCTCGGCCAAGAGCGAGCTTCAAACTTTGCAGGCCAAGATCGCACAGTGGCTGGTGGACATCTCCAAGATCAACTCCGAGATGGACAGTGACCTCCTTTCCCTTCTGCCTTTATTCCTTCTATCATCTTTCTTCATCTGTAACTTATTTCGGCGCTAGCCATTCCCTACTCAGAGCGCTTCCCCCACACAAAGGCTGCTGCGGACAAGAGTGCTGCGGATCACCGGTTCGAGAAGATCCGAGGTGGCCCGATCTCGTCCGAGTGGGATATGGATGCCCACTTGGTGGCTCTGAAGGCTCGCTTGGTCCCAATGAGGTCAATCGGGATGAACCTCCTCACCGCTGCCATCCGAGCACAACGTTCTCTGGCCCGGGTGNAAGGAGCGCGAGCTTGCGCACCAGGCCGAGCTGAAGAAAGGGCAGGAGGAGGTGTCCCGGCTGACGGCCGAACTCGAAAAAGCGCAGAGCCGGACTGCCGAGCTTGAGAAGAGCGCTGCCGACGAGAAGAAGCTCCGAGTCGAGGAGACTCGGAAACTCGAGGAGTATCTTGAGGAATCCAAGTCACGGGCAGCCTCGGCTGAGAGCGAGCTCCGAGACCTGAAGGCCAAGATTACGCAGTGGCTGGTGGACATCTCCAAAATCAACTCCGAGATGGACAGTAAGCCCCCTTCCCCTCTGCTTTAATCACTCTATCTCTTTTATTCTCCTGTAACTTATTTCGGCGTTAGCCATTCCCTACTCAGAACGCTTCCCCCCACACCAAGGCCGCCGCGGACAAGAACGCTGCAGAGCACCGGTTTAAGGAAATCCAAGATCGCCCCATCTCAGCTGAGTGGGACATGGATACACACTTGGTGGCTCTGAAGGCACGCTTGATACCGATGAGGTCCATCGGGATGAACCTCCTCACCTCGGCAATCCGAGCTTACAACGTTCTCTGGCCCGGGTGCGAGGCCCCTGCTGTCGTTGATGAGTTGGCCAAGTGCCTGCTGGCCTCCGAGGCAAGGCTTGATGACTGGCGATCATCCGCCGCCCGAGTCGGCGCAGACGAGGCGCTGATGTACGTGCTGTCCTAGTACGAGGGGCTCGATCTCGACAAGCTCAAGACTCTGCGCGACGGGTCAAGGTGGCTAACTGATCCGGACCACATTCGGCGTCGCCAAGAATTTGCTCATTCCCTTATCCAGTATGCCCCGGTGCACTCCTTTGTTGCTGGCGACCGGGTTCCCCAACCCGAGGAGATCCCGGTTGAAGGAGACGAAGAAGAAGACGAAGACGAGGCCGTCGACGAAGAAATCGCAGCCGACACTCCACCCGAGTCAGCCACCGGTGCCGCTACCGAGTCCACAGCTGAGGAAGCCGCAACCGAGACTCCAGCCTCTCCTTCTGCACACAAGACCTCGGATGCTGCTGCCTAGACTTTTTAAGAAAAACTCAATTCGTTAAATCCCCGGAATGCCGGGTGCAGATGTAATATATACCTTGCACTTTTTATGGTTGATATCTGGCATTTTACTTTGCATGTTTTAACAAGTTTTAGCCGTATGTCGGATCACATTGAACCGAGTCCCCGAGTTCAATTTCTTGTTTACTATACTCTTGCCATCTCTGCTCTTGCCTACCATTTTTTGGTGTTTTGGCAGTCGAGTCACAAAACGACCGTTGTACAGCATACAGTACTTTGAAACTTGGAAAAATAGCCAAGGCCATCCGACATAAGCTTATTATTTAGAAAAGGAAACCGAATCGCTCCTGGACCGAGTCCCCGAGTCGGTTTTTTTTGTCTACTGCACCTGATAACCCTTGCTCTTGCCTACCTTTTTCGGTATTTTGGCAGTCGAGTCACAGGATTACAAGAACACAGCATACAATACTTTCCCACATGGTGACATAGTTTTTTGAGCCATCCGACATAAGGAAATAAGTACAAAGATAAACACAGATTTTTTTTTGACAGGGCAGTCCCCGAGTCTCTTCTCGGGGCGCCGACATTTCATTTCTGAATTTCGAGATACATACAGTGGGTCCTTAAGAGTAGAAAGGGCGAAGAAGTGCTACATTCCAAGGGCGTTTGGTCTCCTCTCCGGATTGGTCCATCCTGTTCTTCACCTGTTTCTGAGCATCTATAAGATAATAGGCATCATTGTTCAAAGCTTTGCTCATGATGAATGGTCCCTCCCATGGAGGTGACAATTTGTGCATCCCGGCCGTGCACTGCACAAGCCTAAGCACGAGGTCTCCTTCTCGGAACTTGCGAGGATTCACCTTCCGACTGTGGTAACGTCGGAGATTCTGCTGATATATTGCTGACTTGGACAACGCCAACTGTCGTGCTTCTTCGAGCAAATCAACATCGTTTTCTCGGGCTTCTTTTGCCTCTGACTCGGTATATAAAGCCACTCTCGGCGAGTCATGCTCTATGTCGGTTGGCAGAACTGCCTCTGCTCCGTAGACCAGGAAGAATGGCGTATATCCGGTAGAGCGATTCGGTGTAGTCCGTAGACTCCACAGTACTGCCGGGATCTCGTCCAGCCAACACCCCGGAGCACGTAACAGTGGCTCAATTAGCCGGGGTTTTATGCCGGATAAGACCAGAGCGTTTGATCTTTCCACTTGCCCATTCGACTGCGGATGCGCGACCGACGCCAGGTCTAGTCGGATTCTCTTTTCTTGGCAAAACCGAGCAAAGGCTCCCTCGGCGAAATTTGTGCCATTATCAGTGATGATGCTATGTGGGTGCCCATATCTCAGGATAATATCCTTTAAGAATGACACAGCAGTACGGACCATCATACTTTCTTATTGGTTTTACCTCGATCCACTTGGTGAACTTGTCCACCATCACCAATATGTGAGTCATGTTACCTCGGGCCGGTTTAAACGGTCCCACCATATCCAAACACCACACCGCAAAGGGCCAAGTGATGGGGATGGTCTTGAGAGTTGATGCCGGCATATGAATCTTGTTTGCGAATCTCTAACATCCTTCACACTTCCGGACTATGTCCTCTGCCTGCTGCAGAGCACTCGGCCAGTAAAACCCATATCGGAATGCTTTGGCCACAATGGCTCGGGAAGAGGCGTGGTGTCCGCACTCTCCCTGATGGATATCTCGGAGAATCTTTTCTCCTTCTTCTGGCTCAACACAGCGCTGAAGCACGGTGGTCACGCTTCTTTTGTATAGCTCTCGGTTGATGATGGTGAATGACTTGGATCGTCTCTGTATCTGCCTGGCCGAGACCTCATTACTCGGTAAACTGCCATCCAGCATGAATGTCATGATGGGTTGGGCCCATGTCGGAACCGGACGAGTTCCGAGTTCAGGCTCATCGACTTCCATGGCCTCAACCGACATAACAACATCCGACATAGGCTGACGAGTCCCCGAGTCCTCCCAAAGGATTCCCGAGTTTCGCCAAGCGGCCTTCCAATTTTCCAACTCTGTTCTTGAGTCCGACAGAACACACGCGACATCCATGGAAGTCCCCGGGTCCTGCAGAGCAGTCCCCGGGTTTAGCGGCTTGCTCCCGACGTCAACGTCCATCGGGACGACATCGGATTCCGGATTACCCGGAATGAATATTGAGTCTGACTCGGGTGAGGGCTTAATTGATGGCTTGTGAAGATGCTCCAGAGACACTCCGGGCAGAATGGCCTGTCGGTATGATCCAATTTTGGACAACATGTCCGCACTTTCATTTTCGGTCCGCCGGATGTGATTGAACTCGCAGCCATCAAAAACCCCGAGATCTTTTGGACATGGAACCGGTATGCCGTCATGTTGGCATCCAGGGCATCCCAGTTGCCCGAGGTTTGCTGAATCACCAAATCCGAGTCACCATAACAGATTATTCGGCGAATCCCGATTTCCTTGGCCACCTTGAGTCCGTGGATCAATGCCTCATACTCGGCTACGTTGTTGGACGCCGCGAAATGAACTTGCAGCACATATTTCAACTGGTCTCGTTTTGGCGAGGTGAGAACCACGCCGGCACCCAGGCCTTCTTTTACTTTGGACCCGTCGAAGTGCATCCTCCAGTAATTGGAGTCCGGCAGAGATGGTTCATATTCCATCTCGGCCCAGTCCACAAGAAACTCGGCCACTGCTTGAGATTTGATGGTATCTCTTCTCACGTATTGCGGCGCATATGCCGCCAACTCGATAGCCCATTTGGCTACTCGGCCACTTGCATCTCGGTTTCCGATGATTTCCGAAATAGGAGCCGCACTCACCACAGTTATTGGGTGCTCCTGGAAGTAATGTTTCAGTTTCTTGACCGCCAGGTACACACCATAGGTCATTTTCTGGTAGTGTGGGTAATTTTGTTTCGAGGTGGAGAGCACCTCACTCAGGTAATACACCGGCCTCTGCACGGTGGTTCCCCCTTCTTTTCGTTCCACGACTACAACGACACTGACGACTCGGTTGGTGGCTGCAATGTAGAGCAACATGGGCTCTCTCGGTAATGGCGAAGCCAATATCGGCGCAGTAGCCAACATCTTTTTTAGCTCATGGAAGGCCGATTCCGCTTGCGGGGTCCAGCTAAATCTATCAGACTTTTTCATTAGTTGGTACAAAGGTAGGGCCTTTTCTCCCAGCCGACCTAGAAACCGACTCAGGGAAGCAAGGCAACCCGTAAATTTCTGGACATCTCGGAGGCATCTCGGTAACCTCATATTTTCTATTGCCCGGATCTTAGTTGGATTCGCCTCGATACCTCGGCTCGACACGAGGAAACCGAGTAACTTTCCGGCCGGCACACCGAATGTACACTTATCCGGATTGAGTTTTAATCGGAATTTCCGCAGGTTTGCGAATGTTTCTCTGAGATCATCTAACAGAGTATGTTTTTCTTTTGTTTTTATGACTATGTCGTCGACATATACCTGCACATTTTTTCCTATCTGATCATGCAAACATTTCTGCATACAGCGCTGATAAATAGCGCCGGCATTTCTCAAACCAAAACACATGACACGATAGCAATAAGCCCCGTACGGGGTGATAAAAGCAGTCTTTATTTGATCATCCGGATTTAACGGGATCTGGTGAAAACCAGAGTAGGCATCCACAAAGGATAACAGCTGACATCCGGCCGTGGAGTCGATCACCTGATCGATCCGGGGCAACGGGAAAGGGTCCTTCGGACAAGCCTTGTTCAGGTGGGTGTAGTCGATACACATGCGCCAGACAGTAGGCGCATCCAGGTCTTCCTTCTTTTTCTCTACCATGACCGGGTTAGCCAACCAGTCCGGGTATTTTACTTCCACGACGGCATTGGATGCGAGTAACTTGGCTAACTCATCACCCACCGCCTTTCTTCTTTCTTCGGCGAGACGCCGAGTCGGTTGCTTCACGGGCCTGGCATCTGGCCTGACATGCAGAGAGTGCTCAGCCAACTCCCTCGGGACACCCGGCAAGTCCTGACTGGACCATGCAAAGATATCCCGATTCTCACGGAGGAAGTTGATGAGCTCGCTTTCCTATTTCTTGTCCAACCCGGCACCGATGATGACGGAGCGGTCCGGGTTAGCCTCGTCGATGCCGACCTTCTTCGATTCCTTCGCCGCCTGGAAGGTTGCAGTTTGCTGCGGGTTGGCCACACTCGACATGCCGAGCTGAGATGCCTGGGCCAGAGCCACCACCTCATGGATTCTCCTTTTCTCGGCGGCGATCACCAGTGATTCGGCCAGGGATGACCCGGCTGAGGCGCACTCCATGGAACGCTTGTAGTCTCCCGAGATGGTGATGACACCATTTGGACCCGGAAGTTTCATCTTCAGATAAGCCACATGAGTGGATGCCATGAACTTGGCGAGTGCCGGCCTGCCGAGTAAAGCGTGATACGGGCTTTCGAGATCGACGACCTCGAACAGCAGACTCTCAGTCCGGCAGTTGCTTTTGTCGCCGAAGGCGACATCGACCCAAACCGTGCCCATGGGTGCATGTGAAACACCCGGCACGATGCCGTGGAAGGTGGTTCGGCTGGGCTGCATCATATTCTCGGTCATGCCGAGTTTGACCATGGTATCCCGGTACATGATGTTGATGCTGCTCCCGTTGTCAACGAGAACCCGGGAAAATCTGACATTGATGCTGGGCCCGACGAATGTCGGATCCAATACTAGAGCATAACTCCCTGGGTTGGGCATGACCTTTGGATGGTCCCTGACGCTCCAGCTGATCTCATCCTCGGACCAGTACATGAATTTCGGCACCGCCGGCATAATGGCATTTACCTCCATCGCACGCCTGTGCTGACTCTGCTTGTCGTTGGGCTCGGTCACAAAGACCATGTAACTCTGGTGAGGCTCTCGGTATTGATTTTGCCGACTCGGGCCAGCGTTGTTGCCGGGGTAGTTGAAGTTGTTGTTGGTGTTGGCCATGTTGGCTACCTGGTTGACATCTTTAGGCCTTGCTTGGGCGTTCACCGGGATAGCGTTCACACCCGTGAGCGGTGCGGGCCGAGTCGCAGGACCTGAGTTCTCCCGCGGGCGCCTGTTCCGGCTGCAGTTCCGATTCGAGTGCTGAGCCGGTCTGCTGGGATGCTTGGTGTGGTAGCTGCAGGGATCATCCGGCATCGTCCCATTGGGGTTACTCCACTGCCTCTTGTCGCCGTTCCATGGCTTCCTCGCACCATTCCACGGTCTTTTTTCGCCGTCCCACGGCCTCCTTCCTTCCGAGTTCTGGCCCCACGCGGGACCGTCATTCTTCTGTCTCTGGCTGTTGCCGGCATCCATCTGATCTTGGTCGATGGCAGCAACCTGGTCTGACCCATACCGGTAATCCGGCCTCTCCTCTCTTCTCTTTCCTCGGTAATCCGAACGATCACCTCGCCGACCCGATCTGTCTCTGTCGACCGGGGCCAGTAAGGGCTGTGTCGGATCACCCAAAGCATAGCTATCAGCAATCTTGATTGTTTCGGCCAAGGTGGCCGGCATTTCTCTCTAGAGTCTCTGCCAGAGCATGGAGCCATGTCAGCACCCTTGTGCAAACCATGCAATGGCCTGCGACTCGATCACTCCTTCGCAGGAGTTGCGGATCGTGCTCCACCGAGTCAAGTACTCTCGGTCGGTTTCGTCCTCTTTCTGCCGACACATGGACAACTGCTGAGGGCGATTCGGCCTCTTGTATGTGCTAGAGAAGTTGCTGACGAATGCTTCGGAGAAATCCAACCAGCAGTCAATGCTGTCCTCCTCCAGGTTGTTCAGCCAGATCCGGGCTGGTCCTTCAAGCATTTGCGGTACATACCGCACTGCCCATCTGCGACTTCCGCCGGCGATGTGCACAGCGGTGACATAATCTGTCAGCCAGTCCTCCGGCTTGGTACTGCCGTCGTACATCTTGGCACCCCGAGGTAGCTGGAAATTCGGCACAGGTGCCTGCTTCATTATCCGAGGTCCAAAACATGCCGGACCCGGTGGGCCTTGCTCCTCCAGGAGCTCGGACAGATAGATTCTGTCAAGCTTATTCCGGACATCGTGTGCCGGTAACTGGCGAGTTCCCAGCCTTGCACCGAGTGCACCCTCGGACGCCAGGTCTCTGTATCTTGTGTACCCGGCCCGCTCCATGGCCGAGTAACCATCATCATATCGGTCGGCGGCCGGTTCAGCATACTCGGCACCATGTCGTGGACGAGGTGGAATTGGTGCCGGGGGCCGAGGTGGCTGGCCTTGATTCGCCGGGATAACTCGGTTTGCTTCTTGTCTGCCCTGGGCAGGTCCTGGTTTTCCCCGACCGGCATTGCCTTGCTCGGCTACTTGCTTTCCGGCATAAGCCGGATCATACGCCTGTATCTGCTTGTTCTTGCCAGAGTTCGCACTCTGGCCTCTGCTCCTGCCGACATACGGCGAGGAGGCCTGTCCCTTGGACATTTCCCCTGCTCCACCATTTGAGTGAAGGAACCGAGATCCACCCGCATCCGGGTTAGCCTTACGGTAGGCCTCATTCTGTCGGTTAGCAACAGCCACCAACTCGTTTACCCGATCCTGCTGCCTGGAGCGAGCGTCTCCGGATAGACCGGCCAACTCGGCTATGGCTGCCTCTGCCGCCCTAAGGTTCTTTCCGGGTGTGCTGTATCTCGGTTTTTCAGCCGACACGTAACTAGGAGTTCTAGCAGATTTAGTTCTACCATCTCTAGCTATCTCTGTGTTGAGGTCTCTACCTCGGGCACGCACTTCATCGATGCGACTAACTGGGTTTGCTACTGGAGTAAAGCCGTGAGCCGAGTTATACTCACGCATTGATATGTCGAACTCCTGCCTGACTCGGGCCACCTCTCGGGCCTCCTGGAGTATGTTCTGGCGCTGCACCTCCAACTCGGCTTGAGTCAGGGCAGCATCTGCACTCGGTGCGACTGGGGTTGCCAGCTTCTGAATCACGTCCTGAAGAGGACTCGGCGTCGCCGGCACGCTGGATGTGCTGGCCTGTGCCGCACGGTTCTCTGGTTTCTCCAAGGGCGGACGCCCTGTTCTTGCCGACCTGGTGCCGGGGTCAGCCTCGCCCGCCATGGCTTTGCCGACACCGACGCCCGGGGCGGTCATCATGACTTCCACGCAACTAGCGGGGCGAGCGGTACGCCAGCCGCGAGCTGCGCAGACTGCGGGTGGATCCGCTCCCAGCTGCACCCTTTCGGGGAACCTGCAAGGGACCTCGGTGGCGACGTAGACCGTGAGCGCGCCGAAGTCGATGAGGCATCCGTTCCGGGGCAGTGGCCTGCTGCCGAAGCAACCTGCGTTGTCGCTGATGACGTTGAGGGAGCCAAATCTGTGGACAAGGCCACAGACTCGCGCTCACCCGACGTGATGAGAGAACCCGTCCGGATGAAGACTCCAGCCAGCGCCGCTGCTGGCCCCACGGTGGGCGCCAACTGTCGTGGTGGTGTCACGGCAGATGCCATAGGATGGCTTGATTTGTGGGGCCGATGGACGCTGGAGGCACCCGGGGAGGGCTTGCGCGCACGAACACGCACACAAAGAACACAACACACACGGTTTACCCAGGTTCGGGGCTCTCGTAAGGAGATAACACCCCTACTCCTGCCTATATGATCGATATATATGGACTATCACTGATTTACAAGCTTGCTCCTTGAGCTGTGATGGAAGAACCACACTGGGTAGGTCTCAACCGAGTCTCGGAAGCTCTCTCTGGCTCTCTACTGACTATGAAAGAAATGAGTTAGTGTATATGCGTGAGGCAAGTATCCGTGCCCGCGTCGTCGTAAGAGGAGCCCCTGGTGCTCCTTATAAAGGGAAGCCCAGGGCACATGTTAGGGCTGACATCAGTGCTGGCGTAGCTCGGACTGTAGCCACGCCCGGTCCTCTGATCGCTTCCGTCACCGCGCCGTGGCACGTCCCATCTATCTTCTCCAGCACCCTGTTCCCTGGCACCGCTTCGGTCAGCGGCGTGGAGGCATGTCACTCAGGCCAAGTGGCCTCGTCCCATCGTGCAAGTGGCTCGGCTTCTGACCCGTGATTGTAGGGACAAGACGTGAGTCTTGACCATGGCCCTAGTAAGCCTCCTTATCCGGCATAGGCATGCCGAATACTTCATAACTCGGTTTTGCCTTCCCTGCACACAAGAAGAACAAAGGATAATCCGACATATAACATCCGTGGACCGACATACCAATATGTCGGTTAGTCTTGACCCAGTCAACTCCGGGTGTGCCGGCACAGTTATGTCGGTTTCAGTGATCCGGTCAACTCCGAGTCAATCCTTATATCGGCATCTTACCCATATCCGGGGGTTGCCCCCCGACAGGGAGGGACCATGTAGTGACCTTGCCTTTTAAAACAGACAAGATACCTGTGTATAGTGCTAGTCCCTGGATCAACTCGCTAGCACACACAGTACAAGATGAAATACCATAACAGTGCATCATTTTATTACACGCATGATCCAGAATTCAAAGTAGTTTCGATTACAAAGTGCATAGCTCGAAGCTAACTTTATTTAGAGTAAACAGCGGAAATAAACATTAAGCATGGAGTCTACATCATCTTCCTGCTGCCACAGGCGAACATGTCGGTTGTAGACTCGAAGCCCTATCACGCACCTTACTCATCGTCCAAACAATCTGCAACAGTAAAAGCGTTGTAGCCAAAAATTGGTTAGAACCATTGGAATGGATCTGGCAAGTGACACTTGTGGACTCATAATGGCAAACTCTAAGACCTATATGCTTATTTGGCTGGTGGATCTCAAGGCTCTTTGCGTAAAGCAAATTTTATCCTATCTTTTTTAAAAAAAATCTTTTCCAACTAAAAATGAGACAAACTGGCATGAAAACCAATGTCTCTTCTACCCATGTTCACCCATCAAGTTTTTTTTCAGAAATTGGAATGAAGAGATCTTCTGTCGACATCCTTGTCATTTACTCGTAAATGTCCATAACCGAGGACACGGCTAAGATCTTAGTTTTACACTCTGCAGAGGTTGTGCACTTTACCCACTAGACTCGCACTACTAGGAAACTAGCTATAGGTGGAAGTTGTTTTTGTGGCGCACCAAAGCTGCCATGCGCCACTGCTAATATTCTGTGGTGCACCATCTGGGATGCGCCACAGAAAGATGAGGTTTTCTGTGGCGCATGCCTGTCCAGTGCGCCACTAAATTAGCACTTTCTGTGGCGCACTTACTACCATGCGCCACAGAAAACATGTAGGCCCCACCACCAACGGCTGGATGTCATCCTACCACACCATTTCTGTGGCGCATGGACCTGGATGCGCCACAAAAATATGTGTTTATGTGGCGTATCTAGAAACATGCGCCACAGAAATATGTGTGGGCCCCGGCAAAAAAAATTGAGGTACCCATTTCTGTGGCGCATGTAGGAGATGCGCCACAGAAATTACACTTTCTGTGGCGCATCCACGGAGATGCGCCACAGAATGGCTATGCAGAAATCAATACAAAAAGTGCAGAAATTAATACACAAACACATTTTAAAGGAATTAAAGACTTTTTTGTGTATTAAAATATGTGTGGTCTAGCTACTATATATTATATATCATGTGTGTGTGTGTGTGTGAGACAAGAATATATTCGTCTACTAACAATTGTGTATAACCAAAAATGTTTTTTTCTTTCAATATAACCAAAAATGTTTTTTTAAAGAATAACAAATGTGTTTAATATTTTTGTGTAAATTTAAATATAGAACACAAACACATTTTAAAGAAATTAAAGACTTTTTTGTGTATTAAAATATGTGTTGTCTAGCTACTATATATTATATACCATGTGTGGGTGAGAGAGAGACAAGAATATATATATATACCATGAATAAAATATGTGTGTATTCTTTCTTTAAATTGAACCAAAAAAATTTGAAAAGAAAAATATCTTTAAAAAGAATAACAAATATGTGTGTGTTCTTTCTTTAAATTTAACCAAAACAAATTTTTGAAAAGAAAAAAATATCTTTAAAAAGAATAACAAATATGTGTGTGTTCTTTCTTTAAATTTAACCCAAAAAAAATAAATTTTTTTTTTTGAGATAGCCAGGATTCGAACCTGGCTGCCCCAAGTTTCAGTTTGCTAACCACTGGGTTATGTAGGTGTTGGTGTCATGAGACAGCAGCACTTTCTTTTAAATTTTTAGGCCACCAAATTCTGTGGCGCATCTTTGCAAAGGATGCGCCACAGAATATCAAGTTTCTGTGGCGCACGCAGTCAGTAGTGCGCCACAGAATCTCACGTTTTTTGTGGCGCACCCGGGCGGGCATGCGCCACAAAAATTTTCTGCGCCCACTTACATGTGGGCCATCCCTGAGCCAGCCTCTCCGTTCCCAAATTTCGCAAACCCGCGCGCACGCCCCCTCGATCGACGCCCTGCAACCGCCGGCCGCCACACCACCGCCGTCAACTCACCGCCGCCAGCCGCCCCAGCCCACGAGTAGCACCTCTACCATGCCCACGAGGAGCACCTCCACCGCGCGCGCCCACGAGGAGCACCGCCACCGCGCCCGGGAGGATCGAGCACCGGCCTCCCCCGTGCCCTCGATCGAAGAGCACCTCCACCGCGCCCACAAGGAGCACGTCCACCGCCTTCGATGACCTACCCTCCCTTCCCTCCCCGAGGTGCTGCCCCTCTCCCTCTCCTCCTTCCCCTACCTTAGAGCTGCACCCTAGGTGTTTGTTAAAATCCCAAGCCCAAGTTTGATGCTGGATGCTGTGTGATGCTAGATGTTGTGATGCTTGATGCTGTGATGCTAGATGCTGTTTATGGTGGGATTCTCTAGTGCTTGATAGTGTCTATCATAAATGCAGTAATTTTAGGTTTAATTTTTGCTAGGTGTTTTAGGTTTAATTTTTTTTGAACCTGTGATAGTGTGTTTTAGGATGGTCCTGTCACATGGACTTGAAATTTTTTGCTATCATGCTGCTAGGAAAATTTGAGTACATGCTGCTATTAAAATTAAGGTAGAGCCAAGCATAAACAACCAGCTTACAGTCCATATTTCAATAAATATGGGCAGAATTTGGGCTATGATGATGCTGTGATGCTCTAGTGCTCCTGTGGTAATGCTGTGATGCTTCTCTGCCTATGATGATGCAATGTGCAAAATATATCGTGATAGAAATAATACTAGTATTTGCAGGGATATTGTAACATTTCCTTGTCCCAAGGTAAAATTGGAGATGAAAAATTGGAGATAAAAAATTTGCTAAGTGTTAAATGGTCACTGTTTAAACATACCTTTAAAACTGAAGTGAATTAAGGTGCTAGAAATTTTCAAAAAACTAATTTTGAGCTTTATCATGATGTAATAATGTAATCCAATAGATCCATGAAGGTACATTGTAAATAGGATCAAGATTTCATAATTTTGTAAGCCTCCAAAGTTGGTACTTTTTTACTGTCTTGAAGATGCATTTTTAGTTGGAATTGGATTTTAGTAATAACATTTTTAGTTGTAAATAGTATCCATAGTTTTGCATTGGTTCGTGCATTTTTAATTAACTAATGCATTATTTTGCCGTATGCAGGAAATTTGGAAGAAGCTCCGCGTTCTTTCAGGTGAGATGTGGATGTGGCGACTTCATGGTTTCGAAATGCTCCAAAGTTGGTACTTTGGAGCATGTGTTCTGTGCTACCACGACCATCGTGTCGTGGTTGTTTGTGCTCCGACCATCGTGTCGTGGTGATTGTTGTGGTTGTTTGTGCTCCGACCATCGTGCCGTGGAGATGCCGGCCGGAGATGTGGATTTTTTGTGAAATGCTTGCAGGTACCTCGAGAGGCCCTTGAGATTGCCGAAACGTTGATTAACTTCCGTTCCGGCAAATTCGGGTACTCCATATGTCCCTTTTTTAGCAAAGGTCATGCCGAAATTTTTCGTGAATTTTGGCATGACTGCTAAAAAAGGGACATATGGGGTATTGCGACTAATGCATGGGCCGGGGTATCCTAGTACTTAATTAATTGATTTTTTTCTTATATTTCTGGTGTACTAACTTTTTGCCTTTTTTTAATTAAGTGCAAACATGTCGGACTCCGCGGGCCCTTCTAAGAAGATGAGCGTCGAAGAAATAGCTAGAGACGCCAACAAGTCGTTCTGGGAAGCGTCCCAAGAGTTGGAGGAGGCCGCCGCCGCTGGAGCTGCTAGTGGCGACCGTGCCGACGATGAGCAAGACGCCCTGGAGGGCGACGACGCCGAAACCACCGATGGAGCTGCTAGTGGCGGCCATGAGGATGACACCACCACCACCGATGGCGGCGACCACACGGATGGTGGTGTCGACCCGACCGCTCCGAAGCAGAAGAAGGAAAGGAGGAATAGGACACCTCAAGTGCTCGCCAACGTCACAGAACATTTCATCGAGGTCACACCAAGTGGCCTACCAGTGGCGCCTAAGGCCACTGCCAAAGGATACAGCATGCAACTAGGGTGCATCCTCCGGGAAAGCGTGTCCATCAACACGAAGGACATCAGAAGCACGACCAATAAGGCTTTGCGCGACGTCCTCCTCCAGAAGCTTCACCAACGGTACACGTTCTCGGAGCCGTTCAACAAAAAGGTGGACAGTTTAGCCATCTCAAAGATGAGCACCGCCTTGAGCAGCTGGAAACACCGGGTGAAGCGGAAGATTGAGAAGGGTCTCAGCTGGGAGAAGATAAAAGCCAAAGAGCCGATGCTTGACCAAGAAGGGTTCGAGGAATTCAGGTTGTCCTTAAGAACCGAGGAGGCTAAAAAATGGACCAAGTGGGGGAAGGACATGCGGGAGCAGAACATAGGTAACCACCGTTGTGGAAGCGGCGGTTACCGAGGAAAGAAGCCCATTTGGGACAAGGAGGATGCCGAGTACGCACGTCTCGGAAAAGAGAACCCGTGGGAAAAAATCACGGACGAGCAGACGAGGTTCTTTGTCCGGTCCCGCTACTATCTGGACAAGACCACGGGGGAATTTGTTACCGACGATACCGCCGTGAAGGATTTTGAGAAGTATCTGGTAAGGAATTTAATTACCGCGGATATCTCAAAGTCCATTGCGTTGATCTAGTTAGATAACGAAGCCAAATATCTAAATTAATGCCTAATTTGTCTGCAGGAGGCAGAGTTGAAGGCTGACGCTGAGGCCGGCGGCCCGTCGTCCCAGGGGTCGACGGAGCCGTGGGACACAACTTTCAACAGGGTGACACAACTTTACTGTGGTGCATATCTCGGCTCATTGGTTGTACGACATTGCACTGTCGTACAACCAATGAGCCGAGATATGCACCACAGTAAAATGGACGAGGACGTGATGAGGGTCAGGTTGGTTACGATAGTGCCTGAGTTTCGCGACGTCGAGCCCCCCATTCAACCTTCGGGAGCCGACGAGGATCACATGGTCCTTAAAGATTGCATCAAGTGGCCGATGAAATGGCCGAAGACCCAGATTCGTCTTGGGACTGGTCTTCTAGGGTTAAGGCGCACCACCGGCGCCACCTCGAGGCCCCCGATTGTTCGGCCCTCCTCGAAGCCTGCAGCCATCACCGCCACCCAGAAGGAACCGACGGTCGTCGCCACCAGCAGTCGCCACCAAAAACTGTTGGGAGCGCCTGTACCGCAACCATCCAAAGGCGCTGCCAATGCACCTCAACTTGATGCCAACGACGACGATGGTGATGATGTCGACGTCGAGGGCTACCTCAACACTGGCGCTAGCTTGGACATGTACATGCCTCCTATGGATGAAGAACCCTTCCGTGCTCAAGGCGATCAAGCTGCTCGTCCCAGTACATGCACGCAGCGCCTGGACTTCCAGGGTTTATCTCAAGACACGCCTCCGGAGGCCGGCGATCAACCTCCACGCAAATTACCGTCTACCATTTTCAGCCCTGGTACACTACGTAAGACGGTTTTCCCGGAGTCCGCACCCCAACCACCCTCACCATCCCCGGAGATGAAGAAGAAGAACAAGAAGAGAAAGATGGGGCCAGGCGCCTCTGCGAGCCAGCCAGCTCCTAAGACTATCCGGGGTCATGAAGACACGGTATCACCCCGTGCGGTTGTTGGCTTGACCCGGGTTCATGAAGCTGGTAAAGCGATACTGCCTCCAGAGCTGCTCTGCCTTGCACGTGGATCCATGCACGCTTTGCATGAATCTATCTTGGTGCTAGAGCGCCTCCTTTATCAAGACAAGGAGCCAAATTACCCGGTGTTCATGGTTAGGGTGCCAAAGGACTTGGACTTCATCTATGATGCCCCCGCGAATCCGTTCTTCATCGCGTACGAGGACGTCTTCAATCTCTTTCACTCTAGACGGCTGGACTATAACTTGGTCTGCCTATACGCGCTCGATATGTCGATGAAGATCAAGAGAGATAATACCCAGTCCGTCGCGGTAGCGGATCCCTACTATATGCGTGACTGCCAGCTGGTGGAAGGATCAGTGACACGGACCATGGCGACAGAGTACCTCGGGAGTTTCATGCTGACCAACAAGAGGAAGAACAACGTTCTTCTGCCTTTCTTTCCCGAGTAAGTACACATTCGCTCGCCGCCGTCGTAACTTATGCTTTCTTGTAGATTTGTTCCATTGCTGATCCTTTCCAACATTTCATTTCAATTGTGTTGAGCAGGAACAAGTACTGCACACTCGTCGTCCTGAACCCGAGGTGGTCCAGTGCCACTTATCTCGACTCGGGGAGTTTGGATATGAAGAAAGACTACACAAAGATAAAGGGTGTTCTCGATGAGGCTCTCGAGGGCTACGCCAAAAAGGGAGGCCCCTTCGAAAAGAAGAAACAAGTTTTCAGCAATGACGGCACACACCGGTTCAAGCATGTGACCGAGTTCTGCTGCGTGAAGCGGAAGTCTGGCAGCGTGAAGGAGGCCTTCTACGCCCTCCATCACCTTAAAGGGTTTGTCCGGGATGCTGAGAAATTGAAGTTGCCATCTAGCCTCCAAGAATGGACCAAATGTGCGGGGGATATCACCGATGCCGATCTTAGAGAAGACTTCCATCGCATCTAGGTGCAGTTATAAAAAATCATCGTCGAAGATGTCACCAATCATCGGGGGTCCTTACACAACGTCAGAGGTATCAATAAGTGCTTCTTTATTTTCTTTATTATAGACTTGTCCACTTAGATTTGTATTATTAATCAATATATTTATATCCCAATCCATCTCCAGGGTTGCCTAAGAGGGAGATTGAAGAAATCCTAGAGGCTCAGCAGGACACCAGGACGTGGACGACGAAAGAGGGCTGCAAACCGTTCTCGGCGCCGACGAAGAAGAAGGATCCATGATCGTCCTCCCCGCTCTTCCTCACCATCATCACGGATCCTAGTGTAGGCAGTGTGACCTATTCATTTGTAATGTGAAACGATGTTAAAAATTCGGCACTTGTAATTATTGTGTGACACGATGAACTTTTGTATCATACTTGTGTAAAAATTGTGTATCTCGGGCTCTAAGTAATGTGATATACCTGTATTTTCTATAATATATACATGTATTTCCTGTTTCCTGTAATATACCTGTATTTCCTGTAATGTGATATACCTGTATTTTCTGTAATATACCTGTATTTATACAGCAGGCAGCAGAAAATTGAAAATACATTTATATTATTCTGTGGCGCATCTTTTTAGTTTTCTGTGGCGCATGGAGTTCTGTGGCGCATGGAGGACAGATGCGCCACAAATATAATTCTGTGGCGCACCGTTGCTGGTGCGCCACAGAATCTTGGTATTTCTGTGGCGCACCGTGGGGGTGCGCCACAGAATTACATTTTAGTGGCGAGATTTCTGTGGCGCATCCCACCATTTCCTGGATGTGCCACAGAAACCCTATTTTGGTGCGCCACAGATGACCTGTTCCGTAGTAGTGTCGATCAACCCATTCTATCCTTAACCCTCATTCAGTGAAAAGGAAAGGAGAAGATCAAGACGAGACTTTTCGGAAGTGCTTTCCCATGGTACTACCTGCGAGATCACTGCCGTCCTATACCCCTACATCTTCAGATCTCACTGACCTAGGTCCACACAACTTACTCCGTCAAGACAGAGCCCACATGACTAGTGGTCGCACTATCGGTTAAATAACTTAGAGCGACATTAATCTCAGAACCTGGGTGGCCAACCGCAAGTGAGCATCTCGGGTGAAAACCACCATAGAAATGGCCCCGAGTAGCCACTCAACTAGACACCACCAAGCAAAACCAATTCCACCCAGGCAGTTCATTAACTTAGTAGAATTTTATTAACCTTACATACTACAATAATACATTTTCAGCATTGCAGTACTAACATCTACCAAGTTAATGGGTGCCTAGACCAACAGGATATAAAGGGTGGTAACTAAACAGGTTTGCATAGCATAATAGTAATACTATTATCATGCATACTACTGAAATAGCTAAAGTGCAGATAGTAAGATAGTAGGACTATTATGCTGGAGTATCACTTGCCTTGGCAACCAGCTGAGCAGGAGCAACAACCACAAGAGTAACCGGGACCCTCCAAATAATCTAACAAATAGCACAAATCACAAATAAGCAACCATAACATTATAGCAATACAAAAATATATGCCATGCATGAGTGTATGCAAAAGACACACAACACAAATAAATTATATTATTGTTCTCTGGTTATTGCTATATGCATGATGCCACAAGACAAGTTTTAAACAATTTTAAACATTAAAGCATTTTTAAAACACCCAAAAGGGCAAATACAAGGATTATATAGTTTTCTGAAATAAAAATATTTTATAAAATTTGGAAAACATATCTACTGGACAGAGGACCTCTAGACAAAGCCTCTGCAATTTGGATCACTCAATTTGGATTTGTAAAACTCAAGATATGGCCAAAACAAGGTTTTAGGGTTTCTGCAATTACCAAGTGTGTGCACGTAACAAAAGTTAAATTTTATTGCACCACTGTATTGTACACATTTTGCTGAAGCCAGAGACATCAAATTCATTGAATTTTGATAAATGGTTCAAAAGATATAGATTTTTGAAGTTTGGATGATTTTCTGTTTGAAAAACAGAAAAACAGAAAAATTAAAAGAATTAGGGCCACGTGGCGGCTTCTCATTTGCTGATACCAATTCGGTAAAAAGAAATAAAAGCTGGCCGTCCGATCGAGATCTAACAGCCCACGTTCGATCTACCTAACCTAACGGCGCACCTCGCCGGAAACCTAACCGGAGCACGAGCGCGCGGCGGCGACGCATCGGCACGGTGCGTTCCCTCTAACCTAGGGGGCTCCTGGACGGAGGAGTCCTACCACGGCGTTGCGGAGGTGGAGGCGAGCTTGGTGGCACGGGCGGTGGCGGCTTGGAGCTTCGGCTTGGCGGGGATTCCTCGCCGGAGTCGAGGATGGCGGCGGCCGAGCTAGGTCGTGGATGCTCCCGTCGATTCCCTGCACGAAAAATTACGGGACCATGTCAAAGAGGAGCGCAACGAGAAGGGGAGAAGGAAAAGGGTGGCGTGGAGCCGTGGAGTGGCCGGAGCTCACCGGTAGAGGAGGAGGACGCCGGCGGCGACGGCGGGCTTGCGAGCTCCCGTGCGGGCAGCCTAGGGGCGTTCTGAGTATGCCGTCGGGGGGAAATGAAGAGGAGGAGGAGGGGTATAAGAGGGAGGTGGTGGCGTGGCCGTTACCATCCGCGGTGGTGCGAAATCAAGAGGGGCGGTCGACGGGCACCGGCGGGTGAGCTCCTTCGCGTGGGGACGGCGCTGACGAGTGGGCCCATGTGACAAAGAGAGAGAGGAGGGGAGGATGCGGGTGGGCTGGAGCTGGGCCGCGGCTTGCTGGGCTGGCCCAGTGGGGCTGGCTCGGCTGGCCTCTCTCTCTTTTTTTTTGAGAAAACTTTCTTTTCTATTTTCTGTTTTCAAAAACAAGGACAAACCAACCCAAAACTTTTCAGAAAATTTTGACAAAATACTTTTTGAAAATCTTGTTAAATTTAGAACACTTTGGCACATAGCTTGCCAACAAAATAAAATAATTGATTTTATGTCAAGGGTTAATTAACCCTATTATGTCAAAATAATTATTTTAACACCAAAATTTGGGTTTAAAACTCAAAACAAAAGATTTAAAATGCAATGCAGCAAGTTGATGATGCATGAATGCAAGTTTTTAAAAATTTTAAAAAAATTTTGGGATGTTACAAACCTAACCCCCTTAAGATGAATCTCGTCCCCGAGATTCGGATTGGCTAGCAAATAGGTGCGGGTGGTCTTCTCGAAGATCATCTTCTCGTTCCCATGTAGCTTCCTCCTCAGTATGATGGTTCCATTGGACTTTGCAGAACTTGATGGTCTTGGTACTTGTAACCCTTTCTGCTGTCTCTAAGATCTTTATAGGCTTCTCTTCATACGTAAGATCACTCTCCAGTTTAACTTCCTCTAGTGGCACTGTATCTCTCAGTGGTGTTTCTGCCATCTCCGGGTGACATTTCTTCAACTGACTCACATGGAACACATTATGAACCGCTGATAAGACCTCTGGTAATTCCAACTCATACGCTACCTCTCCTTTGCGTGACAGGATTTTATAGGGTCCAATAAAGCGAGGTGCAAGTTTTCCTTTGATGCCAAATCTCTTCACACCACGAAGTGGTGAAACTCTAAGATACGCTCTATCTCCTACTTCATAAACGATCTCCCTTCGTTTGGAATCAGCATAACTCTTCTGTCTCGATTGAGCAATTTTCAGTCTGTCCTTGATCAACCTCACCTTCTCTTGGGCTTCTTTAATTATATCTGGTCCAAATAAACTTCTCTCTCCTACACCACACCAAAGCAATGGTGTAGTGCATTTCCTTCCATACAGGGCTTCAAACGGCGACATCTCTATACTGGCTTGGTAGCTATTGTTATAAGAGAACTCCGCATATGGTAGATTATCATCCCAGCTTGATTTATAGTCCAGTGCACATGCTCTAAGCATGTCTTCTAAAATCTGATTTACTCTTTCAGTTTGTCCATCAGTTTGTGGATGAAAAGCTGTGCTAAATTCTAGTCTGGTTCCCAAGGATTTATGTAGTTGTTTCCAGAAATGCCATGTGAATTGAGTGCTTCTGTCAGATACAATCTTCTTAGGAACACCGTGTAAACACACAATTCTCTTTATATATATTTCTGCTAGCTTTGCACTAGAATACGTAGTCTTCACTGGCACAAAGTGGGCTACTTTCGTTAGACGATCAACTATGACCCAAATCGAATCATATCCTAATTTAGTTCTAGGTAATCATGTGATAAAATCCATTCCGATTTGTTCCCACTTCTAGTCTGGCACTGGTAACGGTTGTAACAATCCTCCTGGCTTTTGGTGTTCGGCTTTCACACGACTGCACATGTCACACTTTGCGATATACTCAGCTATATCCCTCTTCAAGCCATTCCACCAGAATCTCTCCTTAACATCCATATACATCTTAGTATTACCAGGATGAATGGAATACGGTGAATCATGAGCTTCTTGTAGAATCAACTTCCTAAGCTCCTCGTCTTGCGGTATGCAAATGCGTTTTCCAAACCACATTGTACCATGTTCGTCTTCGCGGAATCCCTTGGCTTTGCCTTCACTCAAGTTGGTTCTAATTTCTTCCATCAATTTGTCCCCCTTCTGAGCTTCTCGGATCCTATCCATAAGTGCCGGTTGTACTTTTAACGATGCTAGCAAACCTTCAGGCACCACTTCCAATCTGAGGTCCTTGAATTCCTTGCATAATTCTTCGGGTAGTCCTCCTGCCATTAGTCCGTTTACATAGACTTTGCGGCTCAATGCATCGGCAACAACATTAGCTTTTCCCGAATGATATTGTATACTTAGATCATAATCCTTGATGAGTTCTAACCATCTCCGTTGTCTCATATTCAGCTCCTTTTGGGTAAAGATATATTTTAGACTCTTATGGTCCGTGAATACCTCACATCGTTTACCCATCAAGTATTGTCTCCATGTCTTCAAAGCGTGTACCATGGAAGCTAACTCCACGTCATGAGTGGGGTAATTGACTTCATGTTTCTTGAGTTGTCATGAAGCATAAGAGACCACTTTGCCTCCATGCATCAACACACTTCCAAGACCTTGGCTCGAAGCATCGCAATACACTAGAAAGTCCTTCTTTAGTTCCGGTAAACACAAGACCGGTGCCGACACTAAACGTTGCTTCAAATCTTGAAAACTAGTCTCACATGCATCAGTCCACTCAAACTTCTTATCTTTCTTCAATAACTCTGTCATAGGCTTGGCGATCTTGGAGAAATTTTCAATGAACCACCTGTAGTAACCCGCCAGTCCGAGGAAACTACGGATTTCGCCAACATTCTTCGGTGGTTCCCAATTAGTTACTGCAGACACCTTCTTAGGGTCCACTGCAATTCCTTCCTTTGACACAACATGACCTAGGAAACCGACTTTTTCCAACCAAAACTCACATTTACTAAATTTTGCATACAACTTATGCTCCCTGAGTCTCTATAACACTTTATGTAGGTGCTCTTCATGTTCTTTGTGGCTCTTGGAATAGAGAAGTATGTCATCAATGAATACAACAACAAACTTATCCAGAAAATCCATAAATACTTTATTCACCATGTTCACAAAGTAAGCTGGCGCATTGGTCAGTCCAAATGGCATCACCGTGTATTCATATAATCCATATCTGGTAGTGAACGCCGTCTTGGGTATATCAAGTTCTCGAACTTTCATTTGGAAATATCCTGACCGCAAATCGATCTTGGAAAACACGCAAGCACCTTCTAACTGGTCAAACAGATCGTTGATTTTGGGTATTGGGTACTTGTTCTTGATAGTTACTTCATTCAGTGCACGATAGTCTGTAACTAGCCTCTGTGTACTGTCTTTCTTCTCAAGAAAAATATCGGTGCTCCCCAAGCTGATGAGCTTGGGCGAATAAATCCTTTCTATTGGTGTTCATCCAACTGCTTCTTGAGTTCCTTTAATTCATCCACGGCCATGGGATACGGCCTCTTAGCTATTGGTCCTGCTCCTGGCTGTAGTTCGATGAGGAATTCTACTTCTCTGTCGGGTGGCATTCCCGGTAGTTCTTCGGGAAACACGTCCGGGTACTCCCTCACTATAAGGACATCTCCCAGGCTAACCCCCTTAAGAGAATTAAGCCTAACTTTTCTCAGCTCATATTTTGACTTGAATCTAATCTTCTTCTTTTCTGGTGTAGTTAGTGTGATAGCTCGGTTTGCACAATCTATGACACCCTCAAAACGGGTCATCCAATCCATCCCAATGATAACATCCAACCCTTGGTTTTCTAGGATTATCAGATTTACCGAAAACGTATTTCTACCAATCTTTAGTGTCAGGTCTCTACATTGGGTACTGGCAAACATTTCTCCACCCGGAGAACTCACTCTAACCGGGTTTAACATCGTTGAAGTGACTAGCTTATGCTTTTTAACAAATTCTCCTGATAGGAAAGAATGTGATGCGCCAGTATCAAATAGTACTAATGCTGGAAATGAATTGAGCAAAAACGTACCGATCACTGCATCGGGTTCATCGTAAACTTCCTCCACGCTAACATGGTTCACATGCCCCTTCTGGAATGGATTGGGCTTGGCAGCCTCCTCAGCCTTTTTCTCTGGGCACTCTGTTGCATAGTGGCCCTTATTCTTGCATTTGTAGCATACAACTTGACTGATATCCTTTTTGATATCATGATTCGGGCGATGCGACCCATTACCTCTGTTGTTCCCCTGGTGTCCATTGTGACCATGGTGTCCATTACTTTTATAACCTCCATTTCCTCCTTTGTAACCTCCATTTCCTCCTTTGTAACCTCCACCATAGGTATGAACATGGTGCTTGTGGTTATTGCCTCCACTATGATGATTTCCATGCTTGTACCCACTACTGCCTTCGTAAGGAATGTGTTTCTTGTATGACGGTTCTGCGTAGTGCTTGCTGACAGTATTCTTCCTCTTACGGTTCTCAGCCTTCTTCATATTGTCCTCCAGTGTTATTGCTTGATCAAGGAGGGTCTGGTAATTTGGGGTATAAGCTACTGACAATGGGATCTTTAGTTCATCACACACCCCCCTAACGAATTTCACCCTTCTCTTTCCATCGGTGTCAATGTCCTCACGAGCGTAACGGGACAGCGTGTAGAAGTCATCCATATACTCCTTGAGCGACCTGTTACCCTGCCTCAGGCAGCGGAACTCCTCTTTCTTTAAGTTCATAATACCCGTGGAAATGTGTGCATTGCGAAATCCCTCCTTAAAAGTCTCCCACGTGAGTCCTTCTAGTGGGTGAGTGATCTGATAGGTCTCCCACCATTGGGCAGCTGGCCCTTCAAGCAAGTGCGCCGTGAACCTCACTTTTTCGGTGTCAGTGCACTCACATGTCACCAGATCCTTACTAATTGAGCGCAACCAATCGTCTGCCACAATTGGCTCAGTTGCGGTTGAGAACTTATTGGTTTTGAGCCTCAGAAACCTAGCCAGCATGTCAGCTTGAGGTGGAGGTGGTGGCGGTGGCGGTGGCGGTGGGTTATTGTTGTTCTGTGCATGCGCAATGAACTGCGTCATCATCTGCATCAGTTGGGCTTGAGCTGCTATCAATTGCTGAATTGCATCATTGTCGGGATCACGACGGGGAGGCATCTGTGGTTTAAGAATTGATGAGTAGAGATAGAAAGATCTAAGGAAATATTTCTACCCAGACAAGCAATTAACAACAAACAAACATAAATTAAACACTCAAATTTTTTTGTTGAGAAAACCGTACTAAACGTTTAATTGGCTACGTAACAAGGTTCTGGGAAACAAGTACGAAGGTACTTCCATACCACAAGTTGGTAGGTCAATACGAAAGGTTATTATCGACTAACGACTTATTTAGGAGAGGTGGGCAACTACTCGTCCTAGATCCTGGCAAGAAACTCCATGCCGGCTTCAGTCTTGCGGCACTTCTGTCCAGAACTCGTCTTTCTTGCCTTCCACTCCTCAACCAAGACCTCCTCACCATCAGTGGTGTACATGACTCTCTCCTCGGGGTCTTCCTTCGACTGCTCGCTAGCTGACTCCTTGGCAAGACGGGCACACTGCTCCTGCAGGGCTGCTATCATCGCCTGCTGTTGGTCCACCTTGTTCCCTAGCTTGAGATTCTCTGCTTCCAGGATCTGGTTATCCTCCATGAGCTTCTGCTTCTGGGCCTCCTGTGCCTCTGCTAGCTCCTCAGCAGTCTCAATCTGCACTCTCTGCGCCTCGACCAGCTCCTTGGCCTGGTCCAGAACCATCATCTCCGAACGTAACTAATACTCAGTCCTGTAGAGTAACGTCTCCAGATCCTCCAAGTGTATCTCAAATATATCCAAGTCCTTGCGACCCTCGACGGTCCAGTATGGCATTCATTGAGCGTCATGCTTGCCGAAGCAACGATAGATAGACTCTAGGGGTGAAAGCTCGAAGTACTGCTCACAGATACAGGACAAAGCCTCCTGCTTTGCCATCAACAGTCCAGTTCCCCAAGAGGTGTACTTCTTCTTGAAAACAATCGGCGCAGTGGGTGTACCAATAGGTCTGGGCAATATCTCTGTCTCAATCTCCCAGCGGTGGACTGTGGGTACATCTGAAGGCATCCTTCTACCCTTGAATATAGGAGGAACGAGGCTCAAAACTCTGCAGATAACCATCAGCTGTCTACCGATGACACATGTGTCATCGTCGGTCGGAACTCTCATGCGGGTGAAGATAGACATCTACACAAAGGTTAGAGAAAAGAATCAGAACAAGTATTACGATGGTTAGTCAAAAATAATTAATTGAAATAACTTAGTAAAATTTTAAAATGCAGAAAATAAATTTTGGATTCCTAGGGTCAACCTATATCTATCCAAACCTAGGGTTTCGAACCTACAGGCAACACATTGCTCTGATACCATCTGTAGTGACCTTGCCTTTTAAAATAGACAAGATACCTGTGTATAGTGCTAGTCCCTGGATCGACTCGCTAGCACACACAGTACAAGATGAAATACCATAACAGTGCATCATTTTATTACACGCATGATCCAGAATTCAAAGTAGTTTCGATTACAAAGTGCATAGCTCGAAGCTAGCTTTATTTAGAGTAAACAGCGGAAATAAACATTAAGCATGGAGTCTCCATTATCTTCATGCTGCCACAGGCGAACATGTCGGTTGTAGACTCGAAGCCCTATCACGCACCTTACTCATCGTCCGAACAATCTGCAATAGTAAAAGCGTTGCAGCCAAAAATTGGTCCGAACCATTGGAATGGATCTGGCAAGTGACACTTGTGGACTCATAATGGCAAACTCTAAGAGCTATATGCTTATTTGGCTGGTGGATCTCAAGGCTCTTTGCGTAAAGCAAATTTTATCCTATCTTTTAAAAAAATTCTTTTCCAACAAAAAATGAGACAAAGCTGGCATGAAAACCAGTGTCTCTTCTACCATGGTTCACCCATCAAGTTTTATTTCAGAAATTGGAATGAAGAGATCTTCTGTCGACATCCTTGTCATTTACTCGTAAATGTCCATAACCGAGGACATGGCTAAGATCTTAGTTTTACACTCTGCAGAGGTTGTGCACTTTACCCAGTAGACTCGATCAACCCATTCTATCCTTAACCCTCATTCAGTGAAAAGGAAAGGAGAAGATCAAGACGAGACTTTTCAAAAGTGCTTTCCCATGGTACTACCAGCGAGATCACTGCCGTCCTATACCCCTACATCTTCAGATCTCACTGACCCAGGTCCACACAACTTACTCCGTCAAGACAGAGCCCATATGACTCGTGGTCGCACTATCGGGTAAATAACTTAGAGCGACATTAATATCAGAACCTGGGTGGCCAACCGCAAGTGAGCATCTCGGGTGAAAACCACCATAGAAATGGCCCCGAGTAGCCACTCAACTAGACACCACCAAGAAAAACCAATTCCACCCAGGCAGTTCATTAACTTAGTAGAATTTTATTAACCTTACATACTACAATAATACATTTTCAGCATTGCAGGACTAACATCTACCAAGTTAATGGGTGCCTAGACCAATAGGATATAAAGGGTGGTAACTAAACAGGTTTGCATAGCATAATAGTAATACTATTATCATGCATACTACTGAAATAGCAAAAGTGCAGATAGTAAAATAGTAGGACTTTTATGCTGGAGCATCACTTGCCTTGGCAACCAGCTGAGCAGGAGCAACAACCACAAGAGTAACCGGGACCCTCCGAATAATCTAACAAATAGCACAAATCACAAATAAGCAACCATACCATTATAGCAATACAAAAATATATGCCATGCATGAGTGTATGCAAAAGACACACAACACAAATAAATTATATTATTGTTCTCTGGTTATTGCTATATGCATGATGCCACAAGACAAGTTTTAAACAATTTTAAACATTAAAGCATTTTTAAAACACCCAAAAGGGCAAATACAAGGATTCTATAGTTTTCTGCAATAAAAATATTTTATAAAATTTGGAAAACATATCTACTGGACAGAGGACATCTAGACAAAGCCTCTGCAATTTAGATCACTCAATTTGGATTTGTAAAACTCAAGATATGGCCAAAACAAGGTTTTAGGGTTTCTGCAATTACCAAGTGTGCACGTAACAAAAGTTAAATTTTATTGCATCACTGTATTCTACACATTTTGCTGAAGCCAGAGACATCAAATTCATTGAATTTGGATAAATGGTTCAAAAGATATAGATTTTTGAAGTTTGGATGATTTTCTGTTTGAAAAATAGAAAAATAGAAAAGATTAAAAGAATTCGGGCCACATGGCGGCTTCTCATTTGCTGATACCGATTCGGTAAAAAGAAATAAAAGCTGGCCATCCGATCAAGATCTAACGGCCCATGTTCGATCTACCTAACCTAACGGCGCACCTCGCCGGAAACCTAACCGGAGCACGAGCGCGCGGCGGCGACGCGTCAGCATGGCGCGTTCCCGCTAACCTAGGGGGCTCCTGGACGGAGGAGTCCTACCACGGCGTTGCGGAGGTGGAGGCGAGCTTGGTGGAGGCGAGCTTGGTGGCGCGGGCGGTGGCGGCTTGGAGCTTTGGCTTGGCGGGGATTCCACGCCGGAGTCGAGGATGGCGGTGGCCGAGCTAGGTCGTGGATGCTCCCGTCGATTCCCTTCGCGAAAAATTACGGGACTGTGTCAAAGAGGAGCGCAAGGAGAAGGGGAGTAGGAAAAGGGTGGCGTGGAGCCGTGGGGTGGCCGGAGCTCACCGGTAGAGGAGGAGCATGCCGGCGGCGACGCCGGGCTTGCGAGCTCCCGTGTGGGCAGCCTGGGGGCGTTCTGAGGATGCCGTCGGGGGGAAAATGAAGAGGAGGAGGAGGAGTATAAGAGGTAGGTGGTGGTGCAGCCGTTACCATCCGCGGTGGTGCGAAATCAAGAGGGGAGGTCGACAGGCGTCGGCGGGTGAGCTCCTTCGCGTGGGTACGGCGCTGACGAGTGGGCCTGCACGACAGAGAGAGAGAGGAGGGGAGGATGCGGGTGGGCTGGAGCTGGGCCGCGGCTTGCTGGGCTGGCCCGGTTGGGCTGGCTCGGCTGGCCTTTCTCTTTTTTTTTTTGACAAAACTTTCTTTTCTATTTTCTGTTTTCAAAAACAAGGACAAAACCAACCCAAAACTTTTCAGAAAATTTTGATAAAATACTTTTTGAAAAGCTTGTTAAATTTAGAACACTTTGGCACATAGCTTGCCAAAAAAGTAAAATAAAATAATTAATTTTATGACAAGGGTTAATTAACCCTATTATGTCAAAATAATTATTTTAACACCAAAATTTGAGTTTAAAACTCAAAACAAAAGATTTAAAATGCAATGCAGCAAGTTGATGATGCATGAATGCAAGTTTTTAAATTTTTGAAAAAAAAAATTGGGATGTTATAGACAATTCATCATTGAGGAAGTCTATCGCTCCAGAGCTATAAAGATTAATAATCTTGACGGAGACAAACCTCAAGTGGTGCTCCGGTAATCCCTTGGAAAAAGATGCCGATGTTATTCAAGTGGTCTCTTCGGAAGAACTTATCGAGACCAAATACCGGAAGACTCCAGAATTAGAAAACAAATAGGTAAATGTTTCGGTAAGGAAAGTGCCTCGGATAATTCCAGAAAATTCATATTATTTATTTCTCGAAAATTAGGAAAATTCGGAGACTGGACGGAGTACGAGACGGACTCCAGGGGGCAGAGGCGGCCCTCTTCTGCGGCCCCACCCCAGGCCGCGGTGGGGACCCGCCCCTGGCCCCTGGATACCGCCTCCGACGCCGCCTAGTCCCGTCGCCTTCCTTTTATTGCAAAACTTTTCGCTATATATTTTCCCGAATTTTTCGAGGAGCGTATCCTGTGTTTTTTGTCGTGTTTTGTCTCTGGTTATTTCTTTCAGGATCTCGAAGCTTTAGATAATGGCATCCTCTTCCAACCTCGACAACACCGGCAACAATGATCAAGGCATGGACTTTAAAGGAACTAAAGGAACGGAGGTAGTGTTCGAGAACGTGCCCCATGATGATGGAGAGGAGTTCGAAATGCCAATACCCCTACGCCACGGTAGCAAGGATTGGGGTGACAAAGAATCCTTCTGTTTTTGAGAAAAGGGAGTGGCTACAGAAGGCTGACAAAGGCCCTCGTAGGAACTCTGCTGGGAGGTCTCCCTTTTCTCGAACCAGAAATCATTTTCATACTTCAATCCATAACCATCAGCTTGAAACTGTTCTGTTTGGAGAGTTACCTTCTGCTTGGGATATAGATCGTACTCATGCAGGATGTGGGAGCTCCAACACAGATAATGAGGATGGCTGGGGGAGAGCACAAGATGATTGGGACTCGCCTATTGGGTCGCTAAGAAGCAGAATTGAGAGTAACACGGAGATGATCCACAATCTTCGCTATCAGCTTGAGGAGTTAAAAGAAACCATTGAGAGGCTCATAAGGATCATCGACCCATCTCCATCGTGGGTATAAATTCGAGCACTATGGGTAACGGCACTCCCTTGGCTTGTTCCAAGCTTGGGGGAGTGCCCCGATATCTTTATCCTCTGTTTTCTATTTTTCGCAGTCATGTGAGTCGTATCATGAGTAGAGAAGTTATCTTGTAGTATGGTTTTGCATTGTGTCTTGTCACTCCTTATGAGTCCTTTGTATCCGTTGGTGTGTGGTTTTCTATAATGGAATATAAATGAGAAGTATCTTTTATTCTTCTGCACTTTATATTTTATTATGGCAATCTCTCTCATCTGCTGATCTTGTGGTAAGTAATGATTTGACATTGGGTGAATGGGTAGAAGTTTATTCGGTATCGATAAGCATAGCTTTGTTTAAATTGCAATAATTACTTTGGTGCTTGAGTAGAGAAGAAGAATTTAATTGCAAATACACTATCTTGTATGTCTTACATGCTTGTGAACCTTCCAGCTCATATACCTTTGTATTAGATTTATTTCTGACAGTGATGATAAGCTTTATGTTGCATGTTTGACATATTGTTTTTGATAGCATAGTTGATTTACATCTCTCAACGCTGTTTGTTTGCTGTAAAGCCTTTCTAGCCTAAAGCCCTGTACTGAGTGTATGGTTCACTCATGCATCCATTCCCCCAAGCCAAACTTCCTTGCCAGTTGTGTCCACCATATCTACCTATGCATGGTATTTCCTACCATTACAAGTAAATTTATCATGTGCTACCTTTATAAATTCAAAATACTTCTTCTTTGTGCCTCTGTTTTTAAGCTCATGAGGGAGCAGTAGAGAGCTAGATATAACTTGTGACAAGCGAGGTCATTTCCCCCCTTTCACCCGGTGTTGATCGATTACGTCTTCACTTGAATCAACCCGAGAGCACTTAAGCAAAAATATAAATATAACTCACAATTCTCCTCCGCGCAATGCAAATCTGAGAAATCAGCCCAAACATTGGACAGTGGTGAAACCAAGGAGAAAGAAGAGCGTACTCGCTCTGCTAAGAACCAGCTGCTCCCACAAGTCTAAAAACCTTGCTTGTCATGAGGGACTAGATAGTTTCTCTGTTGTGAAGTTGTTGACGAAAGCATGCATACCTCAAAATCATTTTACTTCTGTTTTAAAAACCAAAAAGCTCTAGAACATGACTAATCCCTGCTTCCCTCTACGAAGGGCCTCTCTTTTACTTATTGTTGAGTCAGTTCACCCACTTTCTCTACCTTCTACAAGCAAACTCATAGTGTTGAATTTTGATGTTAAGCAATTATGATATCTACATTATGTCTTTTATGTCTCATGATAGTTATTCATTTTTCTTATGTCAGTTCTAACTCATTTGTAATAAGGATATAGCTTTGACGATTTGCAACTCATGGGAAGATGACCGGATGGTTGAAGCATTTAAATGAATCTTTCTTGAAATATGGGCTGATAAGTATAATTGTTTGTTAAGCAGAGTCTCGGTTTGTCTTTGCTTAATAAATTTCTGTCTTATTTCACCTTAACATGTTGTAGTTACATTACTTGTCTTCGAGAAGCTTTATGAGAGAAAGGTTGCTGTTTAAGATATATTTTCGTTTGATGAGTAAATACTGATGCTTCATGTTCGTATACTTTATTTATCGACACTTCACTCTATAAACCTGTGGTCATGTTTACCGAGTTCAGTTTTCGCTTGGGGACAAGCGGAGTCTAAGCTTGGGGGAGCTGCTACGTCCATTTTGCATCACTATTTTAGATCATAATTTATCTTTATTCATTGATATATTTCATATTATGATGCAATACTTATATTATTTTGTCTTATTTTGCATGATTGGCAATTATTGGGGATGCATCTGTCGGAGCCGGAAATCAGCTGAAAAAGTACCTGTCAAGATACCTGACGTCGGAAGCTCAGAAAATTCCAGAAAAATTATGAAGTCAATATTTTGAAGAATAAGTCACGGAGCCGAAAGGGGGCACGGAGTTGAGCTCAAGGGGCAGGGGCGGCCTGCACCCACGGGCCCACCCTCGGCCGCGGCAGGGGCCCGCCCCTGGCCGCTGTGGCCCCCCTCCGGCTCCCCTTCGGCGTATTATTGACCCTTGACCTAAAAACGTCGGGGGCATCGAAGATGAATTTTTCCGCCGCCTCCACGAGGCGAAACCAGACAGAGAGAAGAAGAGCTCCGGTAGGGAGAAATCTGCCGGGGAATTTCCCTCCCGGAGGGGGGAATCGCCGCAATCGTCATCACCATCACGCCAAGCATCATCGGGATCATCATCAAAACCATCTCCATCATCAGCACCATCATCACCGTCACCGTCCCATCTCATCCCGATGTAGCAATCGTCATTGTTTTGTTATTAGTTCATTGGAATCGTATCCCGGGTATTGATTACCACTTGTAGTTGATGCTTGAGAGTTTTATCGGTGAATTATCTTTACGATCAGATTGTTACCCTTATTCATATCACCTCTGATCATGATCTATATGATGTCTTGTGAGTATTTCGTTTGGTTCTTGAGGACATGGGGAAAGCCTAGTTGCTAGTAATTGCATAATGTTGAGTAATATTTAATGGTTTGATTTATGTTGTGGTTTTTTTTCTCTAGTGGTATCGTGTGAACGTCGACTACATGATACTTCACCTTTCAAAGGGCTTAGGGGAATGCATAGTGTATTTAGTTTGCTTATGGTAGGGTTGCAGGAGTGACAGAAACCTAAACCCCAATTTGTGAACTAGTGCACTAGGGAGAGTAGGGTCTCGGAGTCTAAGGCTGTGGTTAGGTTTTTATCTTAATTACTTTCTTGTAGTTGCAGATGCTTGAAAGGGGTTTAATCACAAGTATGTATTTGTCCAAGTTAGGGCGGTGCATTAGCATAGGTCCACCCACACTGCACTTTATCAAAACATTGAAGGTTAATCACCGGCATGCTGGGGGCAGGAAGAGGCACTGGGCACGGCCCGAGCGCTTCTCTCCTTCCCGCCAGAGCAGTGCAAGAGCGATCCCCGTGTGAGGGCACGGATCGCTAGCTTGGAAAACCTGCTGGACTACGCTCACCACTACCACGCTCCTGCGAGTTCTGCCCCGACCAACACCCGTGCTGCCACCGTCCCTGCACCAGCACCCCAGAGGAGGAGCAACAAGAGGACCCCCATGGCAAGAGGCCTATGGATCCAACCCACGAAGCCACCAACCAAAGCTCCAACCCCAGGCGTCACACCCGCGAGGAAATGGAGGGCCAGGCAGGCCAGCATCTCAAGACCTGCTGCACACCGTACCCGGTGACCGTCCTTGACCTCTACCGTCTTGAGCAAGGACCCGAGGAAATGCTGCGCCACTACGTCTGGAGCTTACGGGGCATCGTCGACCGCATTCCCCCGGCGGACCTTCAAGAGATCTCCATCATCGCCGTCTTCCACGTCAACATCCGCAAATTAAAGATGCGCGAAAAGCTGAGCGTCCGTGCAGTGGACACCCTGGAGGACTTGTGGAAGATGGCCGACCGATGCGCACGGGCCGAGGAAGCTGCTAACCTTCCACCCCGCGAGGTTCGCTGAAGCCAGCTACGCGGTGCACTTGAAGTACTCGCGACGCCCTGAGATGTACCCGGAAGAATCGAGTTGTCACCCGAAATTCCCCATGAGCAATAAAAGATAAGTTATCCTTGATCAGAATCCATGTCATGCCAAGCTATCTATTTCGCGGGTATAAAACTATGCACGAAACAGAGAACACGTCTTGTCCATCGAATGAGCACTCCAGGGTGACGACTCTCCCGGGGGTATGAAGTGGTGAGAGACCTGATACTGCCCGGGAGGAGGTGCATACCGAGAGGGTGAGCGACCTTCTGGGAATCGGTAGGGCCTGTGAGGGCATTCCTGATTAGTCAGGGCCTCATGCGTAAGCTTACATCCCTGAAGGATCTCTCAAAGACGTGGAGAAAGGAAAACATGATAAAGCAAACACACCCATGAAGTAGAATAGCGCAGAATTTCCTAAGTATTACAACATAAATGTTGACAAGTGCGAAATCTGACGCGATGTTTATTATATTTGGGGCACGAGGTGCTCGAATGGTATGCAGGAAATTTTAAGCACGCGGGAACATCTTCGTGGCCAGAGCGGCCGCGGAGGCATCCACGTTTTGGAGCGAGGCTTCGGAAGGATTGGTGTCCATGAAGTTGGGCGCGATGGCGTTTGGGCTGGCCTCCCGGAACGATGCCATCACACACGCCGCCATTTGGAGACTGGCCCCATTTCGGTCACTGAGAAGCCTGCGAGCGGTCTTGTTCTTGATGGACCTGATGGCGACACCCATCTTCGAAAGGAACTCTGCCATAGCTGGGAGGCTTTGACAGGTCAGAGCCAACCCAGAAAGATCAGCGGCTCGGTCCAGCTGCTGCACCCGCATCGCGACCTCCGCGCTGGCAGGTGCGATGCCCTTGAACTCCTCCTCCGACCAATGGTGGAGTTCCGCAAGTTCGGAGGACGCCCGGGAATGATCCTCCTCCAGCTTGAGGTGCTTAGCCTTCAGCGACGACAGCTCCTCCTCCTACAGCTCCAAGGACTCCTCCAACCCGGCCACCTTCTGGTGCCCAGCTGGGCTTGCTTCTGCAAGGCGCGAACGGACTCCTGCACCGTGAGAAGATCCTTCTTGGCGTCCTCGATGACCTTCTGGGCTTCCGTCACCTTCAGCTGCAAGTGTCTGATGTCCTTGATCTTCTCGTCAAGCAACTCCTGATGGTTTTTCTCCATCTCCACGAGGCATTGCCCAACTTCTCTTTCCAGCTCCTGCTTCCGGAGGTCCAGGGCCTCGGCCTTTCCTATCAGCACGGCCTCCCGGGTCGCCAGCTGTTGTTCCCACTCGGAGATATCATGCTCGAGACACTCGCGCTCGCTCTTCCAGAGGTTGTCCTTCCGCTTAAGGCCTTTCCACAGAGCCGTGAGGAGGTTCCAGAGTTGTCATCACCTCAGGCGCGGCCTTGGTCACCTCCTGGTCCAGAGTCGCCGCAACCAGCTCGCCCATTGGGGACCCGCCTACCACCGAAGTATCTGAACCAACAAGAGACAACGTCAGACCAGCGAGGCGGAAGAGAGTGAAGCTTGCCCGGTGGGGTAAGGTTCACCTGCTGCTTCTAGCGTCCCCGTGGCTCCCGTCTTTGCGAGGGCCAAGGATGCCTCGGGTGCATCCTCCGGAACGCTCCCGCATCTCTTGTCCGCCTCCTGTAAAGTGGAGGGGGCGTCACCCCTCCGCGGGCTCCGGCGCTGGTGGCCGTGTAGTCCTCGGCCGCATCTCGCCGCCTCTTGTTGGCCTCCAGGGAAGCCTGACCCCTGCAACGACATTCGGTCATCTTCATTGGAGCGCAACCCGCAAGCATGAAGACAACATTCATATCAAAGAAAAAAGCAAGAAGCAGACTTAATTGTGGGCGCGCTTGCAGCCCAGGAACACGGGCATCTCTGCGGACCCGGCGGAAGAGCCATGAGGACTCAAGGGCAGTAAGCTGGCAGCAATGAAGGGCTCCTGGACCGGCGGCTGGTGCTGGGCGACTCCTCTCGTCGTGGCTCCAGTACGAAGGCATCAATATCAACCTCCATGTCCACGGGGCCACCCTCATCGCCAACCACGCACGCGGGTGGCGCCCGGGGGCTCACCTCCAGGCTCAAGGCCGCGGCAGTTCCTGCGGTAGGACGCGGGGAAGGGGCCTCTCTCCCCGCTTCCTCTTCTTCATCATTGTCCTCCTCATCGCTGACATCCCCTCCGGTGTCATCGTCGTCCTTGGCTTCCTCACCGTCGCTGCCGCCTTTGTCGCCCTCTTTGGACTCGGAGGTCTCTTCATCCTCGTTGGAGCTGGAGGGATCCTTGGCCTTGCGGGTCTTGGCTTTGGTCGCCTGGGGTTCGGAATCGGTCCGACCCTCGACTCCAAGGGCATTACATGATGGCATTGCTGCCAGGATCTCCTCCTTCTACGGATCCTTGCACAAGGGCCGGACACCGTCGGGCAGCTAGTACTTCACGGCAGGAGTAAAGATTATCTTCATGACCGCCATGAGGGCGGGGTCCTCCATGTTGGAGTTCCGCAAGCGGGAAGGGTCTTTGGGACCCTGGAAGTTCCATGCCGGGTGAGGCCTTTTCTGCAAAGGAGCCAGGCGGTTGCGTAGGGCGTGCGCGATGATGGCGGCTCTAGAAACTCCTTGCTCCCGCAGAAGCTTGGAGCGGGACACCGCCGCCGAGAGATACACATCCTGCCGGCTCAGACACCTCCAGAGCTCCTGGCTCACCGGTGCTCCTTCGGCTCTTGAAGATGCGGAAGAGCCTCTATACCCCGACGAGGAACCAGCCCTCCTCCATTCATCCCACTTGGACTTCACCACCATTTCGGGGTAGACCTGCTTGACGTCCGGACGGAAGCAGAATGTGACTCCGCCCCCCAGCCATCCTTCTTTTCCTACACGGGGGTAGAAGAAATGGCGGAACAGCGCCACAGAGGGCATCACCCCGACGAATGCCTCGCAGGCATAGTGTCGGGGATGTAATCCCCGGTACACAAAGTTATGTGATGATTGGATTATTAAAGGAGATAAAAGCAGGAGTTAAATAGTTAGAAGATAGAGAAAAAAGGAGGAGAAGGTAGCGCGGGCCGAAACTGGATTGAATTGGACAGATATAGCCAAAACCAGGCCGGCATAAGGCTTGCCTCGGATTGTTTAACTCGGATGGGCTCTTGTTTCCATCCCATGGGCCGCTGCTGGGCCGACATAACCCCATCTCGGTCCGACCGAGTCTCCAGCACTCGGCTGGGCCCGAGCTCCCAGCATTCGGCTGGGCTGTGTCGGCAGCACCCGAGTGGGCCGAGTCCTATGATCCGGCTGGGCCGGTAGTGCCAGGCCGGCATCGATCAATCGATCGAGCGTCCCTACCGAGTCAGCTCCACCCAGGCTTCATTGCCTCCCCACCGGATCGATCCCAGGCCGGCATCGTCGCTCCCTTGCCGGATCGTCCCAGGCCAGCATCGATCGTTTCCCTGCCGAATCGATCCCTCGCTCCGAGTCAAGCAGCAGGTCGGCGTGCAGGATTGTTCCGAGACTATTGTGCTACGCCGGTATGTATAAAGACCAAAGCACAGACCAGATCCACCAGACACGGGACCAGACCAGATCCACCAGACACGGGACCAGACAAGATCCACCAGACAAGCAAAGGACGGTATGGCTACAGTGCCGAGTCTCCAAATAGTGTGCTGCATAGTGTGTTGTTGATCTCTTGTCCCCTGGGGCTCTCCTTTATAAAGAGTACCAGGGGGACGGGAGCAGGGAGAGGCACGGGCAGCCCCCGCTTGGCTCATTTTCTCTCTGTGTTCTTAGCTAGCTTTCTCCTCCACAGAGGCTTAGCGCAGCTCAGTTTAGGCATAGAGGCACAGCTCAAGGAGCATTTTTGTAATACAGATCGATACACAAATATAGTCAGACAAGCAGGAGTAGGGGTTTTACCTCCTCACGAGGGCCCCGAACCTGGGTAAATGGTGTGTGTGTGTGTTTCTGTGTGTGTTCTTCGGCACACAATCCCTCCCCGAATCCTCTAGCGTCCAAACGGCCCCCAAACTCAAGCCTACCCCTAGGCATCTGTTGTTCACCACGACGACACATAGGCAAAGCCAGACAAATCCAAGATGACGCTTGGGGTCAGATGCAAAAGCTTCAGCTCGTACGCGCGCATGACCTCCAAGAAGAAATCTGAGAACGGAGGAACGAGCCCCATCCACATGAAGATGTCAAAGATGGGGATCTGCGTGGCCATTCTGGTCTCTGATGGCGGCAGAACTTCCGTCGCCATGCGAGCCGGAGCGTCAGCCGTCACTTTGGGCCCGACCGCTCCGAATCGTGTGGCCTGCAGCTTTTCCGCGTCGCTGGCGTAGATGCTTGGGAATAGGGCCTGCCGCTTGCGGATGTCCACCGTCGCGGCGGTGCGCTCCGATCTCCTCTGCGCCTTCTCAGATCTGGGGGTGGCTGCCTCCTAATGAGCGAGGCGCCAGAGGGCTTCTTCTGAGCGGATTGCTTGAGCTTGGCCATCGGGATAGGGAGGATGGTTGTTCTGTGTTCGCGGTGGCTAAGCTGAGAAGACGGCACATGGCGAGAAGGAAGAAGGCGGAGCGCGGCGGGCGGAGATTTTGGATTTCTTCGATTTGGGAGAAGTAGCGGCTACAGTTCCGATGAACCGTGGCTTATAAGGCTTCGCACGCATCGCATCGTGGCCCCACCACTCTGGCCGGTGTGGGGATCGAGGAGGCGTTCCGCTCGGGGCGCTTCCTCCCGTTGTATTCAAGACGGATATTGGCGATCCACACGGATTGCAAGGTTCGCCAAGACAAAGAAGACCTGGGGGCTCGCGCTGCTTCCCTGCGAGTGTTGGGGATATGCCAAACAGGTACCATCACGGAAGTGACTAAAAGTCAGCGTACCAGGGTGGCCCATAGTGGTGGTAAGCCGAATCCAGCTTATCGGGCGGCCCAGTACGATGAAGCTCAGGAGGCCCATCCGGCTAAGGGAAGGTTCTAGAAGGCGGCCTGCATTGTAGTTGACTTAGCTCCCAAGGCAAGGCCCAAGCGGGATTAGATTAAAACTCTGTAACTTAGTCGTTTAGGTTGCTTTCTGCAAGCCCTAGGTCTGGACGCCTTTATAAGCCGGCCTAAGGGACGCCTCAGGGCATGCTCTAACTTTCATTCTAATTGGCTCATATTGCCTTATAGCAGCACATAGGGTTTCGCCACCGTTGCGAGATCCAAAGCTGGGTAAACTTGTGCTCATCCCGTCACCGGAATTACCTACATCTCCTACACCCACCTCTCTACCTAGCCGGATGGCACCCCTGTCTAGGTTAGATTCGACAATACCACGACAGTTGATGCCCACCGTGGGGCGAGAGATGTCCGGGGTTATGTTCCGGGCGGGATCTACTGGCTAGTAGTTTTCGCATACTCTAACTTTAGCTTTTATTTTAATAGTGACAAGGCTTTTCCAAAGAAGCAGCATCGCGTGGGCATCGGCGACACCATCGCGGTCGGCTTGGTCAGCTACTTCGACAAGACGGGAGCTGGCCACGTTCTCAACAACGGCTTCTGGATGCCGGCAAAGGAGGATCCCGCCGGCTGGTCCACGGTCTCCATCTGCGGCATCGACATCTTCGTCGGCTTCATCGCCAAAGCTTTGGACGATCTCGGCTTCAGCTCAAGCATGCCCGCCACCCACCCCAGCAACTTTGAAGACGGATCGGATCTGGACTCAGATGAAATCGCCGATCTTGATCTAGCTTTCGACGCTGATGTTGAAGACTCTGAGGATGACGCAAGCTCTAGGGCGGCGCCAGATTTTCACTTCGTTGGCATCTTAGGAGAATCTGGCTCCACCGAGTTGATTACTGATCCTAAGTCTATCCTCCCTGCTTTGTAGGCCGGGGCTGATTCAGAATCCGGATCAGGGACACTGCCCCTATGGAGCAGGACCTTGAATATGAAGGAGAATCCGACGACTTTAGTCGGAAAGTTGCGTCTTGCTTAGGACGCCCAGTCGAGGTTTTAATGGGTGATGTCGTTTCTGATAAAAAAGGAGACCCCGCCGCCTCGAAACCCGCCAATGGCGAAGAAACAACTGCAGAAGCCGGAAATCAAAAGGTGGATTTCATCCTGCCACTGGCTCCAAAGAAGGGAGCCAGTAACTTACCGGCTGATGGTAATGACATTAATGCTACACTCGGAGCAGTGATAGAGAAGGAGCACGAAGAAAGGATGGCAAACATGCAGGAACTGCTAACTCCACTTTCTCCCGATGCATCGCTGGCCGACATAGAGAAACTTCGTGTCTTACTGGAAGAACAGGTGGCTAAGGTCGTGGAGCACGAACTAGATCTCACTAATAAGGAAACATAGTTCATCCGGAAGCAAAGGAAAAAAGGGGCCGACGATGTTTTCCGTCCACCTCGTGATAAAAACCTGCACAAAAAGTTAGATTTCCGCAGCAAGTGGTAAGCCGGCCATGTGAATTCAGTCTGGAGAAGGTACCACCACCGACGTGATCCGGTGACCAACTTGTGTTACTTTAACACCCCAGCCAAGAACATGGAGGCAGCCCAAGAGTTAATGTTCGACAAATCGTTGGACCGCGACGCCCGCATCAAGTACTCGGCTTATCTATTGGAGGTAGCACAGCAGCAGCAAAACGACTCACAAGTTAAGTCGGGAAAGCTATTCGACGATTCTCGTCTTTGCAACTCGATGGTGAAGAAGGCGATGGCTGTTGCACCCCCAGACCCAGACGATCATCCAGCCGGCTCAACCAGCCACAACAAAGGCCACAACAAGCAGCCACAACAAGGACCCGAAGGACAAGCATCCACATAACAATGGTGCTGAGTCTCGGACAGGTTCACCTCGTCATCGTGAAGTCGGCAACAATCGTGACGGACATTTAAGCCGGGATCAAAAGGAGGACCCTCGCAAGGAGAAGGCGGCACCACCTCGTCAAGAACGACGACGGGAAGGAGAGAATCCGCCTCGAGGGGGGGGGGGCAACAGAGATAATATGCCACCTCCACCGCGCCTTCACCACGCAAAGAGGGAGATAACCCCTCCAAATATATACCCCCTCCATGTCGGCAAAGGTCTCCAAGCCCACCGCGTGACGTGAGTCGGGTGAGCCAAAGCCGTCATAGGGACGATCCAAGGCGAAGTAAGTCAATTAATGACAAGCCGCCTACAGTTCATGATGTTCGTAGCCTAATTGAGGAGAGGAAGTCAGCCAGAGATGCCCAGTACCTTGGTCCTAAATGTTTTGGCAGAACAATCAGAGAACAAATCCTACCGCCGACTTTGTCTAACGTCACAAAGATGGTGGAGAAGTACAGCGGCACAGCAAATCCTGAGACATGGCTTTCAGATTATGTGAGTGCTTGCGACATCTATGAAGCCAGTGCCGACTCCGCAGTACGCTTCTTGCCCCTGATGTTAACCGGGACGGCACACATGTGGATCGAAGGCTTGCCGAAAAGGACTGTTCATACCTGGAGTGACATGAAGCATGCCTTTATCCAACACTTACAGGGTACATATAAACGCCCCAAGTCGATATTCGACTTACAGCAGCGTGTACAACAAAAGAACAAGTCCAGCCAAGAATTCGTTTCACGATGGAGCGAAATCAAAAATGCTTGCGAGGGCATCTCAGAAACATAGGAAATTCATGCCTTCAAACAGTCTCTGAGGAAGGGGATGACTTTCCACTTCATGATCTACAGTGACGAGTCGGAAACTTTGGGCGGCTTACTGGCCTGTGCAAACAAATATGCTGCTGCTGATGATGACAATAGGGAAGAAGCCGAATCCCGGCGACGCGAATCTGGGAAGAAAAAGGTTGAAGACCAAGCCGGCCCTTCACACGAAGTTGCTGCCACCTTTGGAAAAGGCGGCCCAAGCAGCGGAAAGTGGCAGGACAAAAAGCCGGCGAACAACCAACCTACCCGACCAGCAACAGCGAAGTAAGAGGACATCAAAAATAATCCCTGTGTTCATCATCTGCGGCCGGACAGGACGAGTTCCCACACGATCCAACAATGTCACATTAATTGGGACATCGCCAAGAACCCCAAAGCCGGCAAATCAAGAAACAAGCACAAGTCTAGGAAGGACGGCAAGGAGAAGGATGACGCCGCTTCAGAGTCCGACGACGCGGCCTCCAAAGAAGGAAAAGGCATCAAGTTCCCCAAGCATACTGAAAGTATCATCGTCAACTTAGCGACTGACTCATCTCGCAAGGAAAAGGCGGCTTGGCGAGAGCTTAATGCCACGGTACTTGTGGTACCACAATTTTTGGATTGGTCTGACACTCCTATCACATGGGAACGCAGCGATCACCCGGATAGAGTCCCTGCCATGCGCACTTACGCTCTGGTCGTTAGCCCTATAGTCGACAAATAAAAGTTGACAAAGGTGCTCATGGACGGAGGAAGTAGCATCAATATACTCTGCGCCGCGACATTGAAAAGGATGCGTATCTCCGAGTCACAACTCAGCCACAGCAATGTGAAGTTTCATGGGATTGTGCCGGGACGACAAGCCTCTTCAATGGGAAATATCACCCTGAAAGTTACCTTTGGTGGCTCAGATAACTTCCGGACGGAGGACGTCTCTTTTGAGGTGGTTCCTTTCAAAAGCGCATACCACGCAATTTTTGGGCATGCTACATCTACAGCAAGCTTAAAATCTCGGGGCCTAATGGGATCATCACAGTTCAGGGGGACTTAAAAAAAGCAAAGGAGTGCGAAGCTGCTAATGTCGTCCATGCTGAAGAAGAAATCTCCAGAGAAGAGCTGGAAGACCTCAAGAAAACGATGGGTCCTAATGAGATGCCAGCAAAAGAAAAGCCGTCCTGTAAAGTCGACTCGAGTTTCAAGCCAAAGGATGACACCAAGAAAGTCAAGCTCACAAAAGATAATCCGACAAAGGAGCCTATCATTGGTGCCGACCTTGACGAAAAATAGGAAAGCGAGCTCGTCAAGTTTCTCCGTGACAATCGGGATATCTTTGCCTGGTCACCTTTCGACATGCCAAGTGTCCCGAGGAAACTTGCTGAGCACTCCTTGAAGGTTAGCAAAGTTGCTAAGCCGGTTAAACAAGGTCTCCGACGACTCGGAACAGAGAAGCGCAAAGCGGTAGGAAAGGAGATTCTAAGGCTCACTGCCGCCAAGTTCATCTGAGAAGTCGTCCACACTGATTGGTTGGCAAATCCCGTCCTCGTCCAAAAGAAAAACACCTCCGAGCTACGTGCATTGATTTCACTGGCTTAAATAAAGCCTGTCCTAAAGATTCGTTTCCTTTACCGCGTATTGATACGTCTCAAACATATCTATAATTTTTGAGTGATCCATGCTAGTTTTGTGATATTGTCACATGTTTTTACTATTATTTATATAATTTTTATGCATTTTGTCGGACTAACCTATTGACAAGATGCCCACTGCCAGTTCCCTGTTTTTGCTATCTTTTTGTTTCAGAAATTTACTTCTGGAAATATTCTCGGAATTGGACGAAAATTTACGGGGATTATTTTTACGCCAAGACGAAGACGGAGTCCGAAGGGCAGCCTCGGAGGCAACCCACAGGGCACACGCGGGCAGCTGCCGCGGCCCAGGGGGACCCGCACGTGGGGCCCTCCCCTGCCCTATGGGCACCTCCTCGGCCCCCTCCGACTCCTATAAAATCACAATTAACCTAAAAACGTCGAGGCGGCGATTATTTTCCAGAAACTCGACTCCGACGCGCTGTAACATCCCAAAAATAATCCCCTTTTATTTTATTTTGTTTGTGATTTTAATTGTTGCATCATCATGGCATCATCTTTGTTTGTTGCCCTTGTGGTTTTGCAAAAATAAAATAAAACAAACAAAAATAAAATGGTGATTTCATGTGTCATCACATGCAAAACCTATTTTTTTCTAAATTGCAAAAAACAAAATAATTTAACAACCAAAAATTATTTTGGACAAAGCAAAATTAAAATGTTATTTTGTTTTTGCAGATTAACAAAAATAATTTTTGGTGGAAGACAAAACCCTAGTCTATTTTTGTTTTCTGCTTTCTTCTTCTCTCTTTTCCTGGTTTTTTTGGAAAAAATGCAAAAACCAGATATTCCAGGCTGGGCCGAAGCTCCCTTTTCCTCTCTTCCTTCTCTCCTTCTTTCCCTCCCGTGCGGCCCAGCTACCCGGCCTTTCTCCTTTTCACTCCCTCCACGCACCCCTCTCACTCGTACGTCGCCGACGCCGGTGCCCTCGCCGTTTCCGCGCCTCACCTGCTCCTCTCCTATAAAGCAACCAAGCCGGCCTCACTTCCCTCCAACCCTAGATCCCTTCTTCTTTTCCCTCGCGCCGCCGCTCATCCTCTCTCCCCCTCTGCTCCTTTCTTCTACACCCGAGCCACATCCCCAACACCAGCCGGAGAAGTTCGTCCTCGCCATGGGGTAGCTGAAGGAGGAGCACGGATCGGAGCTCGACGACGATCACCGCACGCTGGAGCTGGATCCAGGAGGAGACCCAAGGGCTGCTTCCTCGCCATCATCTACCACGGACCGGCCGGCGTCTACGGCTGCTTCCTCTACCTCCCTCATCGCCGATCTGCTACCTCCGCCTCTAGGGTGAGCATCACCGCCCTCGGGCAAGCCTCCTCTCACCCTCTCCCCTCTGCTCTGGGTCGCCGTCGAGCGCATGTAGCCGAAGCCGTCGTCGCCACCGACGAGCTCGTGCTCACCATCCATCACGCGCACGGCCACGGGCACAAGCGCTGCTCCTCTGCCCGGCCTCCTCTGCGCTCCCTGCATCGCACTATCAGCATACCTGCAGACGGGAAAGACGAGAGGGAAGAGCTGGGCCTCACCGCACGTCCGGCTCGGCCCAAGAGGATCGTGCAACCCAACAGGAATCACGTGGGCCCGGAGTGGACACGCTGACGAGGGCACAACCTCCACCAACCAGAGAATAAGGCAGACAGAGGAACCGTCGGCACGATCATCCTGAGGATCACCGAACTTGGCGGCGGCGGCGGATACTTGTCTCTGTAATAGCTAGCCACTTTCCATTCTTGTTCCTTGGTGTAATCCACATATTGCTACAATTCCTCCGTAATCAAATAAGAACTCCCGAGGTCCTAACATCGTGGTGTCAGAGCCCTTCGATCCCCCACCAAATTCACCACCCAAAAATTCCAGAAACTCGTCGCTACGCTGCGGATCGTCGCAATCTCCTCGCGACCATGGATCCGGCGCTCAAGGAGTACCTCGACGCCATGCGCAAGGACACGGCAGAGATCAAGGCCTCCATCAACTCCAAAGGCTCCCTCATCTCGTCCATGGTGCAACAGATCGAGGCGCAATCCTCGCATCTCAACGACCTCTGCACCTGGAAGCTGAATCTGGAGGCCCGCTTCGCCCAGCTTCAAGCTACGGTCGCGGATCTTCAACGCGCGTAGCCTACCACGGTTGCTGCATCGAGTGGACTGGTGGCGGCGCATCCAGCGCACCTCGGCGCGGTCCACGGGCCTGATGGCCATGGCGTCGACAATCTTCCCGGGGGGCCTCCGACGGTGACCTACGCGTCACCGTCGACACCCCCGGTCACGGGTATGACCTCTCTCCAGTGGCCCATGTCCTCGAATTCTGATGGTCCTGTGCTATCCAGCCAAATCCTCGCAGGATTGGGGGCGAACGCACCCAATTTCCCGTTCCCACCATTCACTGGCGATAATCCGAATCTGTGGATTACTCTTGCCGAACAATATTTCCATATGTTTGCCATCCACGAGTCGTACTGGGTTTCGATGGGCATACTTCATTTCTCGGGCGTGGCTGGCATCTGGTTGCAGTCCGTCAGAAAGAAGATAGCCACTCTGGAATGGATCTCGTTCACGTCCTTGTTGTGCACTCGATTTGGACGTGATCGTCACCAGCTCTTGATTCGCCAGTTCTATACCATCAGACAAACTTCTTCTGTTGCAGATTACATTGAACGATTTGATATCCTGATTAATCATTTAGTGTCTTACTCGGATACTACTCACCCATATTACTTTCTGACACATTTTGTCGAGGGTTTGCGATGGGACATTCGTTCAGTGGTGATGGTTCAGCGGCCGACTGATCTCGACACAGCCTGCTCTCTGGCACTCCTTCAGGAAGAGGTGACAGAAGGAGAGAGTATATCCTCCACAGCAAGCAGAACATCGCTTCATCAGAATTCCACCACGGTCGGTTGCCTCTAATGTGCCGTCATCCCCAGCAACTCCAGCCAGTCGTTCTTCTGATAGCAGACATCTCGAGTCAGCTCGCAGTAAACCTGATGAGAAAATCACAGCACTGCGCAACTACAGGCGAGCCAAGGGGCTCTGCTTCACGTGTGGCGAAAGATGGGGACAGGAACATGTGTGCCCTCAGACAGTTCAACTTCATATTGTTGAAGAACTCCTGGCCCTATTTTCTGCTGATGAAATTGTTGGCAGTGACAGCCCAGATTCAGGGTCAGAGGAAACTGAAACTGCTTGTTCTATCTCAGTTCATGCAATGACAGGGTCCACAGCAACAGTTCCAAGGGTCATTCAATTGCAAGCCTTCATAGCCGATCATGAAGTCCTGATTCTTATTGATTCTGCTAGCTCTGCTTCTTTTATCAACCAGCAATTGGCAAACAAATTAGCGGGAGTCACACCTTTGTCGAAGCCATGCAAAGTGAATGTGGCAGATGGAGCACAGCATCGCTGTTCATCTTACATACCAAGGTGCATGTGGTCTTCTCACGGTGATCAGTTTCAAACCGACATGAAAATTTTACCGTTAGGGTCTTTTGATGCCATTTTGGGCATGGATTGGCTGGAAACTCACAACCCCGACATCGACTAGAATGGCAAATCTCTGAAAATTACCAGACCGTCAGGGGTAATCGAACTGCAAGGGCACCGTGCAGACCAGTTGCAGTGTGCAGCTATATCTCCTGAGGAATTAGCAAATATCTGTCGCCAGGGCTCAGTCGCACACTTGGTACACCTGTATTCTCTGCACAACTCAGTACAACAGGAAGAAGTGACACCACCAGAAGTGCAATCTCTTGTGGATCAATTCTCGGATGTGTTTGTAGAACCAACCAAACTTCCTCCTAGACGAGCGTGCGACCACAGAATCCCTCTGATTCCCGGAGCACAACTAGTGAATGCCCGTGCCTATCGTCACAAACCTGAGCTCAAAACTGAAATCGAGTGGCAAGTCTCTGAACTATTGGCTACAGGAGTAATTCAGCAAAGCACCAGCAACTTTTCTTCTCCAGCTATCTTAGTGAAGAAGAAAGATGGTACATGGCGATTGTGTGTGGATTACCGAGCCCTCAATTCGATGATAGTGGTTAGTAAATATCCAGTACCGGTGATAGATGAACTGCTAGACGAGCTCGCAGGTGCACGCTGGTTCTCTAAGCTCGACCTACGCACAGGGTACCATCAAATTCGATTGGCACCAGGAGAGGAAGCAAAAAACTGCGTTTCAGACACACTCCGGCCACTGGGAGTATAAGGTTATGCCCTTTGGATTGGCAGGTGCTCCAGCAACATTCCTCGGGGCGATGAATGCAACTCTGCACCCTCTGCTTCGAAAGTGTGTCGTTGTCTTCTTCGACGAGATTTTAGTCTACAGCACAAGCCTGTCAGAGCACATCAGCCATCTCAAACAAGTGCTCCAGTTGTTGCATCGAGATCAATGGCAGGTGAAACAATCAAAATGCTCGTTTGGGCAACAGCAGATTGCATACTTGGGGCACATTGTCCATGGCGGCACAGCATCTTCAGACCCTGAAAAAATCAACAAAGTAGCGCAGTGGCCCACTCCTTTGAACTGCAGAGATCTCAGGGGTTTTCTCGGGCTTGCAGGGTACTACAGAAAATTCATCGAATACTTTGGGATTATTGCTCGTCCATTGTTTAATCTCCTAAAGAAGCATGTGCCTTTTGTGTGGACAAGTGAGACTGAAACAGCCTTCCAATTACTGAAACAGAAACTAGTCGAAGCCCCGGTTCTTAGGTTGCCTGATTTCAGTAAGACCTTTGTGATCGACACTGATGCTTGTGACACAGGGGTAGGAGCAGTGTTGCAGCAGGATGGCCATCCAATAGCATACATGAGCCGAGCTCTGGGGCCCAGAAACAGAGGATTGTCCACTTACGAAAAGGAATGCATGGCCATTCTTATGGCAATTGAGCAATGGTGCGCATACCTACATAACCAAGAGTTTGTGATAAGGACTGATCAAAAAAGCTTAGTGCACTTAGAAGAGCAAAGGCTTACCACAGTATGGCAACAAAAAGCATTCACCAAGTTGTTGGGGCTGAAATACAAGATATGTTATCGCAAGGGGCCTGAGAATCGTGCAGCTGACGCTCTATCCAGGAGATCTCACCCTGAAGAATTCTCACTGCACACCATTACTGAATGTCAACCTGCCTGGCTGGAGGATGTCAGGAACAGTTATGCTTCCAATGCTCAAGCTACGAAGTGGATACAAAAGCTGCAGCAAGCTCCAGATCCTAAGGGGCGCTTCTCCTGGCAGGATGGCCTTTTATATTTCAGAAACAGGATTTGGTTGGGAGGTTCAGCAGAACTGCAACACAAAATCCTCACAGCTTTCCATGCCAGTGTGATAGGAGGCCACTCGGGTTTCTCTGTGACTTACACACGCATTCGGCGTTTGTTTGCTTGGCCCAAGATGAAAAATCACACAAAGGTGTTTGTGCAGTCCTGCCTAGTGTGCCAACAAGCGAAACCGGAGAGAGTTAAGTACCCCGGCTTGCTGGAACCATTACCTACTCCAGCTGCAGCGTGGGAAATGGTTACTATGGATTTTGTGGAGGGTTTGCCAGCCTCGGGCAATGCTAACTGCATCATGGTCGTCTTGGACAAGTTCACGCGGTATGCACATTTTGTTCCCCTGCAGCATCCTTTTATGGCAGCAAAAGTGGCGTCGGCATATGTTGATAACATTTTCAAGCTCCATAGCCTGCCCAAAACAATGGTATCAGACCATGATCCTATTTTCACTAGCCGCTTCTGGAAAGAATTGTTCGACAAATTGGGCAGCGAGCTACGGATGAGCACGGCGTATCACCCTCAGACTGACGGCCAGTCCGAGAGAGTGAATCAGTGCCTCGAGATCTACCTGCGTTGCTTCACTCACGCGTGCCCTAAGAAGTGGAGCCAGTTTCTCTCCCTTGCCGAGTATTGGTACAACACAAGTTACCATTCAGCCATCAAGATGTCACCCTTTGTCGCACTGTATGGGCACGAACCAAGGCACTGGGGAATTTATGCTACCTCGACATGCTCAGCTCCCTCTCTGGAAGAATGGCTTGCGGAGCGCAAGAAAGTGCAGCAGGTTCTGCAGCACAACCTCAACCATGCACGACAGTATATGAAGAATCAGGAGGATAAGAAGCGCACGGAGAGAACCTTTCTACCAGGCGAGGAGGTGTTTGTCAAATTGCAGCCCTACGTCCAATCCTCTGTTCTGTTCTTCGCCGAAGCAACCACAAGCTTGCGTTCAGATATTTCGGACCCTACAACATCCTCCGTTGCATCAATCCTGTTGCGTATGAAGTTGACCTTCCAATTGAAGCTCGCATCCACCCCATCTTCCATGTGTCGCGGCTCCGCAAGGTCCTCAAACCAGGTACACCGGTGTCCAGTTCAATTCCTTGCTCTACTCATGTGGTGCCTGCTCCTGTCAAGATCCTTGCTCGCCGATGGCACCGCAAACCCACGAGGCGGTACGAGCAGGTACAAGTCCAGTGGCCGCACGAGAACGAGCGGGAGATCACCTGGGAAGACAGGATCGAGCTCCAGCAGCGATTCCCAGAAGCAGTGGCTTGGGGACAAGCCACATCTCAAGGAGGAGGGGATGTCAGCATACCTGCAGAGGGGAAAGACGAGAGGGAAGAGCTGGGCCTCACCGCACGTCCGGCTCGGCCCAAGAGGATCGTGCAACCCAACAGGAATCACGTGGGCCCGGAGTGGACACGCTGACGAGGGCACCACCTCCACCAACCAGAGTATAAGGCAGACAAAGGAACCGTCGGCAGGATCATCCTGAGAATCACCGAACCTGGCGGCGGCGGCGGCGGATACTTGTCTCTGTAATAGTTAGCCACTTTCCATTCTTGTTCCTCGGTGTAATCCACATATTGCTACAATTCCTCCGTAATCGAATAAGAACTCCCACGGTCCTAACACGCACCACACCCCTGCACATGCTTGCACACCCACACATGCACGAGCATCAGTAGCATCGCCGCCAGGAAGTGGTCTTCGCCGGCCACTGCCTCCTGCCGCCGGTATCCTGTTAACTTAACGTCTGAAGTTGCTGTCGAAATTCAGTTAGCACCGCTGATCTGTTACTTAGGCCGCCGAGCACCCTTCCAGACAATGATCCGCAGGTAGCCCAGTGGCCTTGTTCCCTTGCACAACCCAGATCGACCCGAGTTCGATCCCCAGTCCCAGCCGCATAAACACCCCTTTCCTCCTTTTAGCATAGCCACTGACAGGTGGGCCGCTTGGACCCCACATGTCATGCTAATAGGTAGAAGCCGTACCGGTGACAAAAATAATCCCCAGATCCAGATCCAGATCTGGGCACTTTTCCAAATAGCCCCTGTAATCTGGATAATTGCAAACTAGTCCCTGCTTATAATTAAAACTATCATGTTTTGTAATAATCAATTAACCCATGTTTCTTTTGTCAAAAATTGCAATAAGATATGTTTTCAAATCAGAAAAACATAATCTAACCGAATATGAATTTTAATTGATTTTTGGAATTAACTTAAATGGATAAAATAATTAAAACTTTTGCTAATTAATTAATCTTGTTAAATTCATAACTTTTGTTCTACAATTCCGAAATTTATGAATTTTATATCAAATTAAAGCTAAAAATGCAATCTCTTCAAATCTAAATTTTCATGCATGATTTAAACAATTTAACTTTCGGGATAAATGGAAAATTCATTAATTGAACTAATTAAAATGCTTAAATGCCTTAATTACTTATTAAATTGCTAAACCACCAATTTAACTTGCCTATTAAAATGTTTAGCACTTTAATTTGCTGCATATTTAATTTTGTCATGTCATCATGCTTGATTGAATTGCATTTGTATTGATTTGTCTTTGTTATGTCTTTGGGTTACCCGTAGACGACGACGTTGCTGAGTACCCCGACACCTCCGAGGATCTTGCCCAGTACCAGGCTACTGAGCCATCAGGCAAGCAGCCCCTCCCAAACTTTCTCATGTGATGCTTATTCCTGTCTTGCATGCTTTAGGACTTCCGTTCCGTTGTGTCTTACGATTCCTATTAGAATTGCATAGCCTGCTAGAAGTCCAGTTATTCCTGATATGCCTGCCTGTATCCCATGTTTGTTATCCAGTTACTTTTACTAGCATGCTTAGGAGTTGATTGTGGTCTATCACATGTTTAGTTGGTATATCTTAATAATTGAAGACTTGCAATGTGGGAAACACTTTATTAAAGATAAGGCACCGGCGGAAGGCCAGCTATGGTGATTTGTTCTGCTAGTGTCGCCTAGGAAAAACCGTTCTTTTCCGCTTATCCAAGAATGAGCGCCCTACCCACACGTGGGAAGACTTATGGAACCCCCCGCAACTCAGTACCGGATCTGCTATATTGGTTAGGGAGCCACAACTACTTCGGGTGTTTACCATTTGGAGCATATCACAGAAGAAGCATGATGAGGATGAGTGACGCATATAGGACGCGGTATGATGCGAAGTGGCCACTCATGGTAGTTGGTTGCACCTAGCACTTAGGCGCAACCATTTGGGCCCACAAAGGAGTTTCGGCCGGGCTCTCGACATGGATCAGTCTCAGATAGGTGGCTCTCTATCCAATGTAGTAGTGAAGGGGAAGGTCGTATTGAGATACCTAAATGCCTCTGTGGCATGTGGTTGATTGAACATGTATGGTTACATTTGGACAATTTGGGTAATGTGCTGGCTAAAAAGATCATAGACATCACCGTATATCATGAATAGCTAAATTGACTAGTAAATAACCGTATTCAAATAATAATCTGCTAAAACTTGATCAACGTGTGAGTGTCCGGACTTCTTCCTCGTGGGAATATGATACGATGGAGTTGTCTCAGGACGGGTTTTGTTTGGAGAGTAGTATAGCCCAGTAGTGCAAACGCTCTCTTCCCTTATTCTATTTAGACGCCAGTTGTAGCGTGTCTTCTGTAGTTGCTAGGTGTTGCTGCTGCAAGTCCACATACAGCCTTTTCAACCCCAATGCATGTGCATCGTACCTTCTTTTACCCTTGTGCGTAAGACTTGCTGAGTACCCCCGCACTCATACCATCGGGTGTCTGGTGCCCGTGTTTTCACCGATGTAGGAGCGACAGCTGAGATCGACGATCCAGATGGTGGCTACTACGTAGAGTTCGATGCTGACTACAATGAGTAGATCGAGATCCTAGGCGGCAGCCTGAGACCACCGTGGGCGGGTCCCCTCTTTTAGTTTCCGGCCTTTGGCCTTTGATGTAGTCTGTACTCAGACGAATGTTTGCTTCCGCTGTATTCGGGACGTTTGATCCCCTGTGCTGTAATAAAAGTACTTTCGAACTATGTTTATATATCTCTTTGTGTCGTACTTGTGCATGTGATGTAATCCAATTGTGGTTCTACTTGGCGAAATGTTGTTTCCACTAAGTGGGGCTTACAAATTGGTATCAGAGCATGGACCGCCTTTAGGAGCCTTTTTCTACTGGTCGCAGTTGAGTCTAGAAATTATTTTAGTAGCTATTCAGGAAAAATTAAACGCGAGAGTAGGAACTCTGTTCTCTTCATTTCTTTCCCCAACCACCCTCCTTCTTTTTCTGGTAAGGAAGTGAAACGATTTTTCTCTCCTTTCCTAAATTTTTCAAAATAGGTTTTCACGTGTTCGGGGTTTTCCGTAGTACCTTAGGTTGGAGCTATGTTCTTGGTGAAAAGAAATGTTGCTTCGGTCACTTCGCCTTTGTGTTGGACCTTTCTTGCATATGCCATTCCACTACCCTCCACACACTTATTAGTTTTGTGCTAATTCGTGTTCCTTTTGAACCGGTGCATAGTCAACTTTTGTCCTTTCTGTCCACCTCTTTACTCCAAATGTCGACCCTCTCCAACCAATTAAGTTGTTCCAATGGTCGGCAACTTTCTTGATGTTTTCCCAGAGGAGCTCCCAGGTATGCCACCTGACAGAGTTGTTGAATTTTTTCATCAACCTTGAACCAGACAAATCTCCTTACTCCAAACAAACTTACTTTTGCAACAATCTAATGATCTTTGACACGAGCATCATGTAACATCCCAAATTTATAATAAGAATTAACAAGACCCAAAATTCAGAACCAACAAAAACTTTTTGAAATTTCTTCACTAATGATTGTGTTTCTCTTTATATTGTTCTGTTTGACCTTGTGTGATCTTGGTTGTGATGATAGTTTGCTTGTTTGCTTTGTCTTGTTGAATGGTTTGACTTGTGTTGACTTGCTTGTGTTAAATATTGTTAATAGCTATTTTCAAAAAGACTAGAGTTGATTATTAAATTATTTTGTGAACAAAAGTATTTCCTAAAATCTTGAGAAAAATCCCCGGCATGCTCATGGTCATGTAAATGAGCATCAATATCATTTTTCCTAATTCAAAATCTTGAAGAACCTTGACCAAAACATCTCTGGACCTATGTTCATTATTATTACAAGATAGCATCTTTGGAGCCTCACAAATATCACAAATCTTAATAATTTTCACAATGCACCATCTTAGATCCCTTGCATTCCATCTTGTCTTGCTATCCAAGCTAGAACTTAAATCTTTAAAACCCTATTGCTTACCTTTCCATGTCCACCTTGAAGCTTAATAAAAACAGTGACCTCCCACTCCTGTAATTAATACCATTTTCTCACCTCGATATTTATTCTAAAACTTGGCCTCTGAACCAGTGCACCACCACCGCATCCATCCTTGTTATAATGTCTCTCACCACAATGTTTTGTTTAAGCCTTTCATGCTTCGAGCACCCTTATTTCATGCTGGTTTTGTTACCACCATAATAACAGTTTCCTGAAAACTGTTATTTTATTCTCTTTTTATCCTCCTGCAAAACCATCCAAATATTTTTGTACCTCGAATCTTTTGTGTTACTTGTGATATCCATAGTTAGTACATCACCCCTGTACCTTTCTCCTTGGTAATTGTAGCCATTTGGACACTTAGCCATGAGGGTTTTTTGACCATCATAATAATAGTATTCTGAATTTTCTGTTAACATCTAAACCTTGCCCTAACCTTGTCTCCCTCATGTCCAGCACCCTCCCAGCACTCCCCTACACCTGCTGGACACAACCCTAGCCACCCCATACCCGAAACCCTAGCCCTAAGGCAGCCATGGCATGGCATGCCACCCCCACACCCACTTGCTCCCCACCCGCAGCAAGGCAGCAAGCCAGCATGCCCAGGAGGCAGCACTTGTCTCCCTGAAGCACCCCAAGTCCACCCCTCGCACCAGGGCCCCCTCCCCTGCCCGAAATCGCCGGTGCACTGCCGGCCAACAAAATGTCGAGCACCTGGCGTGCGCCAATAAAGCTGGCCGCCCCGGACCGACCAGAGCGCGCCCGACCCGGCCCCGACCACCACGGCACGCCCCACACACCCCTTGACCCCCTGGCGCCGCGCCCGTGCCTCCCCAGCCCCGCACGACGCCGACCATGGACGGCCGCACGTCCCCGTGCCGCCCGCAACATGCCAAAACCACCACCGTGCCCTCCACTGACCCGAGGCGCTCTGCCTATATAAGCACCACCCCTTGCCTCTACCCAGCACCACGCCACCTCCACCACTCCCTCTCCCTCACCTCGACGCCCAGGAGCAGCAGAGGAGGAGCTCGGGGCTCCTCTTCAAGCAGCTCGGCCACCGAGCCGCGCCGCCGCTGCAGCTCACCGTCGGCCACGCCGCCGGTGCCCTGATGCAGCCCCCGACCTCCTCCACCGCCCTGCACCCTCGCCGCCGACGATCGCCGCCGGCAGGTAGCTTCTCCTGGCCTCCCTCTCTCTCTCCTGTTCTCTGTCCGTCGGGAGGAAGAGGACGGCTGTGAGCCGTCGATCTGTTGATCAACGGCCACGAGACACTCCCGCTCTGTTTAAAAATTTCTGAAAACCGCTAAGTGCTGGAAATCTGTTTGGTGTAGCTAATTTTGCATGCCAATTCTGAGAAATCTACTGCACCAAATTTTATAAATTTTGCATTGTTGGAAAGAGCAAGTTCCCTAGATTCAGATGCAACTTTTGTATTTCCAGAAGAACTAGTTTAGCATCCTCGAATAATTAGGCAAAGTAGCTATGTGTTGTCTGTCCTCAGAAAACTGCAGAAAAACTGTTAAAGGTTTCTGTTTTGATCTGTTAGTTTTAATTCACCTAAATTTGTTTAGGATGTGGTCTTAGCACGTCATGTTAGTATGGTTAGTGTACTGCTTTGATCAAGACTTGATAATCCCAAAATAAAATCTGTGTAAAAGATCTAAAATGGAAAAGATAGCTAACCAGTTTAGCTTAGCACATGAAATAATAAAGATAGCCCACTTCCCATGCAAATTGCTATTGAACCAGAGGCCTAAAAATAGCAAACTAAAATTTAATAGCTAGTACAACATGCCATCTTCACATAGGTGCAGGCCATGATCTTTTTGGATAAATCCCTGATTCAAAATCAAAATGACAAGTGTGCTAGTTGATAAGCTTAAAAGGGTGAATTTTCTGTCAGAAATTTGATTAGAACTTTGAAAATCAATATCTCGAGATCTAATAATCTAAAAATAGCAAATAAATATGTTCTGGAACGCTTATGAAAATATCTAACTCACTCAAGTGGTTTCACCCCATTTTGATTAATAAATAAATAATGATATTCAAAATGCCACAGAAGGTATAAAACCTAAACTTGTTTGTTTCTGATACTCTACTAATCCAAATGAGGTCAAACCAATTTTGTTAGCTCACATTTAAGCAATACTAGTTATCCCTAGGAGGATTTAATCTTTTAGTAATCTTAACTTGAGTTGTAGCAAAAACAAGAGAATGAACTTTCTGGATTAAAACCTTTATGCAGGGAGTTTAATAACCCAAATCGAATTAAATCCAATTGGGTTGTCTTCTACACATCAGTAGCTATCCATAGAATTTTAGTTCACATTTTTGTGATGATCAGAACTTAAGATGTGCAATTATACACAAAACCCTAATTTCTGCCATATTTGTGACACCATTAAATAATGGGTAATTAAAACAAATTGAATTCAAATTGTGTGGCTTTGTGAGTGCAGTAGCTATGTGTGGTGCTTGATAGATGTTGTGATGCTTGATTGAGTAATTTAGAAATGGTATATGTTGCTTGTTTATTAGATTACTTTGTGTGATTAATATAATTGCTTTGCTTGTTAAACTTGGTTGTCTTAAGTGAGTACTAGCTTGAGTATCTAGCAATATCTCTACCATAGCTTGGTAAGATATTTAGAATTAAAGAAAGTAATTGGTGGATTAACTTTTGTCTGAAGTATTTCCTAATTGAATAAAGATGCTTCATCACAACTTTAAACATAACTTTTTAACATGAGTAGTGTTGGTGATTGCCAAACTTGATTGTTAAATAATAATCTTCTCTCGTGATTGTTGTTTGTTAGTATTGCTTGATGTTTGTTAGAGTGTTGTACTGTATGTTGATTATGTTCTTTCCTTTTTACCACGCTAGATGCAAACGCTATCGGAGTGAACTTTGGAAAGGATTTATTGGATAAGCACCGGAGTTTATTTCTTTGATCAAGAGTATCAAGTCCAGAGACATTATGCTGGAAACAGGCAAGCTACTTCACTGAGCTTGCATTTATATACGTCTATTTTGATTTACATGTTTTACCCATAAAGAGCATAAATGACTTAAGTGGTTTTTGCCACCAAAGCTATGATTTTGAAAACCCTTTTCCAAAAATACAAGTATATTACTTTGACACCCTATATGGAAGTATTGGGTGGAAAAATTCCTTTTCAAACTATAGTATGGGAAAAAAAATATGGTTTATTCCAAACTCCTTTTTAAAGTACCTATTTGATTGACATGCCGAATGGTCGGTATGGAAGTGGAGAAGTGATAAATGGTGTTGTTTATGGAAAATGCACATTGTGTCTTAGTACCATGACGACCAGCCGATAACCTGTGCGACCACATCTACCCAAATATGGGAACGGGCGTAGTCATATAATTTGCTCGTGTTAGTACTGGATACCTCATCGACGGAGACGACTCCGTTATGCATGAGGGGATGAGCATGGCGACTCTAACCCCTGACCCGGGTCTCGGCAATCTGAGGGATTGAGGGATTGAAGGTCTACCTTTGGGCCGCCGGGCAAAACTACGAGTCCTTACATCTAGGTTCCTCGACGGGGGATCCTGTACTAGGTGTTGAAGGAATGGTGAAATCGTAAGGGCAGGGTCCTATACTAGCATGAGCAAAGGACAGGCTATGGTCGGTGGCTCAACTTCGCATACACCTTGTATGGCGGGACGTGGCAGACACGATGAGCCACCGAATGGGTGTGGGAAAAGCGTGCTACCTCTGCAGAGGGTAAAAGTATTCGAATAGCCGAGTCCTCGGATATGGACAGTTGGGAGGCTGTACTAGGCCTATGTGCAAGTTTTGGAAAAAGGTTTGAGATTTGAAAGAGAAAATGATGTGAAGGATGTTTTGTGCAACTATGCCAATGTGCTGGTATGAGTTGTTGGAAATAATTGGACCATGATGAGACATGGTCGGGAAAAAGGAGGAGTTTTGGATAAATAAGCAAAATGGTGATTTTTCGGGAAAAACGTTTTTAAAAAAGGGACTTCTTATTTTAACAAACAGCTATTTTTCGGGAAAAATGTTTTAAAAGAAAACTCTTTACAAAGACAGTTTGGCTAAAAAAAAAAAAAAAAAGAATCTAAAGCCTTCTTTTCGTTTTCTTTAACAAAGGCTATAGATGTTTTGAAAAATATACAAGGTTTATGAAAAGTTATAAAATTTCTCTCATTTTACTTCAACCAAAGTTATAGAGTTTTCAGACAAAGTTTTATTGAACAAAAGTCTATCATTCTCTTTTCAATAAAGATTAGAGTTTTCAAAGCAAACATTGTTTTACTCAAACTATAAAAAAAAAGGGGGTAGTGCATGCTCTTTCGGGGGTAGTTTGCGAGTACAATTCCCATTGTACTCATAATGGTTTCGTCCCTGGCTATTGTCTTAGCCAGATTTTAAGGAAGAGCAGCTTGAAGAAGGAGGCGGAAATGACGTCAATGCGAACTAGGGCGCTTCCCAGTCAGTTGCCTGTAGGGTTAAGGCGAACGGCTTGGGCCCCACGTTGTTTGGTGATTTTCCGCTGCAAGTACCTATTGAAGAGTATGACTTCAATCAAGTAAGTATATTCCTTCGGTATTTATGGATGTTCCTTGATTACCAGTTTGATTGTGCTCAGCGACACACTGATCATGGGATCGCTGATGTAGGCACAAGGGTATTTCGGACAGGCTAGTCCGGGGCCCCCACAGACTTGGTATCAGAGCAATCCTGACTGTAGGAGACCTTAGTTAGCATGGACGTTAGTTAGGAAAGCAAATATTTTTGATAAAAGTATATTACTACCAAAATATATTTTTATCTAGAGAAGTCCAAAAATGGCTTCGCTCCTCTCATCTCCTCAAATATTTCAAAGTCTTACCCCACTATTTTAAGATTTTCATAGGCATTCTTCTATTATCTTACCTTCATTCAAAACCTACATATATACTCGACGATGAACCCAAGTGAGACCTAACTGACCAGTAGCCAGAAGGAGAAGAAGGTTCCATCCCAAATCCTCGACATTCAACATCAAGGTGATTGATTTGCAAATGCCAAGATCGTCAGTGTCAACAAAGCAACAAACCTCCGAAGACCTCAGCTCAACATCAACAATTCTACTCAAGTTGCAACTTCGACGATCTCAATTTCTCCAGCAGAAGACTAAGGCGATAAAATGAAGACTCCACCAGCCATGTTTAACAACGACCCATAGGAAAGCTCTTGATAGGAACCTTGGTTACCCCGACTACCACGAGTATTAGGCGTCCGTTGGTACTAGACGTACCTTTTGTGAACCTTGCTTGGGTGTAATATGCTTGTGTGTTGTTTGCAAGTTCTCCGTGTGTGTGTTGTTTTTCTTGTGTGTTCACTATCACGCCTTGTCGGCAACACAAAGTAATCTCAAACTTCTCTTCTTTAACTCTTCACCATAGTTGCACCTTATGGCGGATATAAACCCGCCAAGGGAAATCTTTCTAAAATGTTTTCCCTCTCATCTAAACCATCTCCCGTTAAGATCTGACAGTTTCGCAAGATACAAAAGACCCCCGATCCTTAGCCAAATAGCCGAAAAGTTTTGTAACCTAACCGGCAAGTCAGACCATGGACTTCATGCACCATCTGGAGCAAGTGCGTCAAGATCTTGAAGGAAACTGCAATTGTACGCCAACCTCGTGAAGACACGAGCCCCCACCTCACAAAATTAACTTGTGAAATTACAAGAATACCACACCAACTTATCGTATCTAACCTTAGGATAACCACTGACTCAAGTCCATGATAGTGCCAACTAATCTTCTAGGACCACAAACCTTGATATGAAACGAGGACATAAGGAGACTCATTTAGAATGGGTAACTAGAGGAACTCAAGGAGTGCATAAGAGTTGCTATGAAGATTCGAGCTCAGAGACCGATGGTAATGATGGGTTTCAAAGAGGATCATATACCTACCCGCTTGACGAGCAGCTAGTAGCACCTTAATCTCTTGCGCTAGCCTTGCTAGGTTTGACCCACCCAAATTTGTCCCGTGAAATAAGACTAACTCCTACCTATCACCGCAAACTTGGGAAAGATGGATGAGAACCCTAGCCTGCCGCTGATTTTCTGAAGATTATATGAAGCCTCAAGCGCAAGACTCATCCAAGGAAGATCGCCACCAACTAACCCGAAGGGAACCAACTTTAAAGATCGTCAACATGAAGTTACCCCAGGAAAAAGGACGCCATCGACGCCATCTGCCGAACAACAATCCTAGTTCAACCCGGCTCAACTAGTCGAAACAAGAAAGTCAAAGGTACCTATTTGGAAAACAACTGGTGTCAAGATTCTTCACTAACTTTTTCTAAGGTCCATTAAGCAGTGACATTTTGAACCAACTTACCAAATTCTAGATTAACATCTAACCCCAGTTTGCGACGGTACTAACTGGCTTCATCTAACCCCAAGTTCTGACAAAAAGAGAGGAATATAGAAAGAATCAAATATAGTTGGTAGTGAGAAGATCGCCATCATCAAGACCGAAGTCGATCAACACTGAAGACCATCTGCGCATAATTGAACCAAGGAAGTCAGCAATGAAGTTCCTCCTTCACTCAGCTAAAGAAGGACAAGCATGAAGACAAATAACCAATGGAATACCCAGAAGTATCAAACAACGTAAGCACCTGCTGTGGACAACATCAACCACCAAGCAAGTCCAGCCGAATGTAGACGTTTATAACATCCTTTTTCTAATTAGAAACCAGAAAGAGTCGAGTACGCAGACTCGACACATCCTGAAAACCACGCGTCCCCTTCCTGCAACCCTCGTAAGGCGACAATATCGGGGAGTGATATCTGCACCGACTCCAAAGCACCAAGGATTGACAACCATGACGAATATCGTCAAGCTACTCAAGAAGAACAATGCCTCCAAGTCAACTCCAGCTGCAAACTACAGCAAGACCAATTAAAAACCCCTTTTTAAGGGGGGAAGACCTACAATGGGTATACAAGAACGTGGTAATAATTAGCTCCTTGCGCCTTAGCCTCATAGAAACTGGAAACATCCAGCCAAGACTATCCATCAACATCGATCGTCAAGTCAACCCTATCATCCAGGATCTGAACTCATCAGAGAAAATTATCGACAAGGAACGACCTCGCAACATCAATTTGTCAATATCCTACCTGGCAACCTCTCTGAAGAAGCAACGACCTCAGAAGTATAGCCAGCCCAAAACCGTGCCCTCGTACTCCCTTGTACCCCCGGGCAAATCTCGGGACGAGATTTATTTTAAGGGGGGAAGGATTTGTAACATCCCAAATTTATAATAAGAATTAACAAGACCCAAAATTCAGAACCAACAAAAACTTTTTGAAATTTCTTCACTAATGATTGTGTTTCTCTTTATATTGTTCTGTTTGACCTTGTGTGATCTTGGTTGTGATGATAGTTTGCTTGTTTGCTTTGTCTTGTTGAATGGTTTGACTTGTGTTGACTTGCTTGTGTTAAATATTGTTAATAGCTATTTTCAAAAAGACTAGAGTTGATTATTAAATTATTTTGTGAACAAAAGTATTTCCTAAAATCTTGAGAAAAATCCCCGGCATGCTCATGGTCATGTAAATGAGCATCAATATCATTTTTCCTAATTCAAAATCTTGAAGAACCTTGACCAAAACATCTCTGGACCTATGTTCATTATTATTACAAGATAGCATCTTTGGAGCCTCACAAATATCACAAATCTTAATAATTTTCACAATGCACCATCTTAGATCCCTTGCATTCCATCTTGTCTTGCTATCCAAGCTAGAACTTAAATCTTTAAAACCCTATTGCTTACCTTTCCATGTCCACCTTGAAGCTTAATAAAAACAGTGACCTCCCACTCCTGTAATTAATACCATTTTCTCACCTCTATATTTATTCTAAAACTTGGCCTCTGAACCAGTGCACCACCACCGCATCCATCCTTGGTATAATGTCTCTCACCACAATGTTTTGTTTAAGCCTTTCATGCTTCGAGCACCCTTATTTCATGCTGGTTTTGTTACCACCATAATAACAGTTTCCTGAAAACTGTTATTTTATTCTCTTTTTATCCTCCTGCAAAACCATCCAAATATTTTTGTACCTCGAATCTTTTGTGTTACTTGTGATATCCATAGTTAGTACATCACCCCTGTACCTTTCTCCTTGGTAATTGTAGCCATTTGGACACTTAGCCATGAGGGTTTTTTGACCATCATAATAATAGTATTCTGAATTTTCTGTTAACATCTAAACCTTGCCCTAACCTTGTCTCCCTCATGTCCAGCACCCTCCCAGCACTCCCCTACACCTGCTGGACACAACCCTAGCCACCCCATACCCGAAACCCTAGCCCTAAGGCAGCCATGGCATGGCATGCCACCCCCACACCCACTTGCTCCCCACCCGCAGCAAGGCAGCAAGCCAGCATGCCCAGAGGCAGCCCTTGTCTCCCTGAAGCACCCCAAGTCCACCCCTCGCACCAGGGCCCCCTCCCCTGCCCGAAATCGCCGGTGCACTGCCGGCCAACAAAATGTCGAGCACCTTGCGTGCGCCAATAAAGCTGGCCGCCCCGGACCGACCAGAGCGCGCCCGACCCGGCCCCGACCACCACGGCACGCCCCACACACCCCTTGACCCCCTGGCGCCGCGCCCGTGCCTCCCCAGCCCCGCACGACGCCGACCATGGACGGCCGCACGTCCCCGTGCCGCCCGCAACATGCCAAGACCACCACCGTGCCCTCCACTGACCCGAGGCGCTCTGCCTATATAAGCACCACCCCTTGCCTCTACCCAGCACCACGCCACCTCCACCACTCCCTCTCCCTCACCTCGACGCCCAGGAGCAGCAGAGGAGGAGCTCGGGGCTCCTCTTCAAGCAGCTCGGCCACCGAGCCGCGCCGCCGCTGCAGCTCACCGTCGGCCACGCCGCCGGTGCCCTGATGCAGCCCCCGACCTCCTCCACCGCCCTGCACCCTCGCCGCCGACGATCGCCGCCGGCAGGTAGCTTCTCCTGGCCTCCCTCTCTCTCTCCTGTTCTCTGTCCGTCGGGAGGAAGAGGACGGCTGTGAGCCGTCGATCTGTTGATCAACGGCCACGAGACACTCCCGCTCTGTTTAAAAATTTCTGAAAACCGCTAAGTGCTGGAAATCTGTTTGGTGTAGCTAATTTTGCATGCCAATTCTGAGAAATCTACTGCACCAAATTTTATAAATTTTGCATTGTTGGAAAGAGCAAGTTCCCTAGATTCAGATGCAACTTTTGTATTTCCAGAAGAACTAGTTTAGCATCCTCGAATAATTAGGCAAAGTAGCTATGTGTTGTCTGTCCTCAGAAAACTGCAGAAAAACTGTTAAAGGTTTCTGTTTTGATCTGTTAGTTTTAATTCACCTAAATTTGTTTAGGATGTGGTCTTAGCATGTCATGTTAGTATGGTTAGTGTACTGCTTTGATCAAGACTTGATAATCCCAAAATAAAATCTGTGTAAAAGATCTAAAATGGAAAAGATAGCTAACCAGTTTAGCTTAGCACATGAAATAATAAAGATAGCCCACTTCCCATGCAAATTGCTATTGAACCAGAGGCCTAAAAATAGCAAACTAAAATTTAATAGCTAGTACAACATGCCATCTTCACATAGGTGCAGGCCATGATCTTTTTGGATAAATCCCTGATTCAAAATCAAAATGACAAGTGTGCTAGTTGTTAAGCTTAAAAGGGTGAATTTTCTGTCAGAAATTTGATTAGAACTTTGAAAATCAATATCTCGAGATCTAATAATCTAAAAATAGCAAATAAATATGTTCTGGAACGCTTATGAAAATATCTAACTCACTCAAGTGGTTTCACCCCATTTTGATTAATAAATAAATAATGATATTCAAAATGCCACAGAAGGTATAAAACCTAAACTTGTTTGTTTCTGATACTCTACTAATCCAAATGAGGTCAAACCAATTTTGTTAGCTCACATTTAAGCAATACTAGTTATCCCTAGGAGGATTTAATCTTTTAGTAATCTTAACTTGAGTTGTAGCAAAAACAAGAGAATGAACTTTCTGGATTAAAACCTTTATGCAGGGAGTTTAATAACCCAAATCGAATTAAATCCAATTGGGTTGTCTTCTACACATCAGTAGCTATCCATAGAATTTTAGTTCACATTTTTGTGATGATCAGAACTGAAGATGTGCAATTATACACAAAACCCTAATTTCTGCCATATTTGTGACACCATTAAATAATGGTAATTAAAACAAATTGAATTCAAATTGTGTGGCTTTGTGAGTGCAGTAGCTATGTGTGGTGCTTGATAGATGTTGTGATGCTTGATTGAGTAATTTAGAAATGGTATATGTTGCTTGTTTATTAGATTACTTTGTGTGATTAATATAATTGCTTTGCTTGTTAAACTTGGTTGTCTTAAGTGAGTACTAGCTTGAGTATCTAGCAATATCTCTACCATAGCTTGGTAAGATATTTAGAATTAAAGAAAGTAATTGGTGGATTAACTTTTGTCTTAAGTATTTCCTAATTGAATAAAGATGCTTCATCACAACTTTAAACATAACTTTTTAACATGAGTAGTGTTGGTGATTGCCAAACTTGATTGTTAAATAATAATCTTCTCTCGTGATTGTTGTTTGTTAGTATTGCTTGATGTTTGTTAGAGTGTTGTACTGTATGTTGATTATGTTCTTTCCTTTTTACGACGCTAGATGCAAACGCTATCGGAGTGAACTTTGGAAAGGATTTATTGGATAAGCACCGGAGTTTATTTCTTTGATCAAGAGTATCAAGTCCAGAGACATTATGCTGGAAACAGGCAAGCTACTTCACTGAGCTTGCATTTATATACGTCTATTTTGATTTACATGTTTTACCCATAAAGAGCATAAATGACTTAAGTGGTTTTTGCCACCAAAGCTATGATTTTGAAAACCCTTTTCCAAAAATACAAGTATATTACTTTGACACCCTATATGGAAGTATTGGGTGGAAAAATTCCTTTTCAAACTATAGTATGGGAAAAAAAATATGGTTTATTCCAAACTCCTTTTGAAAGTACCTATTTGATTGACATGCCGAATGGTCGGTATGGAAGTGGAGAAGTGATAAATGGTGTTGTTTATGGAAAATGCACATTGTGTCTTAGTACCATGACGACCAGCCGATAACCTGTGCGACCACATCTACCCAAATATGGGAACGGGCGTAGTCATATAATTTGCTCGTGTTAGTACTGGATACCTCATCGACGGAGACGACTCCGTTATGCATGAGGGGATGAGCATGGCGACTCTAACCCCTGACCCGGGTCTCGGCAATCTGAGGGATTGAGGGATTGAAGGTCTACCTTTGGGCCGCCGGGCAAAACTACGAGTCCTTACATCTAGGTTCCTCGACGGGGGATCCTGTACTAGGTGTTGAAGGAATGGTGAAATCGTAAGGGCAGGGTCCTATACTAGCATGAGCAAAGGACAGGCTATGGTCGGTGGCTCAACTTCGCATACACCTTGTATGGCGGGACGTGGCAGACACGATGAGCCACCGAATGGGTGTGGGAAAAGCGTGCTACCTCTGCAGAGGGTAAAATTATTCGAATAGCCGAGTCCTCGGATATGGACAGTTGGGAGGCTGTACTAGGCCTATGTGCAAGTTTTGGAAAAAGGTTTGAGATTTGAAAGAGAAAATGATGTGAAGGATGTTTTGTGCAACTATGCCAATGTGCTGGTATGAGTTGTTGGAAATAATTGGACCATGATGAGACATGGTCGGGAAAAAGGAGGATTTTTGGATAAATAAGCAAAATGGTGATTTTTCGGGAAAAACGTTTTTTAAAAAGGGACTTCTTATTTTAACAAACAGCTATTTTTCGGGAAAAATGTTTTAAAAGAAAACTCTTTACAAAGACAGTTTGGCTAAAAAAAAAAAGTATCTAAAGCCTTCTTTTCGTTTTCTTTAACAAAGGCTATAGATGTTTTGAAAAATATACAAGGTTTATGAAAAGTTATAAAATTTCTCTCATTTTACTTCAACCAAAGTTATAGAGTTTTCAGACAAAGTTTTATTGAACAAAAGTCTATCATTCTCTTTTCAATAAAGATTAGAGTTTTCAAAGCAAACATTGTTTTACTCAAACTATAAAAAAAAAAGGGGGTAGTGCATGCTCTTTCGGGGGTAGTTTGCGAGTACAATTCCCATTGTACTCATAATGGTTTCGTCCCTGGCTATTGTCTTAGCCAGATTTTAAAGAAGAGCAGCTTGAAGAAGGAGGCGGAAATGACGTCAATGCGAACTAGGGCGCTTCCCAGTCAGTTGCCTGTAGGGTTAAGGCGAACGACTTGGGCCCCACGTTGTTTGGTGATTTTCCGCTGCAAGTACCTATTGAAGAGTATGACTTCAATCAAGTAAGTATATTCCTTCGGTATTTATGGATGTTCCTTGATTACCAGTTTGATTGTGCTCAGCGACACACTGATCATGGGATCGCTGATGTAGGCACAAGGGTATTTCGGACAGGCTAGTCCGGGGCCCCCACACATCATCTTTGATCCGAGTATCTCGACCTTTTCCCTTCTTTCTTGGAATCTCGGGGCACGATTCCTTCGAGGGGTGGCGAGTTGTAACATCCCAAAAATAATACCCTTTTATTTTATTTTGTTTGTGATTTTAATTGTTGCAACATCATGGCATCATCTTTGTTTGTTGCACTTTTGTGGTTTTGCAAAAATAAAATAAAACAAACAAAAATAAAATGGTGATTTCATGTGTCATCACATGCAAAACCTATTTTTTTCTAAATTGCAAAAAACAAAATAATTTAACAACCAAAAATTATTTTGGACAAAGCAAAATTAAAATGTTATTTTGTTTTTGCAGATTAACAAAAATAATTTTTGGTGGAAGACAAAACCCTAGTCTATTTTTGTTTTCTCCTTTCTTCTTCTCTCTTCCTGTTTTTTTTGGAAAAATGCAAAAACCAGAAATTCCAGGCTGGGCCGAAGCCCCCTTTTCCTCTCTTCCTTCCCTCCTTCTTTCTCTCCCGCGCGGCCCAGCTGCGGCCTAGCTACCCGGCCTTTCTCCTTTTCACTCCCTCCACGCACCCCTCTCACTCGTACGTCGCCGACGCCGGTGCCCTCGCCGTTTCCGCACCTCACCTGCTCCTCTCCTATAAAGCAACCAAGCCGGCCTCACTTCCCTCCAACCCTAGCTCCCTTCTTCTTTTCCCTCGCGCCGCCGCTCATCCTCTCTCCCCCTCTGCTCCTTTCTTCTACACCTGAGCCACATCCCCAACACCAGCCAAAGAAGTTCGTCCTCGCCATGGGGTAGCTGAAGGAGTAGCACGGACCGGAGCTCGACCATGATCACCGCACGCTGGAGCTGGATCCAGGAGGAGACCCAAGGGTTGCTTCCTCGCCATCGTCTACCACGGACCAGCCGGCATCTACGGCTGCTTCCTCTACCTCCCTCATCACCGATCTGCTTCCTCCCGCTTCTAGGGTCAGCATCACCGCCCTCGGTGTCGGGGATATGAACCCCGGATATCCCAAAGAAGCCTATTCCTTCAGTTCTTCGCAGGCCGGCTGAACAAGAGCCGGCTGCGCAGCGTGCCGCTTGGAACCAGCCGGGTGAAGCGAGCCGCCTACATCTACCCGAAGGCGGACGACAGGCTAGGCTGAAGCCGGCCACACCTACCGACAGCTCCGTACGAGTGGGCCATGTCCGGATAACCGCTCTGGGTGAACAGTACCCCTTGTCGGGCAACTCCTGTACCGAATCATGACAACAAGCTCCAGCCGGCTCAGAAAGTAGTGATGTCATAGGGGCAAACATGTAACTTCCCTGTAACTCAAAACCCTAGCCCGCTGCCTATATAAAGCAGGCTAGAACCTCCTGCGCGAGGTAATTAGGGGACAGACACACGTAACTTCATCTTCAACCTCCAGCCGGCTAGGATCTCCAGCCGGCTGCCACCGGAGACAGCTCAAGGAGCACCATTGTAGCCCGATTTTGTGATCAAGCAATAAGAACAAGAAAGGCAGGACGTAGGGGTGTTACCTCCACAAGGAGGGCCCCGAACCTGGGTAACTAGCGTGTGTTTTGCGTGCTTGTTGCCCAATCCCGCGCGAGCATCCATCGTCGCCTGCCCCACTATCTTTTCCATCTCTGATGGATATGCCGTGCAACCCACCACGACATTTGGCGCCCACCGTGGGGCTCGCGGCGAGCGGAGTCACGTTCTGCGCGGGATCCCGGACTGTAGATGATCGGCGGATCGTCTCCGGCCTCGTGCTCTCCATCGGCTCCATCGGCTGCGTCCTCGACAACACCGGGAGCTTCGCCGACGTGGACGTCACCAGCGGAGGCACGGTCGTCACCCTTGGCGATTTCCACGTCTACGTCGCCGTCGCCGCCCAGGAGTACCCGGAGGTGGTCTACTCGAGCATGGCTCCTTCAATCTTCGACGCCAGCATCTGTAACGACGGCTCCGCCTTCGGCTACCTCAACTCTAGCGACGCCGACTGCGACGTCGCCAAGCTCAACGTCTATGCCGAGGTGCACATGGTCGAGCACGCGGTGGCGGGAGGCGCCGTCGCCGCTACTGTTCATGAAGCTGGCGAACCTTCTCATTTCCAGCGCAATCTGGAGGCCGACTTCGAGCTGCTAAGCACCCCCATCGCGTCGGGTGCGGATCCAGCCAAGGCGGCAGCTGAACTCGAGAGGATGCGTCAACAGATATACGACAAGGCTCTTCACCTCGCATCGACTCAGCGCCGACTCAACGCCACGATGCGCGAGTACAACACCGTCCATGGCATCGAGCCGGCAAGAGGCAACACGGAGAAGCTGAATGAAGTCCGACGCAAAGGAGGGGATCTCGGCAGTGTCCTGAACTGTGCTGGCCAGCCGCACGAGCATTCGGACATCGTCTTGCCCGAGTACAGCAACCCGGTGCAAAACATGAAGGCTGCGGAGGCGGCCGTAGCAGAACTACCCCATCTCCAAGGCGAGGAGCTACGCCAACAAGCACGCCGAGTCCAGGAGCTCATCGCCGCGGCCAACCGGCAGCAACGCGAAACCGAGATAACGGCGAGCCGGGAGCATCATGAGCCGCCTCCAGGCTACGATGCAGCCGGCAAGTCCAAGCAAGGCGCTGAGGCGTCATCCACGAGCCGCGGAAGGGTGAAGGACAAGCAACCACGAGTTCATCGCGAGGGGAGCGCGAGCTCGCATCCTCGCGACCACGGCCGTGACCCGGCTGGACGACGTGAAGACGGCAACCGGAACGGGCCGCAAACCGGCCGCATCGTCAAGGAGTGAGTCAGCCACAAGGTCACCATCGACGAACGCCTAGGGCCGCTGGGACCCGAAACTAGCGACGACGCACGACACCGCATCGACGTGCTCAAGCTGTCAAGCATCATCGAGGAAGAGGACATCGCCGCCCATCGTTGTTTCGGACCCCGCATCCGGAGCGAGCGATTCCCGAAGGGATTCACCCTTCCCAGGGACACACCCAAGTACAATGGCACCGCGAAGCCGGAGGACTGGCTCGCCGACTACGTCACGGCGGTCAACATCGCAGGCGGCAACAAGCGGGTGGCCGTGCGCTACGTGCCACTCATGCTCCAGGGATCGGCACGGACTTGGCTCAACAGCCTTCCGAAGGAGAGCGTCAACAGCTGGCTGGACTTCGAGGAAGTGTTCAACCGCAATTTCACCGGCACCTATTTGCGCCCTGGCAACGCAGAGCTGCTCGCGCTGTGCAAGCAGAAGGACGGTGAGTCGGACCGAGCCTACCTCACCCGATGGACAAGCCTACGCAACTCCTGCGAGGGAGTTCTCGAGCTCCAAGCCGTCCAGTACTTCATCCAAGGTTGCCGAGATCAGACGCTGCTCAAGCACCGGCTCCTAAGGAAGAGCCCAAAGACCATGGCAGAGCTCATGGCAATTGCCGACGAATACGCCACCGCCGACGCGGGCATGACCAACCCGATCTGACTCGACGAAGCCGGAAGAATCATCACGACGGAGCCGGCTGCACGCCGCAGCCGGACGGAGAACCAAGAAGGAGGAAAATCGACCCGGCGTGATTCCGACGCGGCCGGCAAGCGCAAGTCCACAGACGACCGCGTCGAGTCCAAGGTCGTCGCCACGACCGAGGGAAGGCCGACAGGAGGCTTCGACAACCGCCGCATGAGGACAAGCAGCGATATGCGCCGGACAAGGGCGAGGAACAACTACGACTACTTGCTCGACCAACCGTGCCGGAACCATGGCGACCGGCCAGCGAACCACACCGTTCGGCAATGCACCCTCGGCCGCCCAAGGCCACCACCGTACGAGCGGCGAAACCCGCCTCCGCCTCGGGATGAAGCCGGACGGGACGATCGAGGACGCGACGATAGACGACGTGAAGACAGAAACCGCGATGATTGCCAACGCAAAGAACCGAGGAGGGAACGCCTTCCATCTCCGCCTCCAAGGGGTCCAGACGGCTATCAGAATCCGGATGCCGCCTACGTCGTGTTCGTCAGCGAGCGCGACGACAAGCGAAGCCGGCGCGAGCGATTCAAGGAAGTGAACGCGGTGGTTCCACCCGTCCCCCAGTACCTCAACTGGTCACAAGAACCAATCACGTGGGACCGCTGCGACCACCCGGAGCTGATGCCCAACCCAGGCGGCTATGCCCTGGTCCTAGAGCCCATGATCATCTCCACCAGGCGCGCCTGCACCTTCTCTCGCGTCCTCATTGACGGGGGCAACAGCATCAACATCCTCTACCGCGACACGCTGGAGAAGCTAGGAATCTCCGAGTCCAGCTTGACACCGAGTCGGACGGTCTTCCACGGCATTGTGCCGGGGCGAGCCGGCTCATCCATGGGCCTCATCCGGCTGGACGTCCTATTCGGCACCAAGAGCAATCATCGCCGCGAGACCATCTCCTTCGAGGTGGTCGACCACTCCAGCGCCTACCATGCCATCCTCGGGCGGCCGGCGCTCGCCAAGTTCATGGCGGTGCCGCACTACGCTTACCTCAAGATGAAGTTACCAGGCCCACGCGGGATCATCACCATTGCCGTAGACTACAAACGCTCCATCGCCTGCGCCTCCGATAGCGCGAAGGTGGTCGAGACCATGGTCTGCAATGAGGAGATGAAGCAATTCAAGCGCAAGGCCAACGAAGAGAAGCTGGAGATTCCAGAGTCGACCAAGCCGGCTGGCGAGTCGAACTTCCAGGCGGCGCGAGACACAAAGAAGATCTACTTCGACGACACCGACAAGTCCAAGTTCGTCACCGTGGGGGCGAGCCTGGACCCCAAATAGGAAAGCGCGCTCATCGAGTTCCTCCGTGGGAACCGGGACATCTTCGCGTGGTCCCCCAAGGACATGCCGGGTGTACCGAGGGAACTCGCCGAGCATTCTCTACACGTCCGTCCAGACGCCAAGCCAATGAAGCAGTCCCTGCGTCGCTTCGCAGAAGGAAGAAGACAGTTGATAGGAGAAGAGATAGCGCGGCTACTTGCAGCCGGATTCATCAAGGAAGTACAACACACGGAGTGGCTAGCCAATCCGGTGATGGTGGAAAAGAAGAACAAGAAATGGCGGATGTGTGTCGACTACACCAACCTCAACAAGGCCTGCCCCAATGACCCCTTCGCACTACCACGCATCGACCAAGTGATCGACTCCACGGCCGGCTGCGACCTCCTCTCCCTCCTCGACGCCTACTCAGGCTACCACCAAATTCCGCTGAACCCGGACTATCAGCTCAAAACCGCCTTCATCACCCCCTACGGCCCGTACTGCTACACCACCATGCCATTCGGCTTGAAGAACGCGGGAGCAACATACCAGCGCTGCATGTAGAAATGCTTGCACGACCAGATCGGTCGCAACGCGCACGCCTACGTCAACGACGTCGTCATCAAGACCAAGGAGAAACACACCCTCCTCGCCGACCTCAAAGAAACCTTCGACAACCTGCGCCGCTTCCAGATGAAGCTCAACCCGGAGAAGTGTGTGTTCGGCATTCCAGCCGGACAGCTACTCGGCTACCTCGTGTCGGCACGAGGGATCGAGGCCAACCAGGAGAAAATCGCCGCCATCGACAACATGAGACAACCGAGAAGCGTCAAGGACATCCAAAAGTTCACTGGTTGCCTGGCATCCCTCAGCCGCTTCATCAGCCGGCTCGGCGAGAAGGCTCTCCCGCTCTACCATTTGCTAAAGAAGACTGACAAGTTCGTCTGGAGCGACGCGGCAGACGCCGCCTTCAAGGAACTCAAGCGTGCGATGGCCACCGCCCCGGTCTTAGCACCTCCGACTCCAAAGGAGCCCATGCTCATGTATATCGCCGCCTCCAACCGAGTCGTCAGCGTCGTCCTGGTGGTTGAACGAGATGAAGCCGGCAAGCAGCGGCCGGTTCAGCGGCCAGTCTATTACCTCAGCGAGGTGCTCTCTCAGTCAAAACAGAACTACCCACACTACCAGAAGCTCGTATACGGCGTGTACATGGCCACGAAGAAACTGAAGCACTAATTTCAAGAACACCCGATCAAAGTGATAAGCGACGCACCGCTTGCCGAGATCATAGGCAACAAGGACGCAACCGGCAGAGTCGCGAAATGGGCGATCAACCTGACGGCACACGGAGTCGAATACGACAAGAGAACGGCGATCAAGTCACAAGAGCTGGCTGACTTTCTAGCCGACTGGACGGAGACGGACCACACTCCACCGCCACCCGACTCCGGCGAGTATTGGCTCATGCACTTCGATGGTTCCAAAAGATACTGGGGACTCGGCGCTGGGGTCGTCCTCACCTCACCTAAGGGGGGCCGACTCGAGTACGTGCTACAAATCCACTTCACAGCGTCCAACAATGTAGCTGAATATGAAGCTCTCGCGCACGGCCTCAAACTCGCCAAGGCCATGAACATCAAGCGGATCCTTTGCTACGGCGACTCCGACTTGGTGGTACAGCAGACCACCGGTCATTGGGACGCCAAGGACCCCAACATGGCCGCCTACTGTTTCTTCGTCCAGCAGCTCGCGGGATGCTTCGACGGATGCGAATTCCACCACATACACCGCTCCAACAACGACGCGGCTGAAACTTTGGCGAACATCGGTTCTCTTCGCGAGGAAATCCCACCCGGCGTCGCCCTCTCGAGAAGTTGTACAAGCCATCCATCACGCCGTGTCCCGGCTCCGACTCCATCCGGATGCCACCAGGCGCGGAGTCGGCTGGGCCGGCTCCAGGCGAGCCGAAAACCGTCGAGGTTCTCGTCATCGAAGAGGCTCCGCCATGGACCCAACCCTTCCTTGCCTACCTCGCCAACGACGAGCTCCCGGCGGACGAGCTCATCGCCAGGCAAATCAAACGCCGAGCAAGTGCTTACACCATCATCAACAACGAGTTGTACAAACGCAGTGTCTCTGGGATATTCCAGCGCTGTGTGAGCCAAGAAGAAGGGATCAAGATACTCAAGGAAATTCATCAAGGCGAATGTGGTCATCACGCGTCCTCGAGAGCAATTGTGGCTAAGGCATTCAGGCACGGGTTCTACTGGCCGACTGCGCTGGCGGACGCAAACCAGCTGGTCCGGCTCTGCAATGGCTGTCAACGATTTGCAACGCAGAAGCACACGCCGGCTTCAGCACTCAAGACAATTCCAGTCACCTGGCCATTTGCCGTCTGGGGACTCGACATGGTCGGCCCGTTGAGAAGATCCAGTGGAGGCATGACACACCTGCTAGTAGCAGTCGATAAGTTCACGAAGTGGATTGAAGCCAAGCCGATCAAGAAACTGGATGGACCAACACCACTCAAGTTCTTCAAAAGCATCATCTACCGCTTCGGATACCCCAACAGCATCATCACGGACAATGGGTCGAACTTCGTCAAGGGAGAATTCGCCAAGTTCTGCGGCAGGACCGGCATCCGGCTCGACGTGGCCTCCGTCGCACACCCGCAGTCAAACGGGCAAGTCGAGCGAGCAAACGGCCTCATCCTATCCGGCATCAAGCCTCGGTTGCTCGAACCACTCGAGCGAGCAGCCGGCGCATGGGAAGAAGAGCTACCCTCCGTCCTCTGGAGCCTAAGGACAACCCCGAATCGCTCAACCGGCTTCACCCCCTTCTTCCTTGTCCACGGGGTTGAAGCCGTCATGCCAACTGACATCGAGCATGATGTGCCCCGAGTCGTGCTATACACAGAAGCAGAAGCTAAGCAAGCCTATGAAGATGGGATGGATCTGCTCGAGGAAGCGTGCCAGCTTGCCGAGTCAAGGTCGGCGATGTATCAGCAAAAACTATGCAACTACCACAGCCGGCAGGTCAGGCCTGTCCGCTTTCATGAAGGCGACCTCGTGCTACGACTAATCCAAGACACAAAGAACATGCACAAGCTCTCATCACCCTGGGAGGGACCATTCATCATAAGCAAAGCGCTCATCAACGACGCATACTACTTGATCGACGCCCGCGAACACAAGAAGGACACGATGGACAAGGAAGGTGATGAAACGGAAAGGCCATGGAATGCGTCACTCTTGCGTCGATTCTACACCTGAGAAAGAACCATGTATGTATCACCTATGCTATCAATAAATAAATGAGAATGATGAACACCTTAGTAGTTTTTCGCAACTTTTTCTGCATCTCCTTTCCGGTTCTTCCGGCAGCCGGCAAGCTTGCCTTTAGCGCACGTGTAGCGTAACTAACCCCTAAACGGCTAACTCTTCGAATCCGGTTAAGGCCGGCAAGAGAATAAGCTGGAGGGGGCCAACAACGTGAAAAACGCATAAAGGGAAGTATTGCCGGCTGGAATAATGCTCTTCCATAAACTCGGCCAAGCCGGCAGTCGGCAACCGCTTCTCCTATTACGGACGACTAACTACACAACGCTAAATGGCTAACTCTTCGGATCCGGTTAACGCCGGCAAGAGAATAAGCTGGAGGCCGACTGTATGCGAAAGACGTAAGAAATAGAAATCGTTGCCGGCTGAGAAAACTCTGGCCCAACAAACCGGATCCTAACGTTGTAGTAGTGTGCATGATCCCGCTGGACGGTGAAGTGCACACGAACGACGCCGGGGAAGGCTACAGGCGAGTGAGAAAATACCTAAAGCAAAGTAAAAATGCTCTCCATGATTAAAGGAATAGGCTAACCACTTCGTCGTTTCATTTCACGCATGAAAATGCCGCCAACCGGCCTCGAAAGCCCAAGCCGGACACAAGCATGACGAGCAGGAAATTAAAACTGTGTGCAAGTAAACAAGTACAGGAACAAAAGCAAGTAGCATTAAACATCAAGGGTAAAACCTTACAGACGGAAGATGAACAACAAAACAAAAGAGGGAAGTCCACAGGCGGACTTTCCTCGCGCAACTACAAGGCCAAGCCGGCAAAGAGCTCCTTAGACGGCATCCGTCGACTTCCCGGCTCCACCTTTCTTCTTGCCAACCCAGGGCTTCAGGCAGAGGGTGCCGTCGAACACCTTCACATAGAAGATGCCTCGGTCACGCCGAAGGCGGAAGCAGAGGATGAAGCCGGCTTCGAGCTCGTAGAAGTCGGCAAACTCGTCCCATCCCCTGACGAACTCCACCTTGTTGACAACATCATCACCCTCCACCTGGGAGGTGAATCGCACAGTGGCATTCCAGGGGCCCTGGGTAGCACCCTCACGGAAGAGCTTGAACATGAAGTGGCCAACGCCCGGCAGCGCGTCGGCGAAGGCATCAGGAAGCCTCTGCACCGGCCCAATAACCGGCAGGTGCAGGATCAGGAGGAACTCTTCGATGGGAAACACATCCCATCCCAGGCGCCAGGGATTCTCAAGGGAATCAGAAGAGGCGGAAGACAACTCCGTGCTGTCTTCCTCGCTGTCAGCGGCAGCAGAGGGAGCATACTTGGGAATCGGATCAAAACCCGGAGGAGGAAGAACAGGAGTGGCCTCCTCCTCGCTCGACGAGTCATGAAGAACAAGGAGATTCTTGCCGCGACCAACGCCACCACCAACGCCGCCACCGGCGGCACCCGCCTTCTTCGAGCCAGTGCGGCCGCCGCCCTTGCCGCGGCCGGCGCTGCTACCGGCAACAACGGTGGCGATCGCCTTTCCTCGTCCCCGTCCGCCTTTCTTAGGAGGACGGCCGCGAGGACGTTTCGCCGGAGGCGCAGCGGCGGTCTCCTCGGGAGCAGCATCCATAGGCTCGGACTTCACCATGGCGGAGCTGCGAAGGAACAAGATGAAGAAGGTGAAGGGAGAGCAAGGAAGCGCAAATGAGGAAGAAGGAAGAAAACTGCCAAGCTTTATAGCAGAAGCAGGGGACAACGTGGGAGACCCAACCGTCACCCACGATCCCACGGTCTACACGTGGCAGTGAGACGCAGATGATGGAACTCATCACTAACTGCAACCGGGTCCACGCACAGAAGCCAAGGAGGCAAGCCCAAGTCAGCATAAAATTCCCGGGGGCTGCACAGCTGGCATGCCGGTTCCGCAGACCCGGACGTATATCTATGTCACCCTGAGTCACGGACTCGGGGGCTGCCAAGCCGTTAGCCGGCAAGAAATTCCCGGGGGCTGCACAGCCGGCAAGCCGGTTCCGCAGACCCGGACGTATATCTATATCACCCCGAGTCACGGACTCGGGGGCTGCCAAGCCGTCAGCCGGCATAAAATTCCCGGGGGCTGCGCAGCCGGCATGCCGGTTCCGCAGACCCGGACGTATATCTATATCACCCCGAGTCACGGACTCGGGGGCTGCCAAGCCGTTAGCCGGCAAGAAATTCGCGGGGGCTGCGCAGCCGGCAAGCCGGTTCCGCAGACCCGGACGCATATCTATATCACCCCGAGTCACGGACTCGGGGGCTGCCAAGCCGTTAGCCGGCAAGAAATTCCCGGGGGCTGCGCAGCCGGCATGCCGGTTCCACAGACCCGGACGTATATCTATATCACCCCGAGTCACGGACTCGAGGGCTGCCAAGCCGTTAGCCGGCAAGAAATTCCCGGGGGCTGCGCAGCCGGCATGCCGGTTCCGCAGACCCGGACGTATATCTATATCACCCCAAGTCACGGACTCGGGGACTGCCAAGCCGTTAGCCGGCAAGAAATTCCCGGGCGCTGCACAGCCGGCAAGCCGGTTCCGCAGACCCGGACGCATATCTATATCACCCCGAGTCACGGACTCGGGGCTGCCAAGCCGTCAGCCGGCATAAAATTCCCGGGGGCTGCCAAGCCGTTAGCCCGGCAAGAAATTCCCGGGGGCTGCGCAGCCGGCAAGCCGGTTCCGCAGACCCCGACACATATCTATATCACCCCGAGTCACGGACTCGGGGGCTGCCAAGCCATCAGCCGGCATAAAATTCCCGGGGGCTGCCAAGCCGTCAGCCGGCATAAAATACCCGGGGGCAGCGCACCCGCCAAGTCGGCTGCCCAGACCCGGACGCATATCTATATCACCCCGAGTCACGGACTCGGGGGTTGCCACGCTGTCAGCCGGCATAAAATACCCGGGGGCTGCGCAGTCGGCAAGCCGGTTCCGCAGACCCGGAAGCATAACTACAACACCACGAGTCATGGACTCGGGGGCTGCACGACATAACGACGACGGAAGAAAAACGAAAGACAAACAAAGGACGTGAAATTTCGACCCGGCTAGATGCTCAAGCCGGCCCAAAATTCGGGGGCTAGGCATGGTGATTATCATCACCAAAACGAGCACGAATTCTGGCACAAAGACCCAGCAATCACAGAGAAAACGGCACTCATGATAACAGTCTACGGCAGGAAGCAGAATAGCGAATTTTTACAAGGCAATCTTCAAGAGTGCCCAAAATAACAAGGTGAATAATGTGGCAGAACAGTTAATAGTACAGAACGGCAGTTACGCTCGGCACTCCAGGGAAACAAGCGAATCAGGCGGTAGTGGCATCGGTGGCAGCAGCAGCGTTGTCGGCTCCAGTATCTTCAGCCGGCTGTGGCGCCGAAGACGGTTCAGCAGGCACAAGCTTCGTCAAGTCCACCGCCTCGGCAACTCGCCCTGAGGCTATGGCGATTTCCGGACGCAGGCTCGCGAGGGATGTTCCAGTGCGGAAGCCATCCAACAGCCTGCTCATCTGCACGCCAGGATACCATGACTTCACCATGGCCAGTGCCATGTCGGTGCCTCCGCGCGCCGCCATCTCCGCCTGCTCGTTGATGCCAACTGGTGCCCCTTCAAGCCGGGCAGACAAATCATGGAGAGCAGCTGGCAAGGGAGCATCCGGCCACAGGTTCTCGAGCACGCCGCCGGCCGCTTCTTTCATCCGATTGAACTCCTGGCCGAATCGAAGAAGACGGGAGACGGCTGTCGGAGTAGACCCAGCAGCAGCACCGGAGGACTCCGGTCGGGAATGAGCCCAGGCAGCATATCTCTGGATTTGCGCGTCTACCTCGGGATAGAGGCCTGCATTTCAAACCGGCGAGGCCGAGTAGAGGATCCCGAACAAGAAGTCAAGGAGGAAAAGACCTCACTTACCGAGGATCAGTTCGTTCACGCGCTCAACCTCTTTGACCAGGCCGCCCACCAGCCGCTCATGCTCAAGCTCACGTGCCTTGGCCGCTTGGACGATCTGGTCGTTGGCCTTGACAGACTCCTTCAGCAGAAGCCTCAGCTCGACCGCATTCTCGTGGAGTGACTCAAGCTCGCCCTGTTTCTGCCGCTCAGCTTCCTGCAGCTTTGCCGCTTCCTCGCCCAGCCGGACGACTTCGAGGCGGCGCTCCTCCGACGTCTTTTCCGCTGCCTGGAGATCGGCCTTGGCCAAGGATAGGGCAGCGTCCCTCTCCTTCAGTTGCCTCTCCAAGCCGGCGCGGGAGGTGGTGTCGCCTGTGGAGATCGGATCATCATGAAACCAAGACATACAAGAAAAAAAAGCAGAACGACAAGACAGAGAATGCGAGCAAGAAAGAAAGCCAGACCTTTAGCCGCCTCAAGCTCTCGCTTGAGCAATGCCGCCTCCTTAGCCGCCTCGGCAAAGCCTTGCTCTATGGAGGAGCAGAGCAACGTTATGTTGGCCAAGTTCTCCTTGGTCGTCTGCTCCGCCAGTGCGGCGAGGGGAATCCTCCCCGATGCATCAGGCAGAGCCGGCACCGGCCTAGAATATGGCGGAGAAGACACCAAGATCGACTGGCGAGGACCAGGGAGCGAAGCCGTCGCCCCCGCAATGGCCTTGTCCTTGGCCGTTTCGGCCACCGCCGAGGAAGGAGAGGGGAAGGCGAGATGTCCGGCCCCGGCGCCGGGCCGGAGGACTATCTGGAAGGCGTCTACCGATGCCTCAGCGCCACCTGCTGAAACTGGAGGGTCCGCCGTCACCGTCGCCGCCTCAGAAGGCGGATCAGCTGCCTGGGCCACAGGGGTCTCGGTGGCAAGCACCAGGGCCGATTCCACCACCGCGACGGGCGCCGTCTCCACTATTGGAAGCGGCGCTCTACAAAGCGAGGAAAGCGTCACCACCAAGTACAAGTCGCAAGATTTCTACCACAAGACAAAGTCTTACCCGTCGCATGAGCCCAGAACCCTGGGTGTCCTCCTCTTCAAGCGCTTCGGCGGGGGAGACGGCGCATCGTCGGACAGTCGCTTCACGCCTCCGGAGGGCACCTCGCCGCCCTTCGCTGGAACAGCAGAGTCTTCAACCGGCCGCTCCGCGCGGGCCGGCACTACTTCAACCCCAGCACCGGCCTCCGCGGTCTTGCGGGCATCCGTGCCCGCTCCCGCCTTCTCCTCAGCCGCCTTGGCAGCCGCCAGTTGCCTCGCGGCCGCCTTGGCGTCCATTTCCGCCCGGATCGAATCCGCCTGCGCCAGCTCCGCGTAAATAGCTTTTTCCATGTCTTCAATGCCCGAGTCATAACCAAGGTCAACAGGAAGAGAAAGATTAACCACCTGGGCGCTGGTCCCGTCGGCGGCAGGTTCCACCCTCTCCACGTCCGCCGCCTTCGTCCTCTCCTCGTCCTCCTTCGAGGCCAGCAACTGCTCCACAGTCGGACCAGTGTCAGACGTCTCCAAGGCCAAAACCGCCTACGTCGTTTGAGCATAAAACTCCCTCTCCAAATCACCCGGGTTCAAATCATAAATAAAATCACCACCGGGAACGTGACCAGTCACCTCATTGTCGGCCCCACCAGTCGGGGCATCCGCCTCCTCCGCCATCCTGGCATCAACCTCGGCCCTAACCTCGACCACAATCTCGTCCGCCCGGGCCTCCGCCGTTGGTTTCCCGGCGGGCATCAAGCCGGCCGTAGTAGGCCGGGGTGACGTAGAAGCAAGCCTCTTGGCGGGCAGCACGCCCCGCTTCTCGAACGCGCCCTTCCGCTTGTGCGGCACGGCGTTCGCATCGGCATCGGCGGCCGACTTCGACCGCCTCTCCCTCATGACCCGCGGAGGGAGGATCGCTTTCTCCTTCCGCGCCACCGCCTCCAACTTCTTGGTCCTGCTGGCGGACGGCGCCGGCTTGGAGGCTGGCATGGAAGAAGAACCCCCTGAGTCCGGCTCGGAACCACTGGAGAGATCTACTACCACGCGCACGACACCGTCAGCTTGCCCAGCGGTGTCGGGCTCAGAAGACTCACCGCGGGATGACGAAACCGGGGGCGGAGCAGCGCGCTCGAGGTCCTCATCCCTGTAGGCTGCCGAATCGGAGCCGGAGTCGGCAGAGGGGATAGGGCTCGTTGCGGTGCCAGCAGCGTCATCATCGCCACCGCCATCCTCACCAACATCAGCGCCCCCACCGGACGATTCGGTGGTGTCACAGCGCCTGTCCGGGGCGACGCGGGCGCCGCCGCCCGATTCATCCTTGGCGGTGGCATCTGTTTCCTCCCCCATCTGCTCGTCAGTAGACTCCTCCTCCAGCAGAGCTGTCAGCGCCTTGGTGAGGGGACCGCGGACGTCAGGCTCGAAGACGACTTCGAAATCCTCAACCCTCTGAAGCTCGCAAAGCTGCACAACAGGCCGACTGGGTCAGGCGGCAGCCGGACGAAGGAATCGAAGACGGATTAGAGATTGATGGATAACCTCAGGAGCACGGTACGAGCGGGTGAACGGGTCGAACCCGAAATCCCAGTCCTCCTCGATCCTGTCGGTGACGAGGCGGGAAGCCCACTTGCGGAGGGTCTTCATCTTCGGCACCCCCAAGCTGGCCCGGATAGGATCCCGGATGCCAGAATAGAAGCACATCTTGTGCGGACGCGCCTGCAGCGGGTATATCCGCCTTGACAGCCACGCCAGGGTCAGGTCCCTGGACGTCAGGCCGGACTCCACCAACACCTTCAGCCGGCCGAACAAGGCGTTCTCGAGACCCTCGTCCACAGGCGGCTTCTGGAGCCAGGACTTGGAAGCCGGCAGCTCATTGGAGAAGGCCGGAAGGCCGATTCGGTCAACGTCCGTGAGATTCCGGACGTAGAAGTATGAGCTCTGCCACTTCTTGATGGAGTCGGGCAGATTAATCTTGGGCAGCGACGTATTCTTCGCGCTGATGGAGACGCTGCCGCAGTCGCGCTGCTGCCCGACGGTCGTCTGAGACCGCAGGAAGAAGAACAGGCCGAAGATCTCCATGCTGGGCCAGAGGCCCAAGTACGCCTCACACAGCGTGACAAAGCAGGACAGCTGGGTGATGCAGTTTGCCCCCAAATGATGGGGCTGCAGCCCGTAGAAGCGCAGGAATTCGGCGAAGAAGGAGCTCACCGGGAGCCCCAATCCGCGCTCCAGATGAGCGGAGAACACGACGACCTCGCCGGTCTTGGGCGCCGGAGAAATTTCTCCTTCAGGGGGAGCGCGGGCCTCCACGTCACCTGTCATTCCCAAGAACTTGTTCTGACGGAACTTCCAGATGAATTCGTCATCCATAGTGGAGCCCATCCACGCACCCGAGCTCGCCATGGAGGTTCGATTTCCCGTTGCGAGAGAGGCGAATGCAAGAATGGCACGAACGAGAGAGAAGATGCGCAAGAGCTAGGGAGCGCAAGCAGCAGCGAAGAAGACGAGGCAAGAATGGGGAACGGTAACCCCGGCCGTTCCCCCTCTTTCCACTTTAAAGGCGAAGCAGGCGGAACCACCCCGCTCATCGCGCCACGTGGCGGGTAAGCATGCCGCACTTTCCGCAGATGATCCCGCAAGCAAGCAGTTGCCACAGAAAATCCAGCCCGGTGAACCCGAGGCGACGTGCGCCAGGCCTCGGGCAGAACGCCAACGGCTCCCCAAGGCGGCAGGTCGTGACTGACGTAAGCCACGACCCGGGCCTTCGAGCCGGCCGTTCCGGACCGCAAAGATCTACGGATCCCGCACCACGAAGCCAGACTAGTCACCGACGACTTCGACAGCACACAACCAAGGACAGGAGTGCCCATGGAGCATTCCCCACGAGCCAGCTTCAGCTCCACCCGGCTTCGGTTCCAACCGGCGCCGACTTCAATCACGACATTTCAACCGCAACGTTCAGAACAGAGGGAAAGATCGAGAAGTCTTCCCAGCAAGCTAGCAAGGCTCCATGATCTCGGGGGCTAGTGTCGGGGATATGAACCCCGGATATCCCAAAGAAGCCTATTCCTTCAGTTCTTCGCAGGCCGGCTGAACAAGAGCTGGCTGCGCAGCGTGCCGCTTGGAACCAGCCGGGTGAAGTGAGCCGCCTACATCTACCCGAAGGTGGACGACAGGCTAGGCTGAAGCCGGCCAAACCTACCGACAGCTCCGTACGAGTGGGCCCTGTCCGGATAACCACTCTGGGTGAACAGTACCCCTTGTCGGGCATCTCCTGTACCGAATCATGACAACAAGCTCCAGCCGGCTCAGAAAGTAGTGATGTCATAGGGGCAAACATGTAACTTCCCTGTAACTCAAAACCCTAGCCCGCTGCCTATATAAAGCGGGCTAGAACCTCCTGTGCGAGGTAATTAGGGGACGGACACACGTAACTTCATCTTCAACCTCCAGCCGGCTAGGATCCCCAGGCGGCTGCCACCGGAGACAGCTCAAGGAGCACCATTGTAGCCCGATTTTGTGATCAAGCAATCAGAACAAGAAAGGTAGGACGTAGGGGTGTTACCTCCACAAGGAGGGCCCCGAACCTGGGTAACTAGCGTGTGTTTTGCGTGCTTGTTGCCCAATCCCGCGCGAGTATCCATCGTCGCCTGCCCCACAATCTTTTCCATCTCTGATGGATATGTCGTGCAACCCACCACGACACTCGGGCAAGCCTCCTCTCACCCTCTCCCCTCTGCTCTGGGTCGCCGTCGAGCATGTGTAGCCGAAGCCGTCGTCGCCACCGACGAGCTCGTGCTCACCATCCATCACGCGCACGGCCACGAGCACGAGCGCTGCTCCTGTGCCCGGCCTCCTCTGCACTCCCTGCACCGCACCACACCCCTGCACATGCTTGCACACCCACACACGCACGAGCATCAGTAGCATCGCCGCTAGGAAGTGGTCTTCGCCGGCCACTGCCCCCTGCCGCCGGTATCCTGTTAACTGAACGTCTGAAGTTGCTGTCGAAATTCAGTTAGCACTGCTGATCTGTTACTTAGGCCACCGAGCACCCTTCCAGACAACAATCCGCAGCTAGCCCAGTGGCCTTGTTCCCTTGCACAACCCAGATCGACCCGAGTTCAATCCCCAGTCCCGGCCGCATAAACACCCCTTTTCTCCTTTTAGCATAGCCACTGACAGGTGGGCCGCTTGGACCCACATGTCATGCTAATAGGTAGAAGCCGTCCCGGTGACAAAAATAATCCCCAGATCCAGATCCAGATCTGGGCACTTTTCCAAATAGCCCCTGTAATCTGGATAATTGCAAACTAGTCCCTGCTTATAATTAAAACTGTCATGTTTTGTAATAATCAATTAACCCATGTTTCTTTTGTCAAAAATTGCAATAAAAATATGTTTTCAAATCAGAAAAACATAATCTAACTGAATATGAATTTTAATTGATTTTTTGGAATTAACTTAAATGGATAAAATAATTAAAACTTTTGCTAATTAATTAATCTTGTTAAATTCATAACTTTTGTTCTACAATTCCGAAATTTATTTATTTTATATCAAATTAAAGCTAAAAATGCAATATGTTCAAATCTAAATTTGCATGCATGATTTAAACAATTTAACTTTTGGGATAAATGGAAAATTCATTAATTGAACTAATTAAAATGCTTAAATGCCTTAATTACTTATTAAATTGCTAAACCACCATTTTAACTTGCCTATTAAAATGTTTAGCACTTTAATTTGCTGCATATTTAATTTTGTCATGTCATCATGCTTGATTGAATTGCATTTGTATTGATTTGTCTTTGTTATGTCTTGGGGTTACCCATAGACGACGACGTTGCTGAGTACCCCGACACCTCCCAGGATCTTGCCCAGTACCAGGCTACTAAGCCATCAGGCAAGCAGCCCCTCCCCAACTTTCTCATGTGATGCCTATTCCTATCTTGCATGCTTTAGGACTTCCGTTCCGTTGTGTCTTACGATTCCTATTAGAATTGCATAGCCTGCTAGAAGTCCAGTTATTCCTGATATGCCTGCCTATATCCCATGTTTGTTATCCAGTTACTTTTACTAGCATGCTTAGGAGTTGATTGTGGTCTATCACATGTTTAGCTGGTATATCTTAATAATTGAAGACTTGCAATGTGGGAAACACTTTATTAAAGATAAGGCACCGGCGGAAGGCCAGCTATGGTGATTTGTTCTGCTAGTGTCGCCTAGGAAAAACCGTTCTTTTCCGCTTATCCAAGAATGAGCGCCCTACCCACACGTGGGAAGACTTATGGAACCCCCCGCAACTTAGTACCGGATCTGCTATATTGGTTAGGGAGCCACAACTAGTTCGGGTGTTTACCATTTGGAGCATATCACAGAAGAAGCATGATGAGGATGAGTGACGCATATAGGACGCGGTATGATGAGAAGTGGCCACTCATGGTAGTTGGTTCCACCTAGCACTTAGGCGCAAACATTTGGGCCCACAAAGGAGTTTCGGCCGGGCTCTCGACGTGGATCAGTCTCAGATAGGTGGCTCTCTATCCAATGTAGTAGTGAAGGGGAAGGTCGTGTTAAGATACCTAAATGCCTCTGTGGCATGTGGCTGATTGAACGTGTATGGTTACATTTAGGCACCCCTGCAGAGTTAAATCTTTTCGAAAAGCCGAGTCCGCGGTTATGGACGACTTGGGTAATGTGCTGGCTAAAAAGATCATAGACATCACCGTATATCATGAATAGATAAATTGACTAGTAAATAGCCGTATTCAAATAATAACCTGCTAAAACTTGATCAATGTGTGAGTGTCCGGACTTCTTCCTCGTGGGAATATGATACGATGGAGTTGTCTTAGGACGGGTTTTGTTTGGAGAGTAGTTTAGCCCAGTAGTGCAAGCGCTCTCTTCCCTTATTCTATTTAGACGCCAGTTGTAGCGTGTCTTCTGTAGTTGCTAGGTGCTGCTGCTGCAAGTCCACATACAGCCTTTTCAACCCCAATGCATGTGCATCGTACCTTCTTTTACCCTTGTGCGTAAGACTTGCTGAGTACCCCCGTACTCATACCATCGGGTGTCCGGTGCCCGTGTTTTCACCGATGTAGGAGCGATAGTAGAGATCGGCGATCCAGATGGTGGCTACTACGTAGAGTTCGACGTTGACTACGACGAGTAGATCGAGATCCTAGGCGGCAGCCTGAGACCACCGTGGGCGGGTCCCCTCTTTTAGTTTCCGGCCTTTGGCCTTTGATGTAGTCTGTACTCAGATGAATGTTTGCTTCCGCTGTATTCGGGACGTTTGATCCCCTGTGCTATAATAAAAGTACTTTCGAACTATGTTTATATATCTCTTTGTGTCGTACTTGTGCATGTGATGTAATCCAATTGTGGTTCTACTTGGCGAAATGTTATTTCCGCTAAGTGAGGCTTACACACGCCGTCACCGAAAACCCTAGTTCGGGGTCCAATCTGAAGCTGATCCCGGCACTCTACCGAAGGGGAGATCGATCCCGGAGGGCTCTTCATTGACATGCCTTTCTTCGGGATGATTTGTGAGTAGTCTCACCTTGGACTACGGGTCCATGGCAGTAGCTAGTTGGTAGTCTCTCTCTCTTGTGCTTCACGTCTTATGATCTTGTGAGCTGCCTAACATGATCAAGATCGATTATTGTAATGCTATGTGATGTGTTTGCTGGGACCCGATGGATTATGAAGTTATGTTCAGATTGTGCATGATTCTTATATGAGTAATTTATGTTCTTGCATGCTCTCCGATGTGCGTAGTTACTTTGGCCAAGTGATTGTGTGTATCTCCAAGAGAGGGTATTTATGCTAGATAGTGGGTTCATGCCCCCTTTGGTTCCTGGGCACGAGTGACAGAAACGTCTAAGGGCGAGGGTGTGTTGTTGCTACTAAGGGTAAAAAAGCAGTGTTAATGTCTATTTTGATATTAGTATTGCTTACTTCATGCACTTTACTTAATGCAATTTCTATTGCTTGCAACTTAATACCGTTGGGTGACAGGCTGGATAGCGATCCCACGGTGGACTATTTAGACAAAGACGCAGTTGGACTCAACGGTCTTTGTTCCTTGTCGTGATGCCTCCATAAATATTATCGTGTCTTTTTGTCATAGCTAAATTGGGTTTGTGTCATGATCTTGTCAATTGCCTAGCTATAATTCGTTCACCCATCACATGTATATTTTATTTACTTGAGAGACTCCACTAGTGAACCCATGGCCCCCGGTCCATCTTTTTACATTGTTTTCAACCTCATTTACTTGCTTTTAATCATCATTACTCCTCTGGTCACTTTTCATATTTTATCTATTTCATCATACAATTAACCACTTTGTGTTCTGCGAGACCGGAGAGATTGACAACCTCTCCGCCATTGGGGGCAAAGTATTTTGGTTGAGTGTGTGCAGGTCCACGTCTGTTGAAGGTAAAGCACCAGAGATCTTCAACATTCACCTCGTTGTTGATTTCAAAGTCCTACTCGTTCGATAAACCTCGGTTCTTTAATTGAGTGAAAACTGCTACTAGCTACAATTCCGCCTTCGCTTGGGGCACCACCCAACTTATCAATATCCACCATCAAGCAGTTTTCTGGCGCCGTTGCCGGGGACTTTGGAGCTACAGCAAGGGGAGTCTCATACTCTCAATCTCTTCACTTTGTTTTTGTCTTGCTTGCTTTATATCTGGTTTAGTTTATTTTCCTGTTTCAAAATTTTGAAACCCAAAAAAAAATTAGTGTAGTCTTTATTTTCGTTTTGTTAGTATGCTTAGTTATTTACTTGTTCTCAATGGTTAACTTCTTTGAAACTAGATCTTATTGGCAAGGCGGGTTCACAGAGGAACAAAAAGAATATTATAAGGAATACCGCTTGTCTCAAAAAGGGATACACTTATGGAAAATAATAAATCAACTGAACAATTATGCTAGAGACTTGTGCTTTAAATATGACATATCTTATTGTTGTGATGAATCTTCATGCTGCTTGAATTTTGAACACCTTCCTTTCCAATGTGCTTGCAATACTAATGAAACCTTATCATCTTATGCTAAGGGAAACTATGATTTTTATGATGTGGAACAAATTGAAGAATTCGTTGCTTGGAAGGGTGCTTATGAAATTGTTTCTTTGCTTGAAAATGTTGATGATTGTCCTTATAAAACTGAAAGCTTTGCTATATTTAGCTATTGCATGGATAATTACAGAGATGATAATGCTTATATTACTGAATATCTTAAGGGTTTATCTCCCCCAGAAGAAGAGACTAATGCTATCCAGGAGCCTATGGAAGAAGAAATGTCTGAAATTGTAAGCCCATTGGATGAAAAAGAGGAGGAGAGTGACGAACAAAAGGAGGAAGAATGGATCTACCCATGCCCACCTTCTAATGAGAGTAACTCTCTAACTCATACATTATTTGATTGTCCTCCTTGCTCACCAAAGGAGATTGAATGCTATGATCCTATTGATTTGTTTGAAACATCCCTTTTTGATAAAAATGATCTTGCTATATATGATAATCCGTGCTATATTGATAAATCTTAATATAATCCTTTATTAACTCCAACCATTGAGATGCATGATAATGAAGAGTTGTGCTTAGAAAGTCTATATGATAAAGCTCTTGACGATGGTCCTATGTTACTTTATAATAAAAATTATAATGCTATTGAAAGTGGGTTTGATCCCAATATTATTGCGATGGACCGAAATTATGTGCTTGTAGATCATGAAAAGCCTATTTTAAGTGATAATTATATTGTTGAGTTTGTTCATGAAGCTACTGAAAATTATTATGAGAGAGGAAAATATGGTTGTCGGAGTTCTCATGTTACTAAAACACCTCTCTTTATTCTAAAATTTTTGAAGTTGCACTTGCTTTGCCTTCCTATGCTTTATGCTTTATGCTTCATTGATTTATTTTCTTACAAGATGCCTATGCATAGGAAGAGGGTTAGACTTAAATGTATTTTATATTTGCTTCATGATGCTCTCTTGTGCGTTTCAACTCTTATTCTTATGTGAGCATCATTGAAATTATTGCGCCTAGCTAAAAGGCGTTAAAGAAAAGCGCTTGTTGGGAGGCAACCCATCTTTTATTTTCAGTTTACTTTTTGATTTTCTTGAGGCATGAAGTTATTACCTCTGTATCAACTTCATTGTATCTTTTTCTTTTGGTTCTTTGTGCCAAGATTAGCCTCTAATGCATTGAAAGTGTGAGGTATTGTGTTGCTGTCCAAAAACAGATTCTGTGCGCCTGTTGCACGAAAATCCTAAAATCGCCAGAATTTTATATTTTCTGATAATGTTTGACAGCAAGCCTGATGATTTTAGCAATCTTTCGTTAGTTTTATATTTTTTGATTTGAGCTGAAGAAGTGCCTCGAAAAATTCGATCTTTGCAGACTGTTCAGATTTTGACAGATTCTGCTTTTATTTTGCATTTGTCTCTTTACCATCGTCATATGTGATACTCTAGGGGTAGAGTGCCACATTGAGGCATAGTGAACAGTAGATAATGTCTAATTAAGTTGGTTTGCAATTTGTCATGAGTTGAACACATGTGCATTTTAATTTATGAGCACTAACCTCTAATCAAATTATGAGAAGTTTTGTGTGAAGGGAGTTTTTAAGTTCCAAAGGAGAGGAATATGAAGAAATCGAGGATGGATCAAAGCTCAAGCTTGGGGATGTGCCCATGGCACCCCCTCTGAATATCAAGAACTATCAAGAGTCAAAGCTTGGGGATGCCCAAGGCATCCCCTCATCTTCATCGACTATCGTAAGGTCGTCTTCGTTGAACTTCGTTTTTATCACTTTACATATTATGTGCTATGCTTGGAGCGTCTTTTTACTTTGAGTTTTATTTGTTTGTTTTCTGGTCATATCTTTGTTGGATCCTACCTTTATTTTTGTGGGAGAGAGAGACACGCTCCGCTTTTTCGTTTGAATACTCCTTTGCTTCGCTTATATCTTTTTGAGTAAGCTCTCGCTTTTAGCTTTTATCTTGTTTACAGCTGCTAGTTGTTAAGTTAAACTCTCTTGTTCTTCACTTATATTTGTCGGCACTGTGGAAACCAGGGTACCACGGGCCGGCCTGCCAGGGCCCACAAGATTCTTTGGATGATTTTCGCTAAGGACCAGGCTCTCTAAGCCTGGCGAGCTTCGCGAGGATTTCTCTCCTCGCGAAGGGTTTTTCTCCTCGCCAAGGGTTCTTTCCCTTGGCGAGGGATCGCCCCTCGACAAGGCGTCTCCGACGCCGCCCGCAATTCTGCCAAGGACCAAGCTGAAGGGCTTGGCGAGGCTTTTCGCTTCGCGAAGCGCTTTCTTCATGAAGCCATCTCTGCTCCCGCGGCAGAGCGCACATGGGCTCAGCGCCGGGTGCAGAGTGACGCGCGTGCCTACGCGTGATGACGACAACGCTGCAGTTGCCGTTTCCATGTATAAAGCAGTCAACAAAGCGGAGCCAAGCAAAGCGGACAATGAGTATTGCCTCTTTGGTGACAAGGGAACAGTCTGCAGCTACGCTCCAAGGACGACGTCACTGTGGGTCACCTCCCACCTCGGCAAGCGCCAGCCCGCCGTCCAGCTGGTCGGTGCCCCTTTTCAGCTTTGGTGACGCCGTTCCCCTGCCGTGGACCGCGTCCACGAGCTTTACCTTTATGGTAGACCTCACCTTTACGGTGCACCGCGCCTCCTCCTTCGTCGCCATGTGGTAGCCCTTCCCGCCCAAATGTTTGGGCAGAAGAGGCCCAGGGCGCCTATAAAGGGAGGAGGAGCACGCCCAAGCAAGGGGTTCGGTTTTTGGAGTCTAGGAGCCTACCCAAGAACCCTAGATCTGAAGACTAGCAAGTAGCCATTGTTAGCCACCTCGAGCTCGACAAGCTCTCCTTGTACTGTAAACTCTTCAAGCAGTGCAATACATAGAAGCAGGACGTAGGGGTTTTACCTCCACAAGAGGGCCCTGAACCTGGGTAAGACCTTGTGTCAATCTCTGCAGTGTCGTCCGCAGCGAGCCTGACGAGCACCGTCGCCGGAGCACGTTGTGGATTGTTTGACGCCGTGTTCAGCCCCTTACACGATACCTTGGAGACACCCCTAGTTCCTGGGGACAATCTCCGACATTTGGCGTGCCAGGTAGGGGGCTGAGGCGCGTCTTCATCCTCGACACAGCCATGGCCGGTTCTCGTGCCGAACGTCTCGCTCGCCGGACGGCTAGCGCCGCCACCGCTCCCGCAGGCCGCCCGCGTGGCCGCCCGCGTGGGGGCTCTGCTCCGGAGCGCCGCGTCGACCCCGAGCCCCGCGTCGAGCACCCCGACGACGACGACATCGACCACGCTGAGGACGACCTCGGCGAAGAGGAGGCCTCCTCCCTGCCCCCGTCGCGGGACCGTGCTGCCTCCTCGCTGGGCCGCCCTGCGCCCAGCCCGGCGACTGCGCTCCTCATGGCGCAGGAGCTGCTGCAGTACTGCCCCACGCCGGCGGCTCAGGAGGCCTGGCTCAACCGCGTTGCCGAGCTCATCGGCGCCGCTCGCGCCGCGGCACCTGCGCCGTCTCGTTCCCTGGTTCCTTCTGCGCTCGTGGGGGACGTGGCGCACGGCGCACCTCCCGCGCCTCCTCTCCAACCCACACCCGCTCCGGCTCCACCGGTTGCACCGCAACCTGCTCCAGCGGGGGCTCCTCCTCGCGACGGCCGCGCTGCATCGCATGCGTCGTCGCCGCATGACTGCCAGATTGTGCAGCGAGCCCCTGAGGACGCACGCGTGAGCATCGAGCGCGGGCAAGAACGCCGCAACCGCGCCTTCCAGGACATCGCCACCGCCGGGCGCCACCTCCGCGCCACCCTTGCCAACGGCACGGTCACCTACGGCACGACGGCCACGTTCACTCGCAGCCTTCGTCGCGTCGTTTGGCCGGTCAAGTTCAGGCCGGACCTCCCTCCGCACTACGACGGCAAGAACAACCCCCTGGAGTTCCTGCAGCTCTACTCTTTGGCCATCCAGGCCGCCGGGGGCGACGACAAGGTCATGGCGAACTGGTTCCCTATGGCCCTCAAGGACTCTGCGTCCTCATGGCTCACCAACCTTCCCGCCGAGTCCATCAACTCTTGGGAGGAGCTCTGCCGGTGCTTCGTCGCCAACTTCAAGGGCACGTACGAGCGCGGCCTCACCTACAACGACCTCCGCGCCGTGCGTCAGAAGCCCGGCGAGACCCTCCGCAAGTACATCCAGCGCTTCAGCCAAGTGCGCAACAAGATCCCCAACGCCACCGACGCGCAGGTCATTTCGGCCTTTCAGGCTGGGGTCACAGACATGCGGATGCTCGAGAAGCTCGGCATCCACGACAACATCACCACCGTCGTCAAGCTTTTCGACTTGGCGGACAAGTGCGCCAAGGCTGAAGAGGGCCGCTTGTTCGTCAAGAACGAGCCAGGGGACCCCGCCGAGGGGTCCAAGAAGAAGAAATCCTCTGAGAAACGCAAGACTACTGCGGTCCTCGCGGCAGAGCCTGACGCCAAGCAGTCTCGCCAAGCTGCTACTCCAGCCGCAGGACCTGAGAAGAAGGATGATCGCCCTTTCTGCATCTACCACAACAGGCACTCTCACGCCACCGAGGACTGCTTCGACATCAAGAGGCTTCGCGAGGCTCGCGAGGCTCGCGAGGCTCGCGAGGCAAACGGAGGCCGCGGAGGCCGCGGCGGAGGCCGCAGCGGCCGCGGGGGGCGACGCTGGAACAACAACTACAACGACAACTACCAGCAGAACCCCCAGGCCAACGCTGCCCAGCCCGCAAATGACAACCTGCCTGCCGAGGCTGACGAGGGCTACCAGGTACCTCGTGGAGCCGCTTGCATCCTTGGCGGGGCTCAGGCCCCTCGCTCCAACCGCCACTTCAAGCAACTCGCTCGCGAGGTCGCGGCAGCCCTCCCTGGAGTCGAGGCCTCCAGGCCCCTCAAGTGGTCCCAGTGCCCCATTACCTTCGACTCCGGCGATTACCCCAAGTCCACCTCAACCGTTGGCACCATCCCGTTGGTCTGCACCCCCACCATCAACAATATCGCCGTCTCTAAGACGCTCATTGATGGGGGTGCTGGCCTCAATGTCATCTCCGTCGAGACATTAGAGAAGCTGCAGGTGCCCTACGAGCGGCTCATGCCTACCAGGCCCTTCTCGGGAGTGACGGAGGGTCTTATCACCCCCTTGTGGCAGGTGAGGCTCGCCGTCACTTTCGGCACCCAGGCCAACTACCGCACCGAGCTGATCGACTTCGACGTCGCGCACATCGGCCTACCCTACAACGCCATACTCGGTTACCCCGCCCTCGCCAAGTTCATGGCGGTGACCCACCACGCCTACAACCTCGTCAAGCTCCCTGGCTCGGGTGGCACCATTGTCATCCGCGGCGTGGTCTCGGACGCCCTGTACGCTGCGTAGGCGGCCTACAAGGCTGTCGCGGTGGCGTCACCCGCCGACGAGGACGAGGAACCCCTCCCGAGGCCCCCCGCGAAGAAGAAGCAGCTGTTCTCTCAGGAGAAGGCCGCGACAAAACAAGTGTCTCTGGAGGCGAGCGGCTCGGGGGCTTCCGTCACCATCGGCGCTAACCTGCCTCCCAAATAGGAAAGCGCGCTCGTCGCCTTCCTCAGGGCAAACTCTGACATGTTCGCCTGGACACCGTCAGATATGTCCGGAGTACCGAGGGAGGTGATCGAGCACCACTTAGCCGTGTGCCCAAACGCACGCCCCGTCAAGCAAAAAGCGCGGCGCCAGGCGCCAGAGAAGCAAGACTTCATCGTCAAGGAAGTAGACAAGCTGAAGAAGGCCAACATCATCAAGGAAGTGGTCCACCCCACTTGGCTCGCCAATGGTGTGGTCGTCCCCAAGCACACCGGAGGGAGTCGCCTCTGCATCGACTTCACCGACCTCAACAAGGCCTGCCCCAAGGACCCCTATCCCCTCCCGAGGATCGACCAGATCGTAGACTCCACCGCCGGCTGCGCGCTCCTCTGTTTTCTGGATGCCTTCTCTGGTTATCACCAGATCAAGATGGCGAAGGAGGACGAGGAGAAGACAGCATTTCTCACCCCTTGCGGTGTGTTCTGCTACATCTGTATGCCCTTCGGTCTGAAGAACGCTGGCGCCACTTTCCAGCGCCTCATGAGGATCGCCTTGGGAGCTCAAATGGGGAGGAATGCAGAGGCCTACGTCGACGACATCGTCGTCAAAACCCGCGAGAAGGACACGCTCATCCAGGACCTCGAGGAGACCTTTGCCAACCTGCGCAAGGTCAACATCAAGCTGAACCCCGCCAAGTGCGTCTTCGGGGTCCCTTCAGGCAAGCTCCTCGGTTTCCTGGTATCCCACCGCGGCATTGAGGCCAACCCAGACAAGATCAAGGCCATAGAGCAGATGCAGCCCCCTCGTCGCCTTAAGGACATGCAACGCTTAGCGGGATGTATGGCCAGCCTTGGCCGTTTCATCTCCAAGTTCGGTGAGAGGGCGCTGCCATTTTTCAAGATTATGAAGAGGTCCGGTCCTTTCAAGTGGACCCCCGAAGCAGCAAAGGCCTTTGAGGATTTGAAGAAATACCTGGCGAGCCCACCCATCATGGTCGCCCCACGCCCTCGCGAGCCTCTGAAGCTGTACCTTGCAGCCACTCCTCAGACGGCAAGCGCGGTCTTGGTGGCTGAAAGAGAAGAGCCAGTCCTCGCCAAGCAGAACTCCACCTCGCCAAGCCCGGAGCCCCCCGACAAGGAAGCAGCCTCGTCAGGCCCCCAGCCCCAAGAAAACCTCGCCAAGGACTCCACCGAGCCTGAGGAGCCAGCCGCTACCTTACCAACAACTGCCCTCGTCGAGCACCCTGTGTACTTCGTCAGCACAGTGCTGCGGGATGCTCGCGAGCGCTATCCCATGCAGCAAAAGCTCCTCTTCTCGCTCCTCATCGCCTCCAGGAAGCTGCGCCACTACTTCCAGGGTCACCCCATCAAGGTGGTCACCTCATATCCCCTGGAGCAGGTTCTGCGCAACCCGAACGTGACAGATCGCGTCGCAGGCTGGGGCATTGAGCTACAACCTTTCGAGCTGGAGTTTGACACCACCAGGGTCATCAAGGGCAGAGTGCTGGCTGATTTCATGGCCGAGTGGACGGACACGCGCAAAGACGAAGAGCTCCCAGAAGAGGAGGTTACAGCCTCAGGAGGAACGACGCCAAGCCACTGGACCATGCACTTCGACGGTGCCTTTGCGGCCAGGAGTGCAGGGGCTGGCGCCGTTCTCACCTCACCAACAGGCGACAAGCTCTACTACGCCGTCCAACTGTGCTTTAAGGACAGCGACAAGGTCTCCAACAACATCGCTGAGTATTAAGGCCTCCTCGCCAGGCTCAAAGCCGCCATCGCCCTCGGCATCAAGTACATCCTCATCAAGGGCGACTCCCAGCTCCTCGTCAACTTCTCCAACAAAAGCTACACGCCTAAGGACACCTACATGGTGGCCTACCTTGAAGAGGTACGCAGGCTGGAAAAACACTTCAGGGGCATGGAGCTTAAGCACATCCCACGGGCAGAAAACCAAGAGGCAGATGAGATTGCTCGGCGAGCAGCAAGAAGAGAAGCCCAGAAGCCTGGAGTGTTCGAGGAGAGGCTCACCAAGGCCTCAGTCAAGAAACCTGTGGTCAACTTCAGCATCGACGAGGAGCTCCCACCTGCCCCACCGAGCGGAGCACCAAACTGTGGGTTGCCCTCGGGCGATCGCTTGCTGCTGACTCTAGTACGACAAGACACTGGTTGGATCGACGAGATCAAGAACTACCTGCAGAACCGAGCCCTCCCCGAAGATGATGCAGAGGCCGAGAGAATTGCTCGCCAGGCCAAGTCCTACTGCCTTCACGACGGAGACTTGTACCGCAAGTGACCCAATGGGGTTGCGTTGCGGTGTGTCCCTGCCGAGGAGGGCCGCCAGCTCATCAACGACATACACAGCGGCGAGTGCGGCCACCACTCTTCCTCGCGCACCATCGCAGGCAAGGTTTTCTGGAGTGGTTTCTACTGGCCCTCAGTGCTTCAAGATGCTGCCGAAATCGTCCAAACCTGCGACGCATGTCAATTCCACGCCAAGCAAATCCACCAGCCTGCGCAAGGACTCCAGACGATCCCGCTCTCCTGGCCGTTCGCGGTCTGGGGCTGGACCTGCTGGGACCCTTCCCGCGAGCGCTCGGGGGCTACCGCTACCTCTACGTCGCCATCGACAAATTCACCAAGTGGCCTGAGGTGGAGCCTGTGCGCACCATTCCGGCGAAGTCGGCGGTAAAATTCATAAGGAGCCTGGTCTGCCGTTTCGGCGTGCCCAACCGCATCATCACCGACAACGGCTCACAATTCATCAGTGGCGCCTTCAAGTCCTACTGCGGCAGCATCGGTGCCAAATCTGCTACGCCTCGGTGGCCCATCCACGAAGCAACGGGCAGGCCGAACGAGCCAACGCCGAGGTGCTCAAGGGCCTCAAGACGAGAAGCTTCAACCGCCTCAAGGCCAGCGGCAAGCATTGATCGATGAGCTCCCCTCGGTGCTCTGGTCCATCCGCACCACGCAACAAAGCCAACTGGTGAGACGCCGTTCTCCCTTGTCTATGGCGCTGAAGCCGTCCTCCCAGCGAGATCACTCATGGCTCTCCGCGAGTCTTGGCTTTCAAGGAGGCTGAGGTGGACGAACTCCGCAACGACGACCTACTGCTGCTTGAAGGGCTCCGCCGCAATGCGGCCCTGAGAGCAGCAAGGTATCAGCAAGACCTCCGTCGCTATCACAGCTGCCACATCCGCCCACGCACTCTCGAAGCAGGAGACCTTGTCCTGAGGAGAGTCCTCTCCAGGGCAGGCCTCCACAAGCTCTCACCGATGTGGGAAGGCCCCTACAGAGTCGTGCACATCGCCAGGCCTGGCTCAGCGCGGCTCGAGACGGAGGACGGCATCCCTGTCGCCAACCCCTGGAACATCCAGCACCTATGCAAGTTCTACCCCTGATCGCCCTCGGCGAGCAATTTTTTGCATCAAGGGAGAGCCACGCGCTATCACCCTCCACGAGGAAAAATTTCGGGCTCCCCTCTCTACTACACGTTGCCGCGGCCGTTCGAGAAGACTCCCAAGCCACCAAGCCTCGGCAGGGTAACCTCTTTAGGCACCATGTCTTGGCGAGGTGGATCCCCATGCCGGTCATGGTGGAACGCAGGCTAAAAAGCCACCCCCGCATAGGGGCCCCCTGAGCTCTCTCTACATGCGTCCGCCTCGGGCACGCCCCTCGAGAGTCTCAGCCACAGAATGTGGACCCCATGCCAAGAGCATGGTGGATTTTTTGTGCTTCTGGCCAGCCCAGTGTAATGAGCCTATGTTTCAGGCCAAATTGAACCTTTGCGCATCGCGCCAGCATATTTTGTCGCTTCGGTGTTCTTTGCTTCGGTGTTATTCGCTTTTCTTTCTCGCTCGTATGATCCCTCCTGTGTATCTCACGAGCGGGGGCTAGCAGGGTGCCATGCCACGGGAGCATCCCGGCAGCGCCTAAAACCCAAGGGATCCGAGCTCTGAACTTGCGGGTCAGCTCTCATGCATGTCAACTCCCAAGGAGCTCTGAACTCATGGGTCAGCTCCCGCGCACGTCAACTCACCAAGGATCACCAAAACCTTGGTGCCTGTTTCTCCTCGCGAGACACACATGAAGGAACCTACGAGCACCATAAGATTCCTTAGCTATCTATTGCTTGTGGGTATGCCTATTTCTCTAAGTGCAGGAAACAGGCTCTCCAAGCCTTAGGCACCCTCTCCAAGGCAACAACGCCTCGCCAGGGAACCAACACCCTCTCAGGGCGGAACCGCCTCGTCAAGCTAAGTACAAGAACTTGTAGAATTTCCTCTTGCTGGTTTTTGCCCCTCGAGTCTCTTTTCTCTCTCCCACGCCTCATGGGCTGCTTGCACGTCAAGGGGAGCCCCAAGCATCGCGCTTCGCGGAACTCTCACTTCTCGAGGGCCTCACGCACCCCCAGGACTTGTGGAGCACTGACTCGCACATACCGAAGCGGCGGTGGTGTAGCGCTAAGAGAGGGTCCTAAGACGTAGAGCGAAAAAGACATGAAGGGAAAAGACAAAGCCACCCAAGGGGCATTCACAAGCACGTTCCAAAGCTAAAAGCAAGTTTTACAAAAGTTATTACAATCAAAATGCCACGATAATGTGCCTCATGCGCGACCAGCTACAGCAGGAGTTCAGGCCGTCGCGCCTCCCGAGGTCCCCGCTCCATGAGCGCCTCCCTCGCCGTCGCCTTCATCTTCATCGACCAAGACTTGGTCGTACTTCTTGGCGAGCACCTCAGCGGCCTCCCCCGCTTTGCTGCGGATCTCGACCGGCTCCATCACGGCCTCGAGGTTGAACGAGGGCCAGAGCTTCAGAAGGTTGCTGAAGACGCGGCTGATGGCTAGGACGAGGAGATCGCGGCTCTCCGCCACAACGCGCTCGTCGAAGCGCTTCGCGACCTTTTCAATCTCCTCGAGGAATTGCCCGAAGAATTGCGTGTGCGCTGCCTCGTCGTGATCCCTCCGGAGGGAAGGTGGGGGACCTCGATCCTCAAGTCGTCCCCGATGGCGTTCGCGCGGCGAACCAACTCGTGGAGCATGAGCTGGCGCTGGCGCGTCATGGCCCGGTTGTGCCGGCGGAGTCCTGCGCTTGCTCTGCGCGGTCCGCGGCCGGCCCCACCTGTTGCTGGAGGTCGCTCAGGTCAGCCTTCAGGGCGGCAATCTCCTTCTCCGCGCGAGCCAGCGCCTCCTGGGCGTGCTGAAGGCGGGGGTCAATGCCCTCTCCGACTCCTCGAGCCCCTCGATCTGATGCAGGAACTCGTTGCGTTTCATCGTGAAGCGTTCTTCCTGCTTCGTGGCCTTGGCGTCATAGTCATTGGCGAGGCTCTCGCGGATGCGCTCAACCCTGGCGTCGGCCTCCTCCTGGGTCCTTTTCTGCTTCATCGCGAGGTCAGCGTTGGCCTTGTCGTGGCGCTCCTTGCGGGTGGCCTCGCTCCTGGCCACTGAGTTCTCACGCTCCTGCAGCAGCCCCTCGCGGGTGGCCTGCTCCTCCTCCAGAGAGTGGACCTGTTCCTCGCGCCGATCCAGCTCTTTCTCCCGAGGGAGAGCTCTTCCTCGCGTTTCTTCAGCTCGATCTCGCGAGGCGTTAGCTGCCCCTCGCGGGCGTCTAGCTGCTCGCGCAGCTCCNCTCGGATCGTTGGCGAACTTCTCTTCGCGCGCCGCCAGCTCCTGGTGCTTGCCGGTGGTGTCCGACTCCAGCGCCACCCGGGCAGCATCCAGCTGGTCCATGACCTCGGCCGCCTCCCGCTTGACGCTGTCGCGGGTCTCCTTCGCGAAGCGCATCGCTTCTTCGCGCGCCGTCTTTGCCGCCGCGTCCTGCCGGCGGCACATTTCCACCCGCTCGTGGAGAAGGGCCCAGGCGTCGGCAAGCCTCGTCCGCTCCTTCTCCCTGGCGAGATCTTCCTTGGCGAGCTGCGCCGCCAGCTCGTCAAGTGCCTGCCGCGATTGGCGGAAGACAACGTCGCGGCGAACCGCGCGAGGGCGCGGCTCGCCCAGCACCAAGACCCCTGCATCCTTGTGGGGCGCGGAGGCCTCGACGCTTGTCGAGGCGCCTAGGGCATCCTGCCCCGAACTTGTAGCGGCCCCCGCCGCGGCATGGGGGCTCGTGGGGGCGTCTCCCTCGCCGCCCGCATCGAGAGCCCTCAGGGGGCTGGGCGTCTCCTCGCCCCTGGCCCCGTCGCTCGGGGGCTCCAGAGGCTTCTCTGCCTCCCGCTCTTCAGGGGCGCTCCCCGCCCCCTCCGTGGTGGCCGCGTCTGCCGTGGCCGCGGGAGTACCTGCCCTCCTTGTGGAAGCCTCCCTTGCCGCTGGGGGCGACTCCGCGATGATCTCTTCGTCCACCTCCTCTTCTTCCGCGCGGTGCTCCGCCGCGGGAGGAGTAGCCGCCCGAGTAGGTGGAGGCGTCGCCAGCTCGATCACCTCCTCCACGCGGTGCTCAACCGCGGGGGGAAAGGCAGCCCTAGCTGGAGGCGACGCCGCCTCTTCAATCATCACCACCTCCACGCGGTGCTCACCCGCGAGAGGAGCTGACTCCTGCTGCTGCCCGACAGCCGCTTGCTGAGGCTCGTCAGCCATATGCTGCAGCTCGACGGCCGCCTGCTGCGACTCATCGGCCACAGGTGTCTCGGCGGTGCAGGCGATCTCCCCGAGCTTGCGGAGTCGCCGCTTTTTCGGCGCCACGGGTACACTGAAAAACACAGCCAAGCAAAAATCCTTCAGGAGGGGATTCACAGAAGCAAATGCTAAAAGGAAAGGAAAGAGCCAAACTCACTCGTCGACCGCTCTCCACACCCTCTTCTTCCCCTTTGGCGGCTGGAGAGTGCTCGCTCCGGCCTGCTCGTGGGGCGCCGCTACCTTTTCGTGAGGAGCCCCCCTCGAGGCAACCCCAGCGTCACTGACGTGGACCTTGGTGTGAGGCTCGCGGAGTCCTCCCCCGCTGCTGTCCTCCCCCTCTGCGGGGCGCTGGGAGCGAACCACGTGGAAGGCGCCCCCGTCGTCGCTGGAAGAGATCTCCTGGAGGTCCTCGCCGGGCGGCGCGTTCTTTGAGCCTGCGTCGCCCCTCGAGGGGTCGGCACCCCTTGAAGCCTCGTCCTCCTCGGACGCTTCGTCCTCGTCTGGCTCCAGCGCGTCGCCCTCCTGCTCCTGTTCCGCCGCCCACGGGTTGCGGCGGGGCCCAACGAGCCTCGCGGGCTTGATACCCCATTCGTCGAAGTGGGGCAGGAGCTTGCGGGCTTCGCGTACTCGCTCCTCCGTGTAGGCGAACAGCGGCAAGGCGTCGTCGTTGCTTGGGGCTGGAATGGACGTCGTGGCGAAGAGGACTTTCATGATCCGCTTCATCTCGTCCGAAGTGAAGTCGCCAGGGCTGAGGCGCATCCTGTCGTCCGGGCCCGAATAGGTCCACATCGGCTTCGAGTGCCACTGGAGACGAGCAATGCAGCGCGAAACGAAGTCCATCGCCACCATCCGGCCGGTGAGCCCGGCCTCGCGGAGCACCTGTATGCGCTCGTATACTGCCTCAAGCTTGGGACCCTCAAATTCACCGCTCGCCCAACGCGCCCACTTCCTCGGGGGCGCCACGGGAACCTCCAGGTGGCGGTTCGACGACTTGGTGCCGACGAAAACCCACTTCTCGCGGAACTTCTCCACTTTCTTCGTCACCTCGGTGATGGCGTTCTCACCCTGCCATGCGATGGGGATGTACCCTTCACTCCTGGCAGCAGCGATACGGAAGGAGACGCATCCAAATCGTTCGTTCGACTTGGTGCTCCGGAGGGAGTAGAAGCTCCGGAAGAGCGCCACCGAGGGGCGGACACCAACATACGCCTCGCAGAGGTAGGCGAAGATGGCGAGAATGAGCACGGAGTTTGGGTGGAGATGGAGCAGCTGGATTCGGTATGCCTCAAGGACCCCTAGAAGAAAACTGGAGAAAGGAGGAACGAAGCCGGCAAATAGTGTGTGGAAGAAGATGGGGTGGAACCCCGCGCCGACCCTGCTGCTGCCGGGCGCTATGTTGGTGGCACCGAGCTCGTGGGTGTTGGAGGCCACCAGGAGCCGCACCTTGGAAACCGTCGCCGCGCTGATAAGGGACTCGGGCATTGTCCCCTGGGGCGCGGCGTCCCGCGCCGCCGCCGGCGCTGCGTCCCGCGCCGCCGCCGCTGACGAGCTCGCCTGAGCGGTGGCCTTGCCCTTCAAGTCGGTGGCTGCTCTCTTGGGGGCCATGGTCGCCGGAGAGGAAGAAGAGTGCTCTGGAGATTGGAGTTCTCTGGAGAGTTTGGAGGCGTGGGGAGAAGTGTGCGGAGGAGTTACAGGAGAAGTAACGGGCGCCGCCTGCGCGCCCAGGCTTTATTGACCAGCACTCGAGTCGTGGCGGGCCCCACCACGTCGCCCGTTGGAGCCGGGGAGGTCGTGGCCGCGGGCGCAATCGCTGCGTGACACGTGTCGCGGCCCTGCCAGGCATCTTTGGCCCCTCGACGCTTCGCCTTCGTCCATGGGCCTCGGCGTGCCCATCGCGGGCCCGGGGGCTACTGTCGGCACAGTGGAAACCAGGGTACCACGGGCCGGCCTGCCAGGGCCCGCAAGATTCTCTGGATGATTTTCGCTAAGGACCAGGCTCTCCAAGCCTGGCGAGCTTTGCGAGGATTTCTCTCCTCGCGAAGGGTTCTCCTCGCCAAGGGTTCTTTCCCTTGGCGAGGGATCGCTATTCGACAAGGCATCTCCGACGCCGCCCGCAATTCTGCCAAGGACCAAGCTGAAGGGCTTGGCGAGGCTTTTCGCCTCGCGAAGCGCTTTCTTCATGAAGCCTTCTCTGCTCCCGCGGCAGAGCGCACATGGGCTCAGCACCGGGTGCAGAGTGACGCGCGTGCCTACGCGCGATGACGACAACGCCGCAGTTGCCGTTTCCATTTATAAAGCAGTCAACAAAGCGGAGCCAAGCAAAGCGGACAACGAGTATTGCCTCTTTGGTGACAAGGGAACAGTCTGCAGCTACGCTCCAAGGACGACGTCACCGTGGGTCACCTCCCACCTCGGCAAGCGCCAGCCCGCTGTCCAGCTGGTCGGTGCCCCTTTTCAGCTTTGGTGACGCCGTTCCCCTGCCGTGGACCGCGTCCACGAGCTTTACCTTTATGGTAGACCTCACCTTTACGGTGCACCGCGCCTCCTCCTTCGTCGCCATGTGGTAGCCCTTCCCGCCCAAATGTTTGGGCAGAAGAGGCCCAGGGCGCCTATAAAAGGAGGAGGAGCACGCCCAAGCAAGGGGTTCGACTCTGGACTAGGTTCGGTTTTTGGAGTCCAGGAGCCTGCTCAAAAACCCTAGATCTAAAGACCAGCAAGTAGCCATTGTTAGCCACCTTGAGCTCGACAAGCTCTCTCCTTGTACTGAAAACTCTCCAAGCAGTGCAATACACCATAGCAGGACATAGGGGTTTTACCTCCACAAGAGGGCCCTGAACCTGGGTAATACCTTGTATCAATCTCTGCAGTGTCGTCCGCAGCGAGCCTGACGAGCACCGTCGCCGGAGCACGTTGTGGATTGTTTGATTCCGTGTTCAGCCCCTTACACGATACCTTGGAGACACCCCTAGTTCCTGGGGCCAATCTCCGACAACGGGGCATGAAGCTTTCAACCCATACTTTGTGAAGCACACTACTCATATTTGGTTTCACTTTAAACTTTAACCATTCAAGATGTTATGATGGGGGTAATGAGAGCTTGACACCAATGAATACCACATTGCAAACATTAACTTAAGTAGAAGCATTTGGAAGTTAGATGAAACTTATTCATGTTTTACCTCTAGTCATTTATATATCTTTCCAAAGTGTCCACCTTTTATATTCAGATTTACAAGAGTACTCTATGACCATCATAGGATGTTTTTACTTTTCATTATGCATACATTTGGTCCATAGTACTTTCTTCTATGTTGCACTTTGTGAATTATCATTAAACATCCTTACATTGAATATTTGATATCACTTCACAATCTATCTTGCATATTGCTACTCCTTTGTAGAATGAATCATTTGACTTTATGTAGCAATAGTAATCATCTTTCATATCCATTGATAATCTTAAAATGCAAAGTCCATGTTAGTTTTATCACCTTCGTACTCGAGGATGAGTATAGGTTAAGCTTGGGGATGTTGATGCATGTAAAATGCATAAATGAACTTTGCATTATAATACTCATATTTCAATCATATTTGCATCATATAAGGGTTATATCATTGTTTTATAATGATTTTGGGATGATTTCACAGTTTTCCTATTTTTCTGGAATTAACCCTGCACGGGCAGAAAACCCTATTTTCTATATTTTGATGTTTCAGGGACCCAAACGACGACCAATTGACCTGAAAATTTATGAGGATCATTTTTTTGGAAGGAAGAAAGCGTAGGAGCGAAGGAAGCGAACAAATGAAGACCCGAGGGCCAAAAGAGGTGGGCCCATGCGGCCAAATTCCTTGGGCGCGTGGGACCCCCCATCTTGGGCCTCGTGGCTCCGATGCCGTCCGTTTTCATCTCCGTGACTTCGTCTTGACCTAAAACTGACTATAAAAATAGTCCCCCGAGGAGTTTCGGGAGGAGGCCACCGGAAAAGATCGGAGGGGGGAAACGCCGCCGGAATCACCTCCGGAGGGCTCCACCCCCCCCCCCCCCCCCCCCTCCGGCATGTTCATCATCAACATCTACAGCAAGATCATCTCCATCTCTCCACTGTAAACTCTTGGCAAACATGATGTATGATGCAATATACTATTCCATTTATCTATTGTGTCTCCCCATCTATGTTTGAGAAGTGATTGGTTCATGGTACTAGTGAAATAGTTCATTGTTTGGTTGCATACAAGTTTTGTTATCTTTTATGATTGTCTTTATGTACAATATATGAGTGCACGCATATGTTGGGGAATGCATGTAAGGTGATCACCGGTAATGTAATGGAGTGAGGGAGACTTGGGAGGACATGTAAACCTGAGACCGAGTCATGAAGTTACTTTATTGGGGGATATACATAGGGGACCTTAGAACTTAAGGCTATGGTGGGACTTTTATGTCTTAATAAATCTTATGCAGTCATTTACTTGGCCATAAGAACCATCATAAGGGGTTTTAGTTCATTCACTTGGCTACACCTATTTATGGCTCCTTCCTAGAAGAAATAATTAAGACTGAAACATGTGCTTCACTAATTGTGACAACCACACGAATGAAATAACAATTGCTAGAACATTTGCTCCCTTGAGATATTTGCTACTTGCTACTTTGAGAAACTTGCTTGAGAAAACTGCTGAGAGAAACTTGCTCTAAGAAACTTGCGTTCGAAGCTTGAGTGAGAAACTTGTTAGTAGATAAACCCATTCCACATCACTTGCTTTCATTAGTTAGTTCCTTTCATATTTCAACTTATTGCCTTGCACAAACGGCCATATAAGAGGGTTATAGGGCTTTAGAGAATAGATAGTTTACCTTCAGCTCCTTGTGGGTTCGACACTCAAATACTTATCGAATTGTGCTACAGTGATTCCTTGCTCCTGGGGATTATCAGTCGCCTCGACTCGGGTGTAGGTATGGCAGAAGTGCAGGTGCACCACGCGTAGTCAGCTACAGCGACAACAACTTGGGTGGGGATGTCGACTCGCGCAAGAGTACGTCTGGCACGCTGTTCTTTCTGGGGAGCAGCCCAGTGACCTGGCAGTCCCAGAAGCAGAAGATCATGGCTATCTCGAGCTGCGAGTCGGAGTACGTGGCTGCTGCCATGGCTGCTTGCCAGGGGATCTGGCTCTCTCGGCTGCTGACCGAGTTCAGTAGCGGCGAAGCTGAGCAGGTGGTGCTCAAGGTCGACAACAAGTCGGTAATCGCGCTCGCCAAGTATCCCGTCTTCCACGAGCGCTCAAAACTCATCGAGTTGAAGTACCACTTCATTCGACACTGCGTGGAGGCGAAGAAGGTCGAGTTGGAGTTTGTGCCCACCGAACATCAACTCGCGGACATGTTGAACAAGCCACTTGGACGAGTTCGCCTGGCAGAGCTGTGCTTAAGGATCGGCATGGTGGAGGTGTCGCCGAAACTCAAGCCTAGGGAGTGATTGTTGGAATAGGCTTGTGTTCTGGGAAGACTCGAAGGAGTCGACGGTATGTCGGGTCCAAGGGACCCGGGCCAGTGTGCCGACTCGGGGAGTGTCCCGGGTCGAGTCGTCGAGTCGGAGCCTGTTCTGACTTGACAGTAGTTGTAACCGGGACTCGAGTTGTCTTCGGGTCCGCCAGGTGCACTGTATAGATGGTAAAGATTAGGTAGATAGGACGTGCTAGACGTCACCTACAGTGTAGACGAGTCTGTGGCGTCATCCACAGTGAATTCTTGTCATGACGTCGTCAACAGTGGTGGTATGGCATGACCTAGTGTAGGCTCCAGGAATGTCATGTCAGTTGACCTTGTAGCTATGGCTTACCCCGGCCCCTATTTAAAGGGAAGAATAGAGAAGAGAAAAATGAGTCAAACATTGTAGTCCACACAAACACACCTCCCCTTCACTCTCTCCCGGTGCTCTCCTCTCTCGCTCTCTCTCACTCTTGCGATTCGCATTAGGGCCAACAATCTTCAAGATTTTGAGTACATACTGGGCACTTCCCACTAGACCCGACGTGGCAGTTCACTAAGATGGATTTGTACAAATTAGAAATCATAGAAGCACACGTCTAATTATTTTCTCGGATACCGCTCATTCCTAAGGTTTACTCCATTAGCATGGAAGCTGGCATTTTTTTCTTGACTCCAGGTGCTATAAGGCTTTCTGTTGGCATCTAGTGGACATATATAGAGATCAAAACTAGCCATGAGCAAATAATGCCTCACCTGCAGCATCCGAAAAAAATTAGGTCTTGTTTTAACTTTTAGGCAAAAGTGATGCTATCAACGGTATTTGTTTTAGGGCTCGTTGAGCAATTTCTTGTTGGGAATATAAAAATCCAATTCATCTTAGCAAACGTACGACATCACCGACCCACATATGAATACGTACCCGCACAGTTTAGAAAATTTTCTATAGATACTATTTGTTTCATAATTTATTACGTGATTATCTGAAATACTCTTAGAAATGTTCAGCCCAAGATATCTATGGTAACTCAGTGAAAAAAATATCCTGAAAAAGCTGTTCTGATAAACACTGCCAACAAACTATATAGGGACCAATCCTACATTGACCGATAAATAAACCAACATGACAATAAATGCCTTTAGTTTGATCTTTCCAAGTTTATTTTCGTAGGCTTCTTACGGTGAACTAGTTACAACAAGAAAGTTATACAGGAAAATTTTAGATGAAACTTCTGACGAAATATGGCAATTTCAGATTCTCAGTCAAACGATTAAAATGCTAGATTATGAATTTCTAGTAAGTTTTCGAGATACTTTTATAGATTCTTGAAGTTTCGTAACGGTGATAGGTGAAATTGTGTTCCCTAATTAAGCCATAACAATAAACGTTGTGCGGTATATTATGTCAGCACTGTGGCCACTTTTCAACAACACAGAGGACAATAAGGGCCTGATAAGTAACAGTTCAAATTACCGGCTCAAGCAAATAATTTAACATTATCGTGGTATTTGAACACATAGTTCCCAATTTCTCTTTGCATTTGTCCGCAAGCCAATTGAGACTGGATAGTTCCAATTATAAAAGAAAAGTTCAGCCCTATCATTGCACATTCATGCTACAGAATTATGTTAAGTTCAGCCCTGTGATTTCTTAAAGACAATTCCAAGCTATTTTCTAAAATTACATTCGCCATGACACTCAGCCATATTCTAAAATTCTAACTTTGCGACCACTGTCGGCCATGGGAGAAGCTATATAGACACTAAAGAATTAACCCTATTGTACACCAACTCCATTTCAGTGAGCTTCGTCGCACCACAACTAGGGTATGCTCCAGCATTATTCATTCCTATGGACAAGCAATTTGGACATACTGAGGTTTCAGTTGAGCGCTACGGGATGGTTCAAACTTATTTTCCCATCACCACTCATTCTTAATGTTTTCCACAATTCAAACGATGTTGGAGGATTTTCTCTCCATATAAAAAGTGGGATTGTACTTGATTATACAGGATGGTTCAACTTGTTTTCCCAATGCCAATCATTCCTAAGGTTTCTCACACGTCAAATACTGTTGAGCTTTTCTCCCCAAAGATGCAACCTTGCAGGAGAAGTGATGGAAAGTCCAACAGATGATAAGGAACAAAAAAAATCTACAGCTCTCTCTACTTCACTACATGGTCTATGTCACTCAATGCTTAGGTAGCCGGATACATAGAGGGTATATGTAGAGGGGAGAAGATATGACCCGCTTGTTAGGTGGTGCATTGTTATCCCATTATTACTCGTCCACTAGCAGCTATATGTAGAGAGAAAAGGACAATTGAATAAAACTGAACTCTTAGTTCGTTAATTTATTTTCGATAAGGGACATTTTATTACTTATAGAATATTAAGCATTACACTCGGCCTGCACACATCCACAAGCACCCGACATTGTCATAAAAAGAAAACACAGACAGAGTACAAGTATAACTATCAAAACGCCTATAGAGGTGGATGACCAATCCGAAATCACTAGGTCATCCATGTCGGATGAAAATATCCCTTACCATGTGCTCTAGTTGGGCAGACACCTCCATAAAAATATCTTGATATTTCACACATTATAATGTGGACCACGAACAGAGCAAACTTATGATTCGGTATATTACCTGCATAAAAGAAGAATTTGTATCATTAAAAACCTTGTCATTTCTATAAATCCAGAGTGACCATATTATTACGGCTACGCTCCCACCCAAATAATAGTTCTATCCTTTTGACCAACACCATGTAGCAAGTTGCCAAAAATATTTGTAATTGAACATGGTGGATATAAGTTAGAACCTATTTAGATGACTGACCAAATAGAACAAGCCAACTTGCATTGGAATAATAAGTGTTTAATCGTCTCCTCATGTGGCCAAAATCACATTTTGTATGCCAGTTGTGTTTGGCAAGATTATCTTTGAAAATAATCCCTTTATGAAGATATCACGCACATATTTTCAGCTTTAGTGGTAGGTATCTTCACATTCCATATTTTCTTATTGTCATCGACCACCACATCTCGGAGTGAACCAATGCTCTATACATGGAACCTACGCAGAACTTTCCATTCGTATGTAGATTCCAACGAAATTCATCGGACCCTTGCGACAACTAAACCAAAGTCAGCTGTCCTAATAGGGCATTCCACATCGCAAGGTGCGGTCCAATTAGACTTCGTCTGGACGTCACATTTTGGGGTGAAGACTACATAACTGTAGCTATTATATCGCTCTTATGACAAACAATATTATCTAGAGCTGGATATTGTTCTCGGACAGTGGGGTTACCTAACCATTGATCCTCCCAGCAACGAATTTCTGTTCCATCCTTATTTTTAAAAGCATCAAAGCGAAAGAAGTGTTTCTTTGTCGCCATGAGGCCCGTCAGAAGTGTGAGTCACCAGGTTTCCAATATACCTGTGACATAGATTTTGTGCCAATGTATTTTCTTTTGAGAAGCATTTGCCAAAACCCATGTTCGGTGAGTAACTCACAAATCCACTTACCGAGGTGGGCTGTGTTTTTTACCTGAAGGTCATGAATACCCAACCCTCCTTGGTCTTTCGGATGGCATATGACATCCCATCTAGCCAGTCGATGTTTCTTTTTTTTGCTATTCCCTTGAGAAAAGAATCTTGATCGGAAATGATTCAATTTCTTTAAGACTCCTTTTGGTAACTGGACGAATGATACATACACATTACCATATTATTTAGGGGTGAATTTATGAGGACCAATCTCCGACCAAGGGATAGTAGCTTTCCTTTTCAGCTACCAATCCTGTCTTGCAGACGAATTTCGACATTTTCCATTCGACATTTGCCAATCTCCTATAGTGTATTGGTATACCGAGATACCTAACAAGGAATTGACCCTGCGCACATCCGAATAATTTGTCATATTGTGCACCTGCATCCTAAGCCTCACCAAAGCAAAACAATTCACTTTTGTGGAAGTTGATTTTTAACCCTGATAGTTGCTCGAACACTGATAAAATTAGTTTCATATTCCGAGCATTTTCAAGGTCATGTTCCATAAAAAGGATTGTATCATCTCACAATCTGGAGGATAGAAAGCCCACCTTCGACGAGGTGTGGGATAACTCTCTCAAATTGGTTGTCGAGTTTTGCACGCTTGATCATAATGGCTAGCATATCAGCCACTATGTTAAATAGTACTGGCGATAAGGGTGCACCTTGTCTTAATCCTTTTTTTGGTTGGAAATAATGGCCAATGTCATTATTGACTATAATAAAATTATGGACCCGAGCGCGCCACTCCTCTGAGAACCCTTCCAAATCTTGCTTTTATAAGTAAGCTGAACCGGGTAAGTGGTTCCTCCAACATAGTTTAAACTAGAAGATGCCCCGCGCGTTGCAGCGGGAATCTATTTAGAAACATATATTTTAAATAAAATGGACATTAAGTTTTCTATACGAATATGCAAAATTTAGTTTGTGATAGTCGAGGTACTAAATCTATTCACACAAATATGTGTGTATTAAAAATGTATTGGGCCTTCCCTATTGTTTTTGTGTAAAAAAAGAGGTACTAACTTTATTCACACAATATATGTGTATTAAAAATTATTAGCATCTACAATTGAATAAATAAAAAGATTTATAATGTGGATTTTGCATATAAATATTAATAAATATTAGTGGAGATTACATGGACAATTGATAGGCCAAGAAAGTGGATGATGTGGATAGCTTGTATGTTGAGATAGAAAATCATAAATAAACTTAGTGGGGTTTTGCTTTATAAGAGGTATAGATATACTCAGATGCCCTGATGATTGTAATTTTAATTATGAAAGTATCTTAGATAAATCTCCATTAAAACCGTGGAATGTCTTGTTTGTTTAGGTTGTGTGTATTTATAGAGCATTATCCCAGTGGCACAAAGATCTTAAAGTCTGATTGCGTAGCAGTTTTTTGCTGACATAAAGTTTTTGGCTGACAATCATGTCATCTCCATTTTATCATCTAAGAGCCTGGAGGGCTTCTGCAAAATGGTATTACGACAATATAAAAGAATCAACTATGAGGCCGACAAGGCTACCTATGTACTGTGTCCGTATGCTTGGAGGCGGCTTAGTGAGGATTTTATTTTTAGTAGTACTGCGGCTTGTGCACCGGTTTCAGTTAACTCTAATTGTAAATATGTGGTTGATTAATATCATATTCTTCCTTTAAAAATAATTAAATTTTAGGAGTGTATATTTTGTGCAATTGGATGTATTCTCATCTATTTTTTGCACTTTCCCATCTGAGTGATGCCTAGATCTGTAAAAGGGAGAGGGTTTCTGCCAATCTCGTTTTTTATTAAGATGTATCTATTTTGAATAGAACCGAGTAAAAATTGCATTTAGTTATATTGTCTCTAAGCTCATAACTTGTCGCATGATAGTTTTTATTTTGGATAAGCACAATGTTAATTAACTAAGTGATGGGCGTGACATTATAATTGGGGTGAATAATATATCAGTGTTTCCAGTTTTATGAGCACATAATTTTGTTCAGGATCCATTGCTGAGCATGGGCATTTAGCTAGTACATCAGAAAAAGAGGGTCTAAAGTTTTTAAAATGGATAATCTAGACGATATGATAAGGGGTGGCCCGATCTTCTCTGTGAGCGGTGGTAGATGGTTGATGATGGAAGATAACTTGCGAGATTCCGACGAACTCTCCGGCTGCTCCCCTGTTGCCAATGCAACAGCTCTTCAACCCAGTGGATATTCGCGACGCCTCACACTGATGCAACGTAGCCGCCGGCCACGAAGCGGTTCCTGCGATCTACTAATTCCCAATGGAACAACAGATCACACTCTAACTTTGGTAGTAAGAACCTCCAGATCGAAACAAAGTGGAGGGGTTGTATTCCTGATCGCAACAAAGAGGAACACGGCAAAAGATGAATGCTTGTAGCAATCCAATCTAGGGTTTAATCAAAACGTGGTCTAACCTCTCTCTAGCAGCCGGCCCTAGCTTTATATAGGGGGCTAACCGACCTAACACAAAAACCTAACTTGGTTCGGACTCCAACGGGTACAAACCGACCCAAAAGTGGGTTCGGCCGAAATCTGGCGCGCAGTCCGGGTCCAGGCCGGGCTTAGGCCGGGCCAAGGCCGGGCTGGGATTCGCATGGCAGGCAAGCCGGCCTGGCCGGGGCGGAGGCCGGGCTGAGGCCGGCCGCTTCGGGTGCATGGCCGGCCTAGGCCGGACTGAGGCCGGGCTGAGGCCGGCCGCTTCGGGCACATGCCCGGCCTAGGCCGGGCTTGGGCCGGCCTTCCTGCGTCTCGGAGGCCGGGTGCTTCGGGTGGCTGGCCGGCCTGGCCGGGCTGAGGCCGGGCTCAGGCCGGGCTGACTGGTTTTCTTCGTCTTCCTTTCTTGCGCCTTCCTCCCGCTCCTCCCTCGCGCCATAGGTGACGTTGTACTCCATTCTTTGCCGCTCCTCTGGTACTCCTCCAATATTTGTGTTATCAACAACCCTAATCATACACAAGTGCATAGACTTAGGCAGTATAAAGTTCTCGTTATCACAAACATCATATTCAATTAAGAGTGAGTTCACCTGTTGTCCAAGTAGCTTGGCACGAGCTCTTGTCATCGGTCCAATCCTCACCTCATTGGGCTTGTCTTGAGCAGCAACATCATCGATAGAAGAAAATGGTAAAGGACTAGGGATGTCCTCATCACGATACTATACTAGATGGGGTAATTAGTGTCACAAATGCACAACTAGAAGGTAAAAAATAGAATTCACACAAAAAGATGATCAGCTCATGTAATATATATTGGTTACTACACTACTTGTCTGACGTGCAGGACGCCAGGGCGCTGTTGTCGACGGGTCAAGGCCATCTGCTAGGGGAGAAAGCCGCCGGCCACTGGCAACAAATCAAGCGAGTTCTGTACAAAAACACAGGCATTCACTTGGTCTCGATCATCCTCGATGAAGCAGCGCAGATGTCAATGGACAACACACACCAGTATGCGCAATCACGACAGCTCTAGACTATAACGTGGGCTGGAGTGCGGGCCTAGACATGGAGAGACTGTGACTAACTAGATTTGACGGCGCGGCCTGCCGCGCGGCACTTGTTGGTTCTTTTAATATTTTGCCCGTAGTTATCACATTTTATACAGATTACTAAGGAGACGGATATTATTCTAAAGTCTAAGCTAAACAGAATTAAGTTCGATAAGTATAAGCTAATCAATATTAAGTATTGTTATAGGTACCATGTCACCTGGTGATAAGAACTGGGTAGCACATGACTCAGGTTTAGCTATATTAAGAAATAAAGAACCTATTCTACTTTGTTTGTAAATATTTACAGAATACCATGAAAGCAACAATTACCAAAACACAGAAGCATAACCTTAAGAAACAGGCAAACCAAATTTATAGAGTAGTGCCGAAACACACAAGGGCAATAATTTAGAGATCCACATCACACTGATATTATAACATAAGATGCTTGGATAAGAGTCACATCTAGGTACACATAACATATATACAAATGGAAATAATTCTAAATACACATCTAAACGCTTCATTGATCTAAGCTGGATTGGAAATACATGATCTCAAACTCCGATGAGTTTCATGCAACCAATAAAGTTACCAAAAGCCACAGTCAGCTGGTCTCAACAGCATTAACAGTGAGAGATCTGGGCAACGAAACCTTGAATGATGACAGCAGTAATATGGCAGAACATAAATATATATAATCATATACCATGGAAAGCAAGGGGAAATAAAATAAGTATGACACAGTAAAGGAAGGAACGTCGTACCATGTCATCCATTGATTGGAAGAGATGCATACAATGAAACAAAGAGCCTTCCAAAGCAAGGAATAAAAATATTGAAGCAGAAGAAACATTACTGGGACAATGTTCTGAATCTTCATCACCTCCAAGAAAGAATATCCATACATCTTCATCCATTAAATTCCATCCCAGATCAGCGAAACCCTGCAAACAAATTCCATTCATGAGTTTCCATTGTCGACCATTTCCCACTGATTTATCAATACAAAATGTGAATGGGTATATTAGGTGTACATATTCAAAGTAATACCCGACCAAATTTGCATTCCTCTTTGCTGTAGGAACATAGGACAACGGCAGTAGCAAATATTTAGCGGCGGATCTAATGGAAAAAAAGTTGAAAACATGGAAATACAACAAAAATATATAATGAGATTAATTGGCAGAAAGAGAAATCACATTGCAATTCATATTATCAGAGGGGTTCGGTCACCAGCCTTGCCCATGTGCATTTTATCAAACACATCAAAAGACAAAAACAGAGAAGACACAAATCTGAGTGCTCATTGTGGTCTCGTGATATATTTCACGAATGCCATTCTTGGTTGAAAGGTGAGCCCCTGGCATGTTAATTAAATTTCCTGGTCAAGCATGAAAAACGAAACAATGCAAGTATAAAATCTACTAAATTATATGCAAGTACTTCCAAACAAAATTGATACTCAAAGGTAGTGGCTTGTGACCGGAGGCATAAGATAAGATGCCTTGCCTGCAACCGAAGATACTCCAAAATAGAGTTGTTGCCGCAGAAGAAACACACACACACACACATTGATATAATGATTTGTTTTAGGTGTGGCTAGCAGCTGCAAGATCCTCAACTCATATAACACACTAAAAGGCAAACTCCATGGTCTTTTCCTTGGGAAACAACATGAGTATCATGGGTGTCATTTCATGAGAAAATAATTGAGAATGCTAATAAACGATTGGCAAAGATGAACTACAACCAATTAAGAAAGCGTCTCTATATTTGGACATAAATAAGGACCATTTTGTACCTTAATATTCTATATGGCACCCATAAAACCGAATGGATTTACTCTACATATATAGACTTCTCCAATATTTTCTCTATGCACCAAAAAATTACAGTCTGCAAGTACACATGACAGAAAAATAGGCTAACTAAGTAGCAAGCTAAAGGAAAAGGACCCCAAACTCTTATTTTCCCCATTACCTAAGAGGCCAACATTGACAAAGGTTTCCGAATTAGTGTTGTTTTTGTTTTGGCATAGAAAAGAACTGAACTACATATAACAGGAAGAGTGGAGTAAGAAATCACAGATTTTGCCGCTCCATAATCGAATCATCTGCTGGTTACACTCAATCTAAAATCAAACTGAAGGTGCAAGCTAGTTATTTATGCACACTACACAGAATTGATATGTTTTTCTTTAAGTCAAAACTAATAGACATTCTCTCTAAGAATAAGCTACTTAGGGCCTCTTTGATTCACAGGGTAGAAATCCCATAGGGATAGGAAATGTAAAGGAATTGAATGCCCTGGACAGCCGGATCCTGCGAACACAGGAATTCGCCTCAGGAATTTTCCATGCGGTCGAAGCTCATGTTTCGTTTCCCGTGAAAATACACTGCCCGTTTCCTACGGGATCGATTCCCACGGGATGCAATCCTGTGAATCAAACGCAGCTGAAAGGAAAAATTCCTCAGGCTATGAATCCTGTACCAATCCTGTGAGAATCCTACAAATCAAAGGAGGCCTTACATGGAAGGTGGGAAGAGGAGAGTTTCTAGCAGGAATGTACTTGCAATTGCAACTGCTCAGTGATTCTTTTGGATTCCAAATGTACATCCTTTATGCTTCTTTAATTTTTAATACCATCGCAATAGAAAAACACATCATAATAAAACTGGGATGCTTTCTTGTCAGCTTCCTAATCTGTATGTGCTGCCAAACTACTATCTACATGCACTAAACTGCAGTTCTAACAATAATAGAAGCAAGCACCACGGTATAAAAATATATTTTAATACCATCGCAAGGAGCAGGGGCACATGCACTGAACAACAACCAGTTTTCGCACAGTATATAATAAATTGTTCTGTAAATACCATGGCAAGGAGCAGAAGTACATGCACTGAACTGTATTTTAACAATAAAAGAAGCAAGCAACTACCTAATTTTCATGCATAGAACATACATGCAAGGAGCAGAGGCTTGAGCATCCAAAAGAAACACCTGACACCACAGTCGAAACTTAAAATAGATTGCTCGATCCTCACACAAATTTTGATTTGAAATCACTAACCTTTGGTATTGAAATTAGGACTTGCTCACCAAGGCACAGTGTGATAGAGCAAAAAATGCAAGAATTACGAAGGCAGTACCTGCAGTTGGCCACCCAACACAAAATAAATCAACTCATGTCAGGTTCAACTGGAAGAGAGGTTGAAAGCTATTCATATTTCTGCACAGTACACCAAAGAAAAAAGTATATCCAACAGGGGGACGATCATAATTCTACACATTACATCCAGCCAAAAATTAAGTGTCGATAAAGCTATTCAAACCAATCACCATCAGAATGTTTCTCTAAAAAGGGCAGAGTTGAGTAAATGCCCGGCGCACAAAGCACATGCGGTGGGGGTGTTGAGCCACTTGCTTTGTTCATCCTAGACACTAAGGCTAAATATGTGTGGTACTATATAGCATCAGTATTAAATGGCGCAATCTAAAACCAGGAGTTAAGAACCATAGTAGTTTTTCTTTCAGCACTGAAGTGATAGTACCGATATACAAACAGAACTAATGCAGGCTTACGCAAACTCCATTTATGAGTAAAAGGAAACCACACTAAGTAGGGAACACATGGTGCTGCTACCCTTGATATCGCAATACAAACAGATAGCCAAAATGTCAGACGATTTATGTATAAGTGAACAACTCGACCCACCATATAGTAATGCGTCATTGTAGCTTACGACTTTCAGCCTCCCTTCCATCTTTATCCGAAGTTATCTGATCAATTACATACAGCTGATCCTTTCATTCCTGGTAATTTTTAGGAGCAATGCTATATGAAACAAAATCATAAATTACTTGATACCACAAACAGCATAGTCAAGAATATGCAGTGGAGCAGAGTACAATAAAAATAAGAATTCATGAGCTAAGTTGTCTGCCTCATCATAGGAAAAAAATTGTGGTCGATCTGACCGTTCACACAACATATATAAATGCCAAGAAACCAACTGACCATCCAGAAATCCAGAAGGAAAAAATGGAAATCTAACTGACTATGTAAGGGAAAGAAAAAGTGGGATTTTCCTGAATCATGGTTGTAACATGGCGTGGATATATTTGGTTCTGGAGTAGATACCTCTCAAAGACTTTGATAAGTGGATCGGAAACAGTTCCAATCAAGCAGCAACCAAAAAAAGAAATTGAGCTGCAATCCTGCTACATGACCAATAAAAAGAAAAGAAAAGAACAGAATAGTGAGTCAAAGAGTCATCCCTAAATTCCCAGTAGGAAAATAAAGGAAATAAATGAACCTTGAAACCTAGAATCGGTGCAGGGTTCACTCATTTGTTGATGGACTGAAACTGAAGGAAGTGAATACATAAATCATTAGCCTTTTCCCTGAAGATAGTATCACGTACAGGTACAGATAGTTATTCATGATATTAGTAAAACGAAATTACCTAGATAGACTGGAGTTTTAGGGATGGGCTCATATGGGAGTGAATGGACACTGTAATACGAAAACAGATGTACATCCTGCACAACAAATCCCAGTCAACTGTTTGTAAACAACAAAAGCAAGCATAAATAACCACACTTACCAATCAATGAATCAGAGGAAGCAAGCAAACCTGAAGACAACACGACAACCTCAAGAACTCTGCTAGCAACCAACATACCTTGCTGCATACCCGCAGGTGAAAAACGCGGTTCGGATCTCGTGCAAAAGTATCCTGAAAGGTAAAACAAAAGGGGAAAAAGGAAAAACCAACAATCATGAGCAAATTGATGCCGCAACCTTGAAGGACCAAGAATTTAGAAGCTCACCTCAACCACTAATTCTGGCCGTGTGCGTGTCCAACAGAGGAGGGGCTCATGATGGGAATGAGCGATGACGCCCCGCCCAGATCTGCTCGCTGCAGAAGCCATGGTGGAGCTCGGTTAATCGCAGGAGGAAGTCGAGGTGAATAGAAATAGACACGCGAGGTAAGGAGGATCAGGCCTACCTGGGGACGGTGAACACACGGCGAGGTCAATGACATAGGCGCCGTGCTCTGGCCAAGGAAATCCACCCCGCGTGTTGCCGGGATCTGGACGACCGTCGACACCATGGTCGGACTGCCGCCATAGCCCGCCCAGGTGGAGGAGGGAACGATGTGAGACAGAGGGGTGGGGTGGCAGCGGGAGAAGGATGATGGCGACGCGAAAACCAAGTTGACGGCCGACCCTCCACCTCGTCGAGGATGATGGCAATGGCCCCGGAGGAGAAGCTTGGCTATGGGGTGTCGGCGGCAAGAGAAGCGCGTAGGCGTGTGGGATGCGGGAGCGAGGCGGCGCTCGAGACGGGTGGAGGGAGATCGCGCGAATGGGAGGGGATAGGAGCGGGTGGCGGCTAGGGTTTCACTGTGAGGTATTTCATCCGACGCGGTAAGAACTACCAGCCCCAAATACGGCTCAATCCAACGACCCACACGCTGGCAAGTGGGGCCGTAAAAAGAAGGCCCCGGTATCAGTCAAACAGAGCGTGTTCATGCGGGTAAAAAGGCGCCAGCCAATGGGGGAACGCGCGCATCGCCCCCGCAGCGCTCGAGACTGAGCACATGGAAAATATCCACTCGTTAGGCTGCCATGCGGGACCGAGAAAATCTGGGACCACCAGCAGTGATAGAGACTATTTCCTAGCAGGGTAAAACTGGACCGGCTAACCAGGGAAGAGTAGCAATGGACGGCGCAGATCGTTTTGAACGCTGAATCGAACGGCCGGGACAACTCATGGCCTGAGAAGCGGCCTGGCTATGGCAAGGATGTAATCTTTAGATATAAAACTCATCCATGTTAATTTAAATTACATAATTTCCAATCAACTATATGTTAGCTACATAAAGTATTAGAAATATGTCATAGCGCTCCCACTTAATTTCTTGTAACTCTATAAGCATCTTCACCGTCTATGATGGAATCAAACTCTTTTGATAACTTTATTTATGTAAAGATTCCAACTTCGTTATGCTTATTTCAACCATTGAAATTTGCATACCTTTCGAGCAACTTTTGAATTTTTACAAAACTTTTGAACGATGTCGCATACACGTCCTTGATCAAACTTCCTTGAGAGGAATTTTTTTGTTATTCAACTTCATATCAAAATATGCAACTTTTGCTAGAATTATCCGTAAAGACTAAAGCACCGCTACGAAAGATCAAAATCTTTCGTAGTCAACTCTTTGAACTTTGTCGTAAACATCTTTTCGACAAATCGAACTTTCAATGGATCTGAACATCCATCTCTTGTTGATACTATTGTGGATATAATGGCTTATAGCCAATTTACGAAGTAAGGGCCTATCATCTGCTTCCATTATAATTTGTAAGTCCTTTATTGTCAAAACAACACTTCATTCACAAACCACAAGTTGGTCTGGGTACAAAGTTATTAACGACCTACGTGGTTCAGTTTGCAAACTCTTTTCGAAGTTTCTACATCACATGTAGTGTCTTCCATTTAGTCAAAATAGGAAACCCCAGAACAACTTCCGGTGCTGCGCTAATCTTGACATGATGACGATAATTCTCTAATATCGTCGAGTTGCACTGTCCTCCCACTCACCTATTTCGCAAGAATCACTTTCTCGAGAAATCCACCTTCCCGACAAACACTTTTGTCCAAGGTTCGGTGACAGGAGAAATACCCAACAGGTTTGGGATAACCTTATAAACACACATTTATCCGATTTGGCTGTAAACATTTTACACATGCTATGCATACCAAAATTTGAGAAAAGACAATTTCGGGTCACTACCCAAACCATGGTATCAATTACAACGGATCATGATGGCGCTCTTTTAAGTGCAAAGCGGTAGTCTCCAATGAATAAACTACAAAATATAATGGCATTTTATTTATATTACCATGTCCAACAAGGTTTGATCATGTCTCCTGAACATTCCACACTCCTGTGGGGTTTTTCGGGAAGCATAAGTTGTGGAACAATTCTGCAACTACTCAGATGTTTTTGATAAACTCATAACTCAAATTTTATTCTTTATGATCCAATCATAAATACTTGATCTTCTTGTTACGATGTTTTTCACTTCATACCAATGATACTTTGAACTAATTCAAAATATCAAACTCCTTTCTCTTTAAATAGACATGCTAATTTAAATTACATAATTTCCAATGAACTATATGTTAGCTACATAAAGTATTAGAAATATGTCATAGCGCTCCCACTTAATTTCTTGTAACTCTATAAGCATCTTCACCGTCTATGATGGAATCAAACTCTTTTGATAACTTTATTTATGTAAAGATTCCAACTTCGTTATGCTTATTTCAACCATTGAAATTTGCATACCTTTCGAGCAACTTTTGAATTTTTACAAAACTTTTGAACGGTGTCGCATACACGTCCTTGATCAAACTTCCTTGAGAGGAATTTCTTTTTGTTATTCAACTGCATATCAAAATATGCAACTTTTGCTAGAATTATCCGTAAAGACTAAAGCACCGCTACGGAAGATCAAAATCTTTCGTAGTCAACTCTTTGAACTTTGTCGTAAACATCTTTTCGACAAATCGAACTTTCAATGGATCTGAACATCCATGTCTTGTTGATACTATTGTGGATATAATGGCTTATAGCCAATTTACGAAGTAAGGGCCTATCATCTGCTTCCATTATAATTTGTAAGTCCTTTATTGTCAAAACAACACTTCATTCACAAACCACAAGTTGGTCTGGGTACAAAGTTATTAACGACCTACGTGGTTCAGTTTGCAAACTCTTTTCGAAGTTTCTACATCACATGTAGTGTCTTCCATTTAGTCAAAATAGGAAACCCCAGAACAACTTCCGGTGCTGCGCTAATCTTGACATGATGACGATAATTCTCTAATATCGTCGAGTTGCACTGTCCTCCCACTCACCTATTTCGCAAGAATCACTTTCTCGAGAAATCCACCTTCCCGACAAACACTTTTGTCCAAGGTTCGGTGACAGGAGAAATACCCAACAGGTTTGGGATAACCTTATAAACACACATTTATCCGATTTGGCTGTAAACATTTTACACATGCTATGCATACCAAAATTTGAGAAAAGACAATTTCGGGTCACTACCCAAACCATGGTATCAATTACAACGGATCATGATGGCGCTCTTTTAAGTGCAAAGCGGTAGTCTCCAATGAATAAACTACAAAATATAATGGCATTTTATTTATATTACCATGTCCAACAAGGTTTGATCATGTCTCCTGAACATTCCACACTCCTGTGGGGTTTTTCGGGAAGCATAAGTTGTGGAACAATTCTGCAACTACTCAGATGTTTTTGATAAACTCATAACTCAAATTTTATTCTTTATGATCCAATCATAAATACTTGATCTTCTTGTTACGATGTTTTTCACTTCATACCAATGATACTTTGAACTAATTCAAAATATCAAACTCCTTTCTCTTTAAATAGACATGCTCATATATCTACTTAAAACATTGGTGGTGTGAAGGAAAATTAATCCACCACACACGGCTACACATAATGGATCATACACATCAATATGTATAATATCCACTAAATTAGTCGTCCATTCAACTTTGGCATATGAACAGTGTTTTAGTCATCTTTTGGAAAAAGATCTCACAAGCGTCAATTTATTCGAAATAAAATTAACTCCAAAAATCCATCAACATGGAGTTCCTTCATGTTTTCCTTTCCAATATGAACTAAAAGGTGGTGTCACAGTTTAAGTGAAATTCTTTAATTTTTCGTCTTGCGACGTTTAGCATTTATAGATTTTTCTAAGGTGATTTATATTAACTCATCCATCAATTATGGATCATGGTCATAGTTTGAACAACTATTTATTCTCACAAACAACCGGAACATAATAACAATTTATTAAGTTCTTAAAATAAATCTTGAAGTTTTGGTTGGATGCAACGGTGAATAAAATAACAATTTATTTCCATTCTTGTCGTGCATCATCACAATATCTTCTACTAGTTCTTTTAGGCCATAGTATTTCTTGCATTGTATTTGTATGACAATTCATACCAACCAATCCGGTATCCAAAATACCCAAGGAATACATAGTTAACTAGTAAACCACATCTATAACTTGTATATCATTTATATACATCTGAGCTGGACTTTTCAGTCTTTTATTTTCTGCCATATACTTTTGTAATTCTTATTTTCAGTATTTCCTATAGAAGAATCATTCAACATCAAACAATGCCAGTCAAACTAGCACATGCTCCTTCGCGTGTTGGTCATTTACTATCACCTTTGGAGTCACACTTTGAAGTTGATTGCTTTACTCAATATCACCATATTTTTAGCATTCTTCCCGATTCCACTCTTAGCTATCTCAAAGTATAGTAAACAATTTTTACCACATACTTTTAATCCATCCCATCATAACAACTTTATGATGAAGCTACTATAGCTCGAAGGAAGGAATTCAAAGAATAATATAAGCGTCAACAAACCTTGCATATATTCAAAATATAAGCACATATTGTCACACTAAAATTATACTCTGTCATGTTGCCACAAAAAGGGTTTCAGATATCAATATATCTTTCACTCCATGCTTGTATTTGAAACCAATCCTTTTCAGCTCCCGGATTACCTGGATTCTCAAAACACTCTTTCAAGATCCGGTATTGTGGAAACAAGCATGACACCAGATACTAAGTCGGAATTACTGCTCTTTAGATCAATCAACTATTAATCATATGGAGCTAGATCGGTTTTACCGAAATTTTTGCAATAGGACTCAAATTTAAATTTCACTAACACGGCACCAATCACAATTGTTCTGCCAGATCATAACAGTTTTATCTCAATTAACAATCTAAGTGTAAGGTAGTTTGTGTATGCCATTTACTACAACAAATTATGCAAATTCACTATGATTGATTGTTCATGATAATTGGTTCAAATTAATCAAATTACTAATGAACTCCTACTAAACTCAACATCTCTCGGGTTATTTAGTGATACACGATCCAAATCCACTACACCACAACCGATCATCACGTGAGATGATGTAGCTTCAAAGGTGAACATCGCCATGTTGATCATATCGTCCATATGACTCGTGTTTAACCTTTCAGTTCTTGTGTTCCGAGGCCATGTCTGTACATGCTGAAAGAACAACTATGCCCGAGATGTCGCCTACAGGGGGGGTGAATAGGCGATTAAAACTTTTTCTAATTAGGGGCTTGATAATTGCGGAAAAAACTATGTGTTTAAATTAACAAGCCAACAACCTAATATTCTAGGTTCACCTATGTGCACCAACAACCTATGCTAAACAAGGCAAGCAACAAGGTGATAACAAGATATGAACTTCAAGCACGAAGGCTATCACAATGTAAATTGCATAAGTAAAGCTCGGGTATAGAAATAACCGAGGCACGCGGAGACGAGGATGTATTCCTGAGTTCCTCCTTGTTAAGTGAGTACGTCTCGTTGGAGGGGTGTGAGCTCGCCACAAGAGGCCTACTCAAGATGCCACAAAGGCCTCACCCTATTCTCCGATGAACCTCACCCAAGGGATCGGTTCACCTTCCACTATCGGAATCCTTCGGGGCGGATTCCGGAGCCCTTTACAACTTCTCTTGGGGCACACACCCACAACTCAATTGGGGGCTCCCAAATTCGTGCCGAAGCTTCACAACTCGAAGACTTCGCGGCACCTCCAACCGTCTAGGGTACACGATGCACCCAAGAGGCAACAAGCTCTTGGGAACACAATGCACCCAAGAGTAACAAGCTTCTCAACCTTCAACTTCACGTATCACCGTGGAGAGAGCAACCCGATGCAACAAATGCAAAAAGGCAAGAGCACACAAAGTGCTCAAATCCTTCACTCCCAAATTCCAACCAAAGCAACTAATGCTATGGAGGGAATAAGAGAGGAAGAACAAAGGGGATGAACACAAAGCAACCCCAAATATAGATCCACAAGGTTCCCCTCACTTAGAGGAGAATTTGATTGGTGGAATGGTAGATCTAGATCTCCTCTCTTGAAACCCTAAATTTGGGCAAGAATCATTGGAGGGGAAGAGAGGAATCAAGCTCACAAGGATTAGAGCAAAGGGAAAGAGCAAGAACAAGTGAGCAAGGTGTGTAACCAGGTTTTGGGGGGAGGAGGCTTTTTATAGCCTCCCCCAAAAACTAGCCGTTGGAGCCTGTCCAGGCCGGAGACTCCGGAGTAAGTGACCGGAGACTCCGGCCTGCTGGGTCATCGGGGAGGCCGGAGATTCCGGTCCTTGGGGCCGGAGACTCCGGCCAGGCCGGAGACTCCGGGCACCCTCCGGGGGAGCTCCGGACCCCTATCCAGAGGCACACCACACAGATGCAAAAGGGCTGAGAAAAAAGAGGGCCGGAGATTCCGGGTCCTCGGGCCGGAGACTCCGGTGGGCCGGAGACTCCGGTCCTGCTCCGGGGGAACTCCAGACCCAGTCCAGAGACGCACCACACAAAGTCGATCGGCAGCGAAAACAGAGACCGGAGACTCCGGGTCCTTGGGGGCGGAGACTCCGGTGTGACCGGAGACTCCGGACCCTCTCCGGGGTAGATCCAAACAGAGAAAACCAGAACTGCTATAACTTTTGCAAATGAAGTCCGAATCGAGTGAATCCAATTTTGTTGGAAAGAGGACGACAAGAGCTTACCCTACAAAAACTGAAAATATTAAAACAAGCAAAGGAGATTGTGCGGAGGGATGGAATGGTGAGACCTTTCCAAGCGGATGAACCGGCAAAATCTCCAACACCGAAAACGCACAAGCTTTTCATCAAGACTCCGTTTTCTATGATCTTGGGCTTGTTTCGAAGATAATCACAAGCCCTACAAGATCATGCATATACACATCATAGTCTATCATGTGAGGAGGAAAATATAAGGAGAGAGTTTGACCTCAATACCAAAACCGGTAAAACCTCCAATACCAAAAACGCAAGAAGATATTCATTAAATCCGTTTTTGGTGAACTAGAGCTTGGTATGGAGATGAACACAAGCTCTAAATTCTCACATGGATAAAAGCCAAATAAGAACCAATAAAGATGATTGCAAGGATGCAAAGGTTTGTGCTCTCTACGACGATACGATCACGATACTCGGTCGAGAGCCCCTCTTGATAGTACGGCTATCTATCCTATAATCCGGTCTCTCACTAAACATCATGAGACCGGTAAAATAAAAACCTATCAAGATCATACCTTTGCCTTGCGCATTAATCACCTTGTGGTCGATGAAGACTATCTTCATCTCCTCAAGACGAACCACCTTTCTTGATTGCGCCTTGCTTGGTGAAGATTCACATGACGCTCCCCCATACACCAAGATGGGGAAAGCACTCTTCGGCATAACTTCACTTGAACTTGGGTGTTGATCAATCCGCACATAGCCTTGATCAACACAAACTTCTTCTTCTTTTTCTTCCCTTAGCCTTAATTCCAACAAATGGAGATCAAGCAACGCAAATGGACACATCCTATAATTAGCTTAATGTAAATATTAGTCCATAGAGATTGTCATTAATTACCAAAACCATGCATGGGATCAACCATGCACTTTCACATGCTAGGCTCGTCAAGGAAACCGTAGTATTTCCGCATGTGTAAATCTGGCTTACACCCGTTGTATGTGAACGTAGAGTCTACTACACCGGATCATCACGTGGTGCTTCAAAACAAGAAACTTTTGCAACGGCGCATACTAGGGGAGAACACGTCTTGATATTAACGAGAGAGATCACCTTATCATGCTACCGTCGCGATCAAATCTAATCAAGCAATAAGGTGCATAAAAGGATAAACATCACATGCAATTAAATATGTGACATGGTATAGCCTTTTCTTGTGTCTTTGATCTCCATGTCCAAAGCACCGGCATGATCTCCATCACCACCAGCATGACGTCGCCGTCTCATAGTTGCCTCCACCAAATATTGCTACTACAACTATTGCTACTCTTAGCGATAAAGTAAAAGCAATTACATGACGTTAAAGTGATACCAACTTGTAGCGCCCCGACCCCAGAACTATACGATGACGCTATGTGCAACCGGTCATGCTACACAATCGAAGGTTACTGGGGTTACCAATCCCAGGCCAAAACCTTTGGCAGGCGTGCTCGGAATGGATCATCGGCAACGCAACACTTCGATCATGCCATAAGCTCAAACATAGCTATCATGCATAATAGAGAGATCAAGACTGTGGAACAACTGGCACATCACAGACTCTACAACACAAAGAGATCATAGTTTAACTCATATAATGAGGAAGATAGCAAATAACACATCAGAGGTCACAGACCCAACATTACATCATACGGAAGCAAATATAGTTGTCTAACAACAAGATCCAAATTATGGCCTAAGAGGCCTACAATAACATATCCCAACCAACCTGTTCGAAGACGCCCCAAGCTGCCACCCCCCAGACTACTCGTCGATGTCAACAAAGAACCCACCTTCCTGTTCGGTGACGTCCTCCTCTGAAACAATTAATAATCAACAAAGAGAGACTGAGTACGACGTACTCGCAAGTTTAGTAGGGCGATATAGGCCCAATGATGACAAGGCTCTAAAGCTGTACAGTGGTTGTTTTGCATAAAGCTAGCTTTTCCCTTTGAAAGACATAATTGACTCATGGCATCGACTACTCAGAATGTTTTCCATAAATGGGATAAGATAGTAAACTTGATCTTTGGCTCTCAACGAACCCATAGTAACCATTTCTCATCACTCATCTCCACCAAGGCACTCCCTCGAATCACCCTCGAGGAAATGAACCTTTTATCACACGTTGAGTTGCAACCTCTAGCTGCCAAATTTTAGTAATTATGTTCAGGTTCTCTATGATCTTATCGTCTATTCCCAAGTCGTCCATAACCGCGGACACGGCTTTTCGAAAAGATTAAACCCTGCAGGGGTGTACTAATTTACCCATTGGTACCGTCCGGCTCGCCTGATTAGCTCTCTTCCGGGGAAAGCTGGCAAGTGGGCGCGGTTAAACCTTTACCTCGCATGAGACTATCCAAGAGTCATCTGTGGCGACAGGACAAGTTTACCCAGCCTATTTCAGCCCCTGCCCCCATCGCCACGTCCTAAACACCATCAACCTCATCGTTTCTTTTTCCACTCACACCTCCACACGCATCTGGAAATAGCAAACTAGAGGACCCTTGGATACGCCCGCACAAGTTATTTAGTTAGTAAGGAGCCCATACTCCCACCAATGGAAGCACGCTCGTCTTGGTTCAAGAGGTAAAGAACTCGCACCTAGGCGACAAGGATGAGGCAAAACACCATAACCCCGATGGCAACTCATCCAAGCCTTTTAAGCAATTTAATTAAGTATCACAAGTAACCACCATGTCCGAAACATTCCATCAACATCATAAATATGGAATTTAATCAACAGACAAAATAGCATTCGACTAAGCACGGCTAAGCATAGCTAAGCATTTATATACAACAATTATATCTTGATCTCCGGCCAACACATCAAACCTATGGTTCATAGGAGGGGAAAAACATGTGATGGTTTAGGGGACAATGCATATCATAGGTTACTCTATATCTTGATCAAAAGTGACATTGGAATCGAATGCAATATTATGGTGGATAACATAATTGTATAAAACAATAGGATGCTATATGTCAAGAAGGTTAGGTTATCTCTTGCCTTGCTGATAGTGCTGATCGCGCGGATCATCGACGTATTGTGGTGGAACCTCGACTCCTGAATCTAACGGTACACAATAATAACAGGAAACGAAATAAATAACACGAATACAAAAGGTGCAATGCACACTCATGATGAGATGGTCAAATTATGCACTGAATTGGTCTTGGGCATGACCCACAAGTTAAATGGAACCCCTAAAATAAATATCGCAATTAACGAGTTAAAACTCCATATTTAACTTAGTGAATTAAGCATTTACCCAAAATGTACAGTACTAAAATATGAGTTCTACATGCATGAATATGACATTAGTAGATAGGTATTGTTCTCCTGATCATTTTGGTACTTCGTTGGCTATTTTTCGATTAACGATGGTGAAACGGTGAATTAAACGGTTATTCAATTTTAATCATTTTAACCAATTCAAAAAGGACATCAAAGGAAAAGTTGTTTTCATGCTGTGAACTTAACATAGCTAAAAAGCCCTTGAGTTGCTGATCATTTTGGGCTATTAAACATAATTTTTGAGTCATTATTTATCAAGTTATGAGTTTCCCAAAAGGTGATTTAATTATGCCCCTTTTGCTTAATTTTTTTAAACAACACAAAATTTAAATCTACAACTCTCTCAAATGACATAAACTTGTAGTTCATTGTTTACTGAACATTTTGATATCTCATTCATAATTTTTCGATAGTTATTGTTCAAGTTATGAATTTTCTAAATATTGAATTAAATCTGCCATTTTAGTATTTATTAATTAAATACAATTTAATAATTTTAGTTGATCATAGAAATGATACTAATAGATAGATATGATTTTTCTGAACATTTTGACATATCATTTGTAATTTTCTGAGTTATAAAACAAAAGTTATTGAATTTACAAAATCATTTGCATTTTCTGTCTAAACATTAAAACCAGAAAATTAACCAAACGTTTTTCACCCGGCCTGTGCCCAGCCACTGAGTATGACCGCTGGGCCCAAGGCCATGTCAGCATCCACTTCAGCCAGGCGTCCCACAGTCAATTTGACCCCGGAAGGCCATGACCGGCACGCGGAGCGCGGTGACCGCGGCACGGTGCCGCACGGCTGCAGCGAGCGGGCGCGTGAGGGAGCGAGCGGAGGGGCGCAGGGGACGCGGCGTGGCGCGGGCTACCTGACGGTGGCGGCGTTGTGACCAAATGGTCACCGGAGAAGTCCCGGCGAGCACGTCTAGCGGCAGAGCGGCACGGTCGACCACGACGGCGACGCTCTAACACGAGATAGGCCCAAACGAGACTACCTACGTGCTCTACTCGGCGAGAGGAACCTAACGGTGGCAGTGCCGCTAGCTACTGGTCGCAGGAGCGACCACGACGACGGCGCGCGGCGGCGGCGCACGGTGGCGAGCGACGCGGCGACGAACCAGAGCGAGAGGACGACGGAGAGGAGGTCCTGAGGACCAGGTGCTCACCACGAAGATGATGAAGGGTTCGTGGAGGCCGAAGGAGGCGGGGCAGCGACAAGCGCGAGCTCGAACAGCTGCGGCCGGAGCGGGAGAGGATCGGACGACAAGGTCGATTGCGGCGACCCCGGGCCGATTCCTTCGGCGTGGAGGTGTAGCACGGCGAGGCGGTGAAGATGGCGTCGTCCATTTGCTCTGGGGCGGCCTCGGTCGCTGGCGATTTGAAGGGGACGACGGCGGCCATGGTGGACATGGAGCTCGATCTAGGGTTTGGGGTTTGGAGCGACACAAGAGAGAGAGAGCAGTGGGGGAAGAAGAGGGCGTCGTGGTGGTCCTTAACCACGCAGGGGGGGTCATGGCGCGAGGCGCAGAGGAGGACACGGCGGCACAGTGCGCCACTGTGGCGACAGGGAAAGGCAATTTTCTGAAAACCCCCTGTGGCCTTTTTCCTTTTTAAAACTTTTCTGGAATTCTTTTAAAACAGCAACTTTGGCAAATTAATTGTGGCCTTTAAACAATTTTATAAAATCTGCCAAAATTCATGTAGCCTCCACATGACATGTAGAAGCTCCACAAAAATTGGTGTGGCAAAATAAAAAGTTTTGCACAACATTTGTTCATAGGGTTTTACAAATGACATTTTTGATCAAATGCAGAATCCATTTAATTGGGGTATTAACATTTTTCTAAATAAGTGAAATTATTCATGGAGGCTCCCAATAATATAATGATGATCACTATAATTTTATTTGGAAAATTTGAAATGTTTAACTTGGTTTCAAAATTAAGAATTGGTTTAACTCAAATTTGAAGTCCCAATTTATTTAATTGTTTGGCAAGAATTTGACTGCCAAATAATTATGAAATGCATTCTTGGAACTTCCTGGACAAATATGGAAGCTCAAGAATATTTGGTTTTGCCAATTTGAACAATTTCAACAAGTTGGAAATTTGGGAAGGTTTTGCTCCCCTTTTAATGTCTTCCAATTGTTGCTTTATTTAAGGGACTGTGCTACGTAGGGCACGTGCCCTAGATTAGCCGTCCGTGGGCATGGATGGATTAGGTAATTAACCCATGCATGCAGATAACTAGCCAACCCGTGTATGGACTTTTTCATTGGATCCCAAACTTTAAAATGTTTTATCTCTTGAACCGTAAGTCAAAACTCAGATCCGTTTTCACGGTTAGCTTAGTCGCGTCGAGATCTTCGAAAGTAGATCCCATGTTGATATGTTTTGATAATATTTTTTTCTCGACTCTAGTTGCCAGGTTATAGTCACTTGGTCACCAGGATATTACCATGTTGGTCACCAGGTTAAAATAAAAAAGTTACCAGGTTATTTGAACTTTGCTACTCACCAATATAGGCCTTTCCTGATGTTAATGTGATCTTTTATGTGTTTAGATCTCATGTTGATATGTTTTGATAAAAAATAAATCTGACCTTAGTTGCCAGATTATAGTCATTTGGTCACCAGGCATAGTCATGTTGGTCACCAGGTTAAAATCAAATGGTTATCAGGTTTTTTGAACTTCGCTACTCACCAATTTAAGTCTTTCTTGATGTTAATTTGATCTTTTCCGTGTTTAGAGTGCATCAAATACCCAATCTCTGGACATATAGATCCTTGCTACGATGAAACACATGTAAATATTATCTGGTAATTATGTGCTATTTGGAGGGTAACTGTTAACCAGTAGCATGGCAACTAAGGTATAATAACCTGGCAACTGATGACAAAAAAAAAGTCGTCAAAACATATTAAGATAAGATCTTGTTTTGAAGTACTCATCGAGATGGACCCAACGGTGAAGACGGATCGTCAATTGTATTGACGGTTTAAGAGATAAATCATTTTAAAAATTCGGATTTGGGAAAGATTCCATACATACATGTGATTGTTAGTCCCTCCGCCCCTATAGGAGGCAGATGCTTGCATGCATGCGCCGTATATAATTCTTTGTTGGGAAACAGACTCTTGTTAGAATAATCGTTATTTAAGTTAGCAATTTAAAAGGATGCCATGATGCAAGTTGCAATGCAAAAGTGAAAATTTGGCTCAAATTTTAGGGTACCAAATTTGGGGCTATTACACCCGTCCGGCTTCGCCCGCGACTGGCTACCCTTAGTCCGGCGTCGCCACGGCCGGCTTCGCCCGAGCCTGGCATCTCCGTCACCGGCTTCACCCACGACTAAGTCTCCGTCACCAGTTTCGTCTGCGATCGAGTTCGCCCGTGACCGTCATCGTCGTCTCCGGTTTCGGCCGCGACCAAGTCTCCGTCGCCGGCTTCACTCGCGACCGAGTCTCCGTCACCAGTTTCGTCTGCGACCAAGTTCGCCCGTGACCGTCATCATCGTCTCTGGTTTCATCGACGACCGACCTCGCCTTCCCCATTTTCGCCGACTCCGGCTTCACCACGACCGAGTCAGCCACAACCAGCTTCGCCGGATCAATTCCGCCCTGACCGGCTCCGCCCCGACCGGCAGAGCCCACGACCGGCCTCGCCTCACCGGCTTGCCGTTCCGGCACAGCGCCGTGTCAGGCTTCGCCTCTGACCGGCGTCGTTCCATCCGGCTTCGCTCTGCCCAGCTTCGCCACGACCAGCTTCATGTACGACCGACTTTGCCCGTGCCGAGTCCGCCATCGCCGCTGCCATCCGCATCGCAGCGCGTCCCGGCGTCGCTCATGCTGCTCTGGCATCAGCATGCTCCTCTGTACTCCAGCTCCTCTGAGCCATCATCCGGCTATTCCCCGAGCACGACGGTGTGCGCAGCTCCCCGCTCGTTCGGCTCCTCATACGCACCTCGTGTGTCAGGCCGATTCGCCACAGTACCGGCATCGCAACTGTCCCAGTTCGGCCGCAGCTCGCCATCACCACCGGTTAGCCTCGAGCTGTTCGCCGTGCGGGTCTGCACATCAGGCACCCCCCTCGCCTGGCAATACTCCTGACTCGGGGGCTGGTCTGCTCTTGATCGAGCAAAGGCAAAGGTAGTAGGAGGCGTGGAAGTAAAAAAGATGGATCAGTTAACTAAGAAAAAATAAGGCAAGGCATGTGCATGCCTCCATGCCCAGATAAGAAGTAAAAGTCTTTGCTGATCGCTTAATGTGCCGGTTAAGCGGGGGTGCGTGCACCGAATCTGCTGCTACCGAGTTAAAAAGGAAAAAGTCAGGAAATAGTGACTCGGTTGGAAATAGAAAGGGCAAGCAAGAAAGAAAAATGGCCTGGTTGAGAAAGAATAGAGTAAAAATAGTCAGAAAGTTAGCTGCCGACATAAACTGAGTCGGTTGAGCAAAATATGTCGGCTGAGATGAATATGATCCGAGATAAGATATTTCTCTGGCTGAAATATACTGGCAAAACACGCCAAAATGCGAGTTCGGCATATGTCTGCTGACATTGAAATTCGGCATATGTCTGCCGACATAAAAATAAACTGGCATATGTCTTTCCGACATAGAAAACCAGTATATAGCTGCGTTAGTAAGCCAGACCGACTCAGCCAGACCTGGTTCTACGCATACAGGTTCCAGCCGGCACACGCGCTGTTTGCTTCACTGAATAGATCGCGCCTGAACCAGCTTCACCCAGGCTATCTGTATGCCTTCATCCAGTCAGCATCAACAACGCGACGTAAGTATTTACTGCATACAGTTTTGTACACGCACAAGAGGATAACCTCACAACACACTCGGGGACTGCCCCTTCCTATCTTGCTTAGCTGTTTTCCCCGGGACCGAGATGTCTTGACCCGGGGACTGGCCGGCCAGCCAGTTTTATATTTTCTCCTAGATAAGAAAAGTAACTCGGGGACTCGGTTGAGATCGAGTCTGCATCTTCATGCATAGTTTTGCTGCTAGAGTTATTTTCATCTATGAGTAGAGTACTCATTATAAATATGCTTGGACTAACATTGTATGGTGGCATCGGTATTACCGAATGAAATCTCATCACCAAGATCACTCTTATATTGGTTATCTCAGATCATCCAAAATATCATGGCATTATTGGTACTCCCCAGATCGCTGTTTATTTCGGCTTACAATTATATCACAGTATCATCTCATATCTCGGAATGCCGCTCATCGTGGCTTGCCAAAATATCGGAGTATCACCAGTGTTACCAAATCATCGGTTCTTTTAGTTTGCCAAATATCACGGCATTTTATCTCGTATCATCAAGTATCTCATAATTGCCATCTTTGCCGACTTAACCAATTATCATGGTTCTTCAATTATCCAAGCTTACCAGAGTATCATAGCATCACCATCTCGGTTCAATGAGTCGAAAGGTATCTGACCTCACTTAGTGTTACGTGTTGAGAAATATCTCAACTCGTCATTTGACAAATGCCCGTGAGGGCAAAGTGTCATTTGTGCCCAAGCAGGCAATATGTCAATCCAGCGCAGGCTGTTGACATCCGACTTCGGTAAAACGTCCAAAGTGGCTAAAACTGACATATGAGATATGCCCAAGCAGGCAATATGTCAATCCAGCTCATGATGTTGACATCCGACTTCGGTAAACGCCCAGAGTGGCTAAAAACCGACGTATGACAGCGCCTAGGTAGGCATTATGTCAACCTTGCCAATGTCAGCAAGGACATCAGTGTATGACAGTGCCCATGCAGGCAATATGTCGAGCATGCGCGTGTTGGCGATTTAAAAAATGATGGTGCCCATGCAGGCAGGGGTATTGTTTACATGGAGATTTTAATATTACTGTTCGATTTTGAAAGTCTGTGCGCGACTCTACGAGTCCCCCACAGCCTCGGGGATTAGTGTCGGGGATACAACCCCGGGTACCCCAAGGTTAATGGTTTTATGGACTTGGTAGAGAAAACAACAAAGAAATAATTGTAAGATAAAGAAGAGGGAGGAAAAGGTGTCCTGGGCCGAGTTTGGCAGTGCCCCGGACGACATGTGCTGATCTCGGCTGCACCGAGATCTCCAGACTTGGCTGGGCCGAGGCTCTCTTCAACTCGGCTGGGCCGAGCTCTCTTCTACTTGGCTGGGCTGAGATTTCTCCAACTCGGCTGGGCCGAGATCTCTCCAAATTGGCTGGCTTCAGGCCGAGGCTGAGATCTCCAGGCCGGCACTGTGAGTCCGGATCGGTCCGGGTCAAGGCACTGCATCGACACTGCCAGGACGAGCTGCTCCCGATCGATCGATGCTCGTTGCTGCTCCCTTGACCGAGATCGAGCCAAGTTGCCCGGTGTAAACCGGATCGGGGCAGGAGGCCCCGATACTCCACTGCCGCGTAACTCCTTTGTCCGGGTCACGACAAGACGCAACGCCAGCATCAGTTCCAGGACCAGCATCTCCACGAGCACCATGCCACGTCCAACATCCGGCATCCAGCTCCCGGCATCCAGCACAACCAGGTACTGGGACGCCCCCAGCTCGTACCTGGTACAACTACCAGTTGACCAAGCAGGAAAAGGACAAAGATGATGGCATATCCAGCATGGCTACAGTGGTGCAGACATGACTAGAGTACAAGTCATGTCATAGGCAATAGTGCGACAAGACCCCAGTAGTCATCTCAGCTATAGTGTGGCACTGTGCCGTGGGGCATCCCCTTTTCCCCTGGGCTCCCTTTATAAGGAGAACCAGGGGGAACACTCGGGACACCCGACCCGGGATTCTCTTTCCCCCTCGCTCCATACGAGCTCTTCTTCCTCCACTAGAGAAACAGCTCAAGGAGCAACTATGTACCTCACATATACATCATCATATACAGATCAGACAAGCAGGAGTAGGGGTTTTACCTCCTCACGAGGGCCCTGAACCTGGCTAGATCATGTGTATGCTTTACTCCGTGTGCGTAATTCTACGCATCATCCCTCCCCGGTGCCAACAGCGTCCACCAGCCCCAAACTTAAGCCTACCCCAGGCATCTGTCAGTTCACCACGACGACACCCGCCAGCCACATGTGCAATACAGTGCAATACAAGTTGCACGTCAAGTGTGGAACCGGTCTCTCGTACGCGGACGAGTAAAGTTGGTCCGGGCCGCTTCAATCCAACTATCCCATGAGATACAAAATACACGCGAGGAGGTAGCAACAAGAACATCAACGCCCACAACTCCTTGTGTTCTAATCGCACCAACACCAACAAAATACATGCGAGGAGGTAGCAACAAGAACATCATTCGAGACTCCGAATCAACATTTGATTGCACCATTTAATTATCTCAACCTAAGCCCTAGCTACAACGAAGCCTTAAGTGTGTGACCCTACGGATTCGAGAACATGCAGACATGATCTAATCAATAACCAGTAGCAGGACCGGGATGTCCATATTGGTTCCTAGATATTCAACGAAGTTCTTTATCGGTTGAACCACGATGTCGGGGATTCAATTAATCCCGTATATGATTCAATTTGTCTCACAATATATCACTTGCCCTAGACTTGATCGTCGGTATCACCATACCTAGTTCAATCTCGTTACCTGGCAAGTTCTCTTTACTCGTTCCATAATATAGGATCCCCGTGACTACCACTTAGGGTGTGTTTGGTTGGGATTCTAAATCCAGATTCACTGCCAGGAAGTTAGAATCCGAACCAAACGAGTTTCTGACCGAAGTAGATTCTGGGAATGCAGCAGATTTTCGTAGTGCAAACTGAAAGTTGGTTGGACCCCAGATTTCACTGCGTTGCGTCGAGTGAAAAAGCTGGAAATTACATACCATGCCACCGCTAAGTGGAAACTGACCGGTTCGTGCTCTTTCTTTTTTCCTCAACCGTCCTTCCTCCTCCCGTAAACTCTTCTTTTCCCCACTCCTCGCACCAGCAAGCAACAGAGACCGGTTAGGGTTCCCGTCGTTGGCCTATTCCGGCGGCCTCCGGCGGCGCACCGGCCGGGAATGGAGTCCCCCCTGCCCACCGCTCCTATTCCTCTGGTGTACCGCCCAAACCGTCTACCCGACACCAAGCTATAGCCCCCAGCCCGTCGCCGCGTCCATAGCCCGGTTGGTTGCACCATCGCCTCCAGGAATGCCGGCGGACACCGGCCGGCCGGATATCTACTGCAAGTTATGATTCTACCCTCCCGTATACCATCCATAGCATATATTGTTTCTCGAATCCACATGGGTGTTACGGACATTTCTTATCGAATCCACAGTTTCAAACAACTTCCAGCTTTCTCAGAGTTGTCAGCTCACAGCAGTTTTTTCGCAGCTGATTCTTCACAGCTGATTTTCAGGAATCTACAGCTCAACCGAACACACCCTCAGTCACATGTTTGCAAACTTCCGGATGCTATATTACCGAGAGGGCCCAGAGATATCTACTCCGTCACATGGAGGGACAAATCCCACTCTTGATTCATGTCACCCAACAAGTACCATCGGAGATACCTGAAAGCCACCTTTATAATCACCCAGTTACAAAGTGATGTTTGATGTCCACAAAGCATTCCTCCGGTAAACGAGAGTGACACAATCTCATGGTCTAAGGAAACTATACTTGACATATACAAAAGCGTTAGCAATGAAACTATGTGACACGATCAATTGCTATGCTTTATCATTGGGTCTATCCATCACATCATTCTCCTAATGGTATGATTCCGTTATCAAGTGACTATAACAAGTCCATGGTTAGGAAACCTTAACCATCTCTTGACTAACGAACTAGTCTAGTAGAGGTTTACTAGGGACACTTTGTTGTTTATATTCCACACATGTATTTTGTTTCCGGGTAATACAATTATAGCATGGATAATAAACATTTATCATAAACATGAAATATGATAATAAACAACTTTATTATTGCCTCTTGGGCATATTTCCAACATATAATGGTTCATCTTCGTCCCCAACAGGTGGCTGCGACTTTCCCTCTCTCTCCTCCACTAATATGATTTTTAAATGCCCTAGTTCTCTCGCTCCCTTGACCCAAACACTTTGATTTTTTGATGAGTGAATATACCTAGATCTAGTGATACACCGAAGTAATTTGAATCGCCCTTCTAATTCTTAGTGGATCTTGTTACTCTTGGGTTAATTAGAACCCTAGACAGAAGGGGTAGCCCCGAACCTCGATTCTTATTGCTGTGTGAAGCTTCTGGTGTTATTGGGAGACTCCAATTGAATCGTGGAGTTGTGTCCCAACCTTGTTTATAAAGGTTTAGTTACCTTCTTCAAGTACTCCGCATAGTGGATTGAGTTTCTTTCTTTGTTGGAGAGCTCAACGAGCATAGTCTTTGTAGCGCCACACCCCTCCGATGACCATTGGGAAGAAACTCTGGAATTACATTTTCGTACACACCGTTACAGTTATTTCTTATCTTTACTTACCTTTTCTACCTTGCTTTGTATATCTTTTGAGATTTTTAGATAGGTTGTCCACCTAGTTGCACATCTGGCAACCTTTTATTCCACCGCATCCCTTAACTTGAAAGCAAAGATAAAAATTTCTAGTCACCTATTCACCCCTGTAATCGACCATACCGATATTTTCACCTACTTTTATAGATCAATCCTTGGTTAACGTTATAAACAACACTAAATATCGTAACCAAATTTCAATTCGAGGTGTTACTTTACACGATGCTTGCAACACTAAGTGTTGTTTTTTACATGGGTACCACATCAATAAGGCTCAACTTCATTGTGTCAAGCGCCTAGAAAGGTCGTGAATAAAATTAAAATGGAAGATGAATAAAATTAAAAAATAGATGAGATTATTCACATGAGGAGTGTTGGTTCAGAGTTAATAATTGCTTGAAAGAGATATTTGTTGGTAACACAAGCTTCTGAATTAGGGGCTCGCTCCACGCGAGGCCAACTTGAGAAGAAGAGTGCGCTAGAGTGAGTGACAACTTATTTTGATCCGCTTGACAACATTTTATAAGAGCTCGTTTGACACTGTCACTTCATTTCATTTTGCATGAAAGGACGCAAATGCCATCATTTTGATTTGTCCAAATTAAAATGTCAAGTTGAAAAACTATGTTTGGCTGCCACATTTCACTTTGCAGAATTGAAAGGACACATATGCCATTATTTAACTTGTCCAATTTGAAATTTCAAGCTGAAAAGATCATGTTTGGATGCCAATGAACATACAAAACGGAATGATTTTTAGAACAAACATGATGGGGTTTGGGACAAGAGTTGACTTAATACACCATTGACATTCGTTGGAATTTGACGTTTTCAATTTCATTACAGCCAAACTGTGGAACCTCAAATGAATTTCATGATTCCGTCCCAAAATAATGTCTACGAAAGAAGTTGTAAACTAATTTTCTGGGTTGGATTTACCGGGAGCACACCCGTTGTGTTGTATCGGATCTGCTTTCCCGAAGGGCTGAGTGCAGTCTGCAGGGCACCAGAAAGGTCTCGCCGAAATTAGAATTGACGTAGAGATGGCGGCCGGACAGGCATCTGAAAACAGGGAAAGATCAGGCCCATCAACGGAAGCGTGCGTCAGCGAAGCCTACGATCGCAGGCCCAAAAAGCCCCCCGGCTGCAGCAGCGCCGCGCCGCGCTGTCCTCTGTCCACTCGCCGACCGAATCAGTGCGCGGATCCCGGCACGTCCGACTCAGCGTACACGTACCCACCCAGCCCCTTTCCTCCTCCGCAACCACTGACGCGCGGGCCCTTCACGAACCCACCAACCGAGCACCATCTGTACCCGCGCCTCCCTCCACCGAACGAACGGGCTAGTTGTCCTTACACTGGCACCGCCGGGCCTTTCTACCCGCTTCGACGCAGCCCCCCACCTCACACAGGCAACGCACGCCGACACGTGGACCCTCCGGAAAAAGGCCCCTCCACGTGTCTAACCTTTTTACGCTTGTGCGGGCCACCCTTCCGGCCGGAGCCAACCACCGCAAGGCACGTGGTGGACACGCTATGTGTACCCCGCAGGTGTACACGCGCAAGCAGAGAGGCCACCAAACCCTAGCCTTTTTGCTCCCCCACTGCTCGCGTCCTCTGCTGCTCGGCTGCCGCTACTGCTGCTTCCCCACACCGTCCCGGTAGCGTCACCGCCGGCGACTCGCCACACCCACCACCTCCTTCCTCCTCCTGCAGGGGAGGTGCGGAAACCCCTAGATCTCTCTCTCCTCCCGCGCGCGCATGGCGTCCTCCTCGGACGAGCAGCCCAAGCCGCCCGAGCCTCCCGCGGCCGCCGTGCCTCAGTCGCACGCCGAGTGGGCCGCCTCCGTGCAGGCGTTCTACGCCTCCGGGGGCCATCCCTACGCCGCCTGGCCCGCGCAGGTACGACACGCCCGCCCCAATTCTGGTGGTCGCGGAGGGGGAAAATGGTCGGGGTACCTGAATCCTGACTGGTTTTGCTTTTCAGCACCTCATGGCAGCGGCGGCGGCCTCGGGGGCTCCGTACGGCACGCCGGTGCCCTTCCCCATGTACCACCCGGGGGCCGCGATGGCCTACTACGCGCACGCTTCCATGGCCGCGGTGAGTCTCCTTGCCTCTCTGCTCCTTTTCGTGCCCAATTTGGGGGGAAACTGGGCTTGGATTTGGCGGGGATTTTCGGTGTGTCTGAAATCTTTCGTTGCATCTCTGCAGGGCGTTCCTTACCCGACCGCTGAAGCTGCCGCCGCCGCGGCGCCGGTGGTTGTGGCGGAAGGGAAGGGCAAGGGTAAGGGCGGCGAGGTGTCGCCTGAGAAGGGCAGCTCTGCTGCCTCTGGCGACGACGCTTCCCGGAGGTACCATTTTCTCTCCCCCTTTCGCTTTTCTCTTCCTGTACTTTTTGTATATATAATTTTCTGGTTTCGTTTGGGGTTTAATTTTCTTCTTCTCTGCAGTTGTGACAGCGGCAGCGACGAGTCTTCAGACACCAGAGATTATGACACTGACCATAAGGTACCAAACAACTTGCTGTGACGCAAGGGACCATTTTAAGTTGCTTCTTTTCCTGGAATTTGTATGTTTATATGACTTTGTGTGGTTCATATTGCTTCTCCTCAGGATTCGTCTGCGCCTAAGAAGAGGAAATCTGGTAACACTTCAGCGGAAGGTGGGTCACTGGAATGCTTAACCTATGTGGGGAGCTCAGGTTGTTTCTTTGGGGAGATTGAATGATTAGATTGGTATTTGCCAGGTGAACCGTCTCAAGCTGCTGTTGTTTCTTATGGTGCTGCTGCCGAGTCACCCTATCAGTTAAAGGGGAGGTCTGCCTCAAAGCTTCCAGTTTCTGCGCCCGGGCGGGCAGCGCTTCCCAATGCCACGCCGAATCTGAACATAGGGATTGATCTTTGGAGTGCTTCTCAACCCGTAGCCATGATCCCAGTGCAGGGCGAAGCGAATCCTGGGTTGGCAATTGCCCGAGGCGATGCCGTTGGCCAGCTGGTATGGATTGCTCTTCCCAAAGCTTTATGCCAACATGCAGAAAGTGATTTTCCATGTGAAGTTACCTGTTTTAGAATGCTTCAACAGTTACCACTTGTTTTTTGTTTGTCTTACTATACATTTTCAAATAGTACCATAATTGTGCCTCACCTGGATTCTCACTCTTAATTGTTTCTTTTTTATAGCAGGATGAGCGTGAAATTAAGAGGGAGAGGCGGAAACAATCTAACCGAGAGTCTGCAAGGCGATCTAGGTTACGGAAGCAGGTAATATTGGAAACAATACATTCTCACTGCAAAAATGTCAGTTATTTTCATGGCAGTACCAGTAAACCTCGTAAACATTTTTTTTTAATTCTGTAAAAGAAACTAGGACTTAAGTATCACACAGCAGTTTTCGGCCAGAAACTACCAGATCTGGGTTGCCTTACAGTTGGCATTAATGAGCTACTGGATTTGTGTAATGTTGACCATATTAAATCATGAATGTTATTTAGTGTGGTAACTCTTTGGCACCAGTGCACCACCATTCTCCATTCATATGCAGGAAGCATGTGCTCGTGATAGGGGAAATTAGCTTGTCGGATAGGAGATTAGTATGGTGGCTGTATCATTAGTTATCTCTATCTTCCATTAGCTCTACTTGTTGATCCACTTTTATATAGCTATCATCTTATTCACCAAGCAAAATTGTGTTAAGAAATGCCACCTCCACGGTATTTCTCTCTCTCTCCCCCTGCTAAGTGCAGATGACCTGTAACTTTATCATTAGTTTATCTATATCTTCCAATTGCTCTACTTGTTGACCCATTTTTATATAACTATCATCTTATTCACCAAGAAAAATTGTGTTAAGAAGTGCCACCTCCATTGTATACCCCCCTCCCCTCTCTCTCTCTCTCTCTCTCTCTCTCTCTCTCTGCCGAGTGCATGTGACCTTAGGTCATGTGCTGTCCTACAACCCTCTGTTGGTGTTTGGCCCTTGGGGTGGGGGGGGTACTTGACTGTGAGTCTGTGACTTTTTTCCACCCGACTTCCCTGGACATCCTTGTGTTGCAATGGCTGTTACTGCATGTATGTAGGTTGCTTGATGTATACCTGTACTTTGGTCAAACCGGTTTCTGTTACTAAAATGAGCTGAACATTAAATCCCAAACCAGACATTTTTGTCTGTGGTATGGCTGCATTGAAATGCCCACCCCTATCCTTCCCACATGTTTTTGAAATGTTTTATTGAAACCTGGTGGTTATAACCTTTCAGGAAAGATACCAGTTTTGGCATAGCCACATAGGCCATACCTTTTATTCTATATTTTTAACATTTTTGTGAGGAACTTACAGCAGGAGAGCTCCTACTGCTCTATATTTTGAACATTAATGTTGTGTATTTGTACTAACAGTCCATGACTGAGCACTGAGCACCCCTGGATTTTTGTGAGTTCACTTGACCACCTGAACTTCTAACACAGCTTCACTTAATCCCCATAGGCTGCTTCAGAGAGTGGTTTTGACATTTGTAGGCCATCATGTATCCAAAGCCAGTGTCAGGTGTTGGAGTTGAAGTATTAGAACTTCAAGGTGTCAAATGGACCAACAATAGTTAAAGGGGTTAAGTGGACATTCGTGATATCTCAAGGGAGCAAAGTGGACTTCATCCGTTAGTGATAGTTGCATATGTACTACATATTTTTGCATAGAATTTGGTTTAGGAAGCTAAATGTTCTCCATAGTTCTGTTGTGCCACTCAGTTTTGGCATGCATGATTCTGTTTTCAATTGCATGATGCCGTAATTGGGGATATGCTAGCTGCTTAGCAAGTGGCTAGTGCCTAAATAATTTCTTCTGGATGTGGTATATTTAGGGTTTGGTTGAGACTGGCCTACCTTAGATTTTGTAAATGGCGTAGGCATTATCATCATTTTGCTTGCAGAACACTGTGAATCGAGCAGTGTGCTAATTGAAAGGAAAAGGAAGGATGTTCTGCGGCCCTCCACTTCGACTTATTATTTGGTTTCTTCTTGTGTGACCTGATACTGAAATATTAACTTCTGTCTTTATAAATGGATCTATGCTAAAATTGGTGTATATAATCTATTTTCTTCATTTTGCTTGCAGTTCTTGTTTAGTTCTGATCTGCTTACTGTTTATGTTTGACATCATAGATATAGTTATATTGCTAAAATATTGGAAGCCATAGTCATTTGTGAGCAATGCTTCCCGTCTAATAACACAGGAAATGCTTATTTGTGGCTCTGAAATGGCATTTTCTAGTTTTCTGTAAAAAATATCACAAGGTATCAGAAACTGGTGTAGTTTATTCAAGCTATTTCTTGATGTTTACTTCAGTTTTGTTACATCATACCTATCAGATATGTCCTCATTGGCAATATCCCCGTTACACCCATTTTCCCCACTAACTTTGTCGTTTGGCCAACCATGTTGACATAGTTTACTCAAGTGTACAAGTGTGTATGTCAAACTAAATCACTTTGATGCTTTCATTTACCGGAGGCGGCAGATAAGACATTAGCTTGCTTCTATACTCGTTGATTTGAATGGTCACACTTGTCGAGGTTGAGATGTGAGCTAGAAAAGGAGTGAACAGACAGCATCCAACTCAAATCTTTGTAAGTAGGAAAGATTCAGAATTAGATGCGGAAAATTGTAATATCTATGACTTGATTTTGCGAAATCAGCTTCATAAGAAGGCTGATCATCTCAATAGCTACTTTCCTCTAGTACGCCAATACACAGAGCAATCGTATAGCATATGTTTTTGTTGTTGGAGACTATATGACAAAGCTGGACCCTATTAACTTGCTTGGACATATAATTATAGTTTAGTCCCCTTGTAGTGCAGTGGCATCTTAGTACTTTCTTGCATTTCCAAAATAAAGGTGGTCAGTATTGCATTTGACATGCTTCTTTTTTCCACTATTTGTCAGCAAGAGTGCGAGGAATTATCCAAGAAGGTAGCTGAGCTGACAACAGAGAACAACGCCCTCAGAACCGAGCTTGACCAGCTGAAGAAGGCTTGCGAAGACATGGAAGCACAAAATACACGATTGATGGTGAGCACACGGCCCTCCACCCATTCTTTGCCTTCAGTTGACATGAGAAATGTTTAATTTCTTGCTTGGCACATGCCCTCACGGTATTCTAACTTTGTGAAGTGTGAAATGATTCAGTCCCAGGAACCCACCACTGTCACAACCACACTGGGGATGAGCATCGAGGCACCAAAGGCGCAGCAGCACGATGACGAGGGCAAGCTTCACAAGAAGGTTAATAATAACAGCAACGGGAAGTACGTAGGTGGCAGCCGCAAACCGGAGGCTAACCCTAGGTGAGAGACCAAACAATTGAGGAAGTGACAGAGATGAGATGAGGTGTTCTTTTATCTAACCATAACACCCATCATCGATTCAGTGTGCTTTTAGCAAAAAAGATGTTGTTTTTAGTCGTCTTCTCACAGCTCACCGGGGCCCCTGTAGAGCTGCCCCCCGTCGCAGCCATGTATTATTTATGGCTCGTTGCCGAGAAGAATGTGTTCGTTTGTGTGTGTTTTGTGTAAACTGATTGGTGTAGCTATTGTAACAAACTACCTAGAGCTTAGAATTTTTATGTTCGCTAACTTTCAATGAGGATTAATGTAACCAGCCAATTCAATGGCATAATCAGTTGATGATATGCAGTAACAAATAACCCCGACAGTTCCCTTTTGCTCTCGTTGTTTGTGTTGATGCATTTTCATTGAGAATATTACTGGGGGGAAATGATCAGAGGCATCAATTGGGTTTAACATCAGACAAATGGTTAAAAGTCAAGGGGCGCTAAAGAATAAAGAGAGGGGGTTTGCCTTATCCCTGGACAAACAAGCAGGATAATCCATTTTTTGTGAACCTGGGCAGAGTTTTTGTCTGAATGATTGGGAAATGAGGTTCTCTCTGGGCCAAGCTAGAACTTTAGCTTGAATTGGCTCAGACGCTGTCCAGTGCTTTACCTCCGGTAAGATTCCGCCTGAATTGGCGCAGATTGCTGTTCAGTGCTTTAATCTCCAGTAAGATTTCGCTTGAATTGGGAAATGATTGACTAAACTCTGTCCTTGAAGTTGCTAATTCCCCACATATCTGAGAGTGGAAAGAATTTCTTCAGATATCGGCTTCTGTGGAATTCCTTTGTGAAACTGATTTGGATATAGGTCATATCTCTTGTCTGGATTTCTTCTTGTATTCTCCATTGTTCAACAATAACCATCTCACAACGCTAATATATGTTTCGATTAATTCCAATGATCTCAATACTCTCTCATATCCCTCAAAATTTCTGATTCAGACTTCTTCTACTACACTGATTTCGTAACCATAGATCGAATATTCTACTTCACGATCCTATAAGACCTCCAAATACGACGATCGACATACTTTCTAGGTAATCATGAGGGTAATAAGATTCTACCAACAGTGGTAGGGTTTCATCTTCCTATGCTTCGAAATCTAAGGTGACTACCCTTAACAGGTCTTCTAGAACGTAGGTAGTCCTTTTGGTGTGTTTTCTAGAGATGGATTAGACATTTTTAGTCCATCCAATCGTGAATACTTTGTCACATCCTTAGGTACTTCGGTTATTTGCATTCAGGGTTAAAAATACCTTCAATATTGATCTACTCTTATCCTAGTGTCGATCAAGTTAGGTTACTACAAGCATCGTGGACTTGCTCATCCTTTTTTTAGATAACATGCGTTAAAACGCTCAGCTTTAAATTAATAAAGCCCCATACGGCAGAGTTTACAATGGTGTCGACGAACAACTTGCACATAAACGAAGATTACAAGCAATCAAAAGAAAAAAAGAGGTGAAGCACATCTTGTAGATCTCGAAACCCTCCTAGGTAGACGAAGCACTGGAGCAAGCGAGTCAATAGAAGAAAACCAGTTGAGGAGGAAGAACATGCCATCACCATCACCATCACCAGTGCAGCTCCTTGCATCAACAACTAGACCAATCCACCTCCGAAGGGGGACCCCTGCCCCCTCGCCTTGGCTCGAAGGACGCCGCACCGTCGGAAGGTGGAGATACTCACACTAAGCTTGGCCAAGAACTGATGAAAGAGGCATCACAGCTGCCCTGTCGAATCCGGTAGACAAAGGGCGCCCAATCGCTAAAGCTCACACGATTACCGCCGAGGAGAAGAAAGCCGCAGACTTCGAACGTTGAAGAAGACATAAACAATATCGCTGAGCGGCAACGGCCGTCGGTGGTGCAAAGGAGGATCCACAGGAAGAAGCTTTAGGCTCTCGGAGCACATCGTGCTGCTATCAACGGTAGAGGGGAACCCTTACCCTCTCGCCCAGGCTCGAGGGGATCACACCACCGGACAACACGCGCAAGGGCAGGCAGTGAGCACTGGAGACTGAGGACCAGACCCACCACGAACGCCATCAAGCACAGGACAGCACCGCCATCACCCACCCACCAGTAGCACGATGGCAGCACCCACACACCCCTATCACCCCAAAGCGGCGCCTCCAGGAAGGTCACAACGCCCATGGCGCCGCCGCCGCGCAACAGAGTTAGGGTTTTAACCCCGGGGAAATCAACATGGGAGGCGTGGGGAGAAGAAGTACCTAGATGGCGCCTCCAAGAAGGTGGAATGGCGCACGCGGGCGTCGCCACCGTCGGGATTTCTCCCAGACTCCTCTCCAGCCACCAGCACCAAAAACAGCCAAGCCGGCAGTCCAAGGACGGCACATGCCAGATCCGACTTGGTGGGGCGAGCTGCGTGCGAGGTGGGTGGAGGTCTTCAGGTCTGATGCCGCCGGCCACCGGAGTAGCCCCGTGCCACGCTCGTCGCCCGCAGGAACCCCGCCGCCCACACGGCCGAAGGCGCCGGACCGCACCTGCGCCCACCGCTCACCGCGAAGCCAGGGACGCCGCACCACCCGAGGCCGCCACCTCCATGACCAGAACCCCCCCCCCCCCCGCCAGAGGAGCAGTGCAGCGAATCCCCGCCGCCACCTTCACCAGAGGAGACATGGGCTTGCCCGTCGGCCTCCTCGGGTAGTGGTAAGGGAAGGAGAGGGCGGGGATGGGCGGCGGCGTGGAAACCCTAGGTCGCCCTCGAGTCGCCCTCGAGAGGACGACGCGAGAGCGATACGTCATCTCTTGAGTCCCTCCGTTTTCGGACTTTCTCATCCTCGAACTCAAGTTTCTTTAGTTATATCTCTTTTAGATCCTTCTGTCATCTACTCCCTCCGTTCCAAATTAGTTGTCTTCTATTTGCCAAAAAGTGGATGTATCTAGACATGTTACAAGTATAGATACATCCACTTTTTGACAAATGGAATACAACTAATTTAGAACGGAGGGAGTAGTAGTTGAAAGGACAAGGATGTCGCCTAGAGGGGGGGGGTGAATAGGCGATTTAAAACTTTTAATATTAGGCTTGATAAATGCGGAATAAAACTAGCGTTTAATTTATCAAGCATACAAAACCTAATATACTAGGTTCACCTATGTGCACCAACAACTTATGCTAAGCAAGATAACAACAAGGTGATACAAGATATAGTACTTCAAGCACGAAGGCTATCACAATGTAAAGTGCATAAGTAAAGAGCTCGGGTATAGAAATAACTGAGGCACGCGGAGACGAGGATGTATTCCCGAGTTCCTCCTTGTTAAGGGAGTACGTCTCGTTGGAGGGGTGTGAGCTCGCCACCACAGGCCTACTCAACGCCACAAAGGCCTCACCCTATTCTCTGATGAACCGCACCACAAAGGTGAGGTTCACCTTCCACTATCGGAATCCTTCAAGGCGGAATCCGGAGCCTTTACAACGATCTTCGGGCACACACCCACAACTCAATCGGGGGCTCCCAAACCTTGCCTGAAGCTTCACAACTCGAAGTCTTCGCGACACCACCAACCGTCTAGGGTACACAATGCACCCAAGAGGCACAAGCTCTTGGGAACACAATGCAGTGATGCACCCAAGAGTAACAAGCTTCTCGAACTTCAACTTCCATGAATCTTCGTGGAGAGCACAAACCGATTCAACTAATGCAATGGCAAGAGCACACGTGCTCAAATCCTTCACTCTCAAATCCCACCAAAAGCAACTAGTGCTTATGGGGGAGAAGAGAGGAAGAACAAAGGAGGAGATCACAAAGCAACTCCAAGATCTAGATCCAAAGGGTTCCCCACACTTACAGGAGATATGGTTTGGTGGAATAGTGGATCTAGATCTCCTTTCTCTTTTCCCTCTAAATGGAGGCAAGAATCATGGAGGGATGAAGCACAAAAGGTCAACAATGGAGGGGAGAGAGAGAGAGAGAGCTAGAAGAGGTAAAAAAACATTGGGGAAGAAGCCCCTTTTTATAGAGGCCCACAAAAAGTGGCCGTTGGGGGGAAACCCCCCAGCCCCCGACAGCCCGGCCCGGGGCCGGCCTAGAGCCCGACCAAGCCGGCCTGGCAGAGAAACCAGCAGCCATGGCGCAGAGGGGCCGGCCTCCGCCCCGGCCTTGGGCCGGCCTGCGAGCACAGGGGGCCGGGGAGGCAGCCAAAGCTGCCGGCCTGTGGCCCGGCCAAGGCCCAGCCTGGGGAAGGGGAAGGCCGGCGGGGCACCCGAGCCGCCCGGCCTAGGGGCCGGCCTTGGGCCGGCATCGCACCATGGGGGGGCTGACGGGGCAGCCGAAGCGCCCGGCCTTGGGCCGGCCTAAGCGCGGCCAGGCCGGCCAGCCAGGGGCAACCCTTTTTCCTTCTTCCTTTTTTTTGAACTAAAAATCGTCCGAAGATAGAAACGCAATATCTTTCACAAATGAACTCCGTTTTCGATAATCTTGGACTCGTTGGAATCACCACAACGAGCACTACAAGATTATGCAGAGAAACATCATAGTTCAGCAAGGGAGGATAAAACCAAATAATGAAAGGTAAAACCTTTCTATTGAAAACCGGAAACACCATATCTTTTGCAAATGAAGTCCGAATGACGTGAAACCAATTTTGTTGGAAAGAGACGACCAATGCTACCCAATAAAAAGGGAAAATATTGAGACCAAGCAAGGGATATTTTGCTAATAAATGGAAGAGTGAAACCTTCCGCATGGATGGACCGGCAAAATCTCCAACACCGAAAACTCAAAAGAAGACGCATACGAAAACCGTTTTCGGTGAACTTGGCCTTGTTATAACAAGCACGAAAAGCACCAAGACCACACCATGATAAGAGCCAAATAAGAACCAATAAAGATGATGCCAAGGATGCAAATGTTTGAGCTCTCTACGAACGATACGATAAAGATACTCGCTCGAGAGCCCCTCTTGATAGAACGGTTATCTATCCTAAAACCCGATCTCTCAACTAACAACGTGAGACCGGTAAAATAGAAAACCTATCAAGATCATACCTTTGCCTTGCGCATAATCCACTTGAGCTAGATGATGACGATCTTTGCCTTCTCAAGTTAGACCATCTTTCTTGCTTGCGCTCCGCTTGGTGAAGACTCGCTAATAGCTCCCCCATACACCAATATGGGAGAGGCACTCTTCGGCATATCTTCACTTGGACTTGTGTGTTGATCAACCCGCACTTAGCCTTGATCAACATATAATCTTCTCTTCTTCCCTTAGCCTTGACTCCAACATATGGAGATCAAGCAAAGCTTATGGACACACCTACAAGTGTAGCTCAATACAAACATTAGTCCATAGGGATTGTCATTAATTACCAAAACCACACATAGGGGCAACCATGCACTTTCAATCTCCCCCATTTTGGTAATTGATGACAGTCCCTTTTTAAGAGGGTTTATATAATGAATTAAGCAACCTTGCAAGACAAACAAGTAAGGATGCAAGCGCATTAAAGGCAAATGCTTAAGAACCAAACAAAATCATAAAACCACATTCCCTTAAACCCTCTACACTTCTCCCCCATTGGCATCGATTGCCGAAATGGGAGGAAAAATTTAGAAGGCCAATATATGAGTTTTTCAAAAAGGTGTGCATTTCTCAATATATGAGTGAAATCAAATGCACATATCCAATGATGAATAGTTAGAGGAAATCAAAATATATTGAGGATCCAAAGATTGCAAATAAGATGGAGTCTTCTAAACATCTCCACAAAGGAGATAGGCAATCGAAAAGATCCAAAACGAGAGTTCTAAATAAAAATGGAGAAGCTCCCCAATGTTCATGCACTATTGAGGAGTGCACAAATATGGAATCCTCACTCCCCCAAAATCATCTAGAACACACAAAAAGTGAAAGAGTACATAGAACTAAAAATAAATCATTGCAGTTGCACCAAAGATATGGTTGAGCCATAAGAAGATACAATTTAAAGATTCAATCATAAGATAGGCTCGACCGAGAAAAAAAGAAGATATTTAAAAAGAAGGGATGTTTACAAGCTCAAGGATACCAATTGGAAAATGAAACAAATTGAAAAAGCCAAAAACTTGTGAGAGCATCTAGCCAATAAGAATCAACATACTCACGAAGCATGGGGTAAAAGATCTTCAACAAACACATGAGTGCGCAAAGATGCAAATAAAAATAAGATAAGCACTCATGAAACAAATTTGGAGACACCAAAAAAATTATAGATAAAAATCAAGGTAGCTCTAAGGAAATAGGATACCAACTAAAAGGTTACCTCTCACATATGTATAGGTTTCTAAGTAGACAAATCGTTGAAGATATACATCCACAAAGAGACATGTACATACACAATGGTTTGGAAAGGAGAGAATAATGTATCCAAAAGGAAGTCATAAATATACAAAAGAGATTATTGCTTAAAAGCATAGCACATAGCTCAAAATTATCTCATTGTATATAAATGAACTTCAAACATATCAAAGACATCACACATATCACAAAGGGAACAAGAGATAGTGGAGATGCTTTGAGATAGGCAACAAGTATCACAAAGAAAGAATACCAATTGAAGAAAAAAAGGTTTTTGCAATTTCATCACAAATATCACAAAGATATACCAAGTGAAGGAAATAAGCCAAAACCACAATAATTGCACATAAAAGCTTTCATGCCAAGAGGCAACCTATACAAGGTTGAATACTAGAAAGGTATGCATGTGATAGATACTTGTTACCGATATGACATTGGTGATGAAGAAGATGAGATTTTGACAATCATCATAGCTTGACTCTTATAATATCATGGTGAGGACACCTTCCTTATGGATGAGGCAAGCATCCAATGCATATCCATTGTACCTAAAACAAAATTCAAGTACAAAATGGTTCCCAAACTCATTGGGTCCCATAGTAGTTAGATACACTACAATACATAGGAAACACTCCACATAAATATGTGCATATAGATATGAAATTGAATTTCATGCACATCTTAGCCGATTTAGGATTCGGTGGAGTATACCCTATATATTGGAACAAGAAAGACAAACATGCCATATAATATATATGTTAAAGGATATACATACAAAGTCTTTCAAGAACCAAACGAGATACAATTTGGACAAAAACACCAAGTAAACCAAGAAGAGAGCACACCAAAGTGTGACACAAAAAAGTTATCCAAATTATATCAAAATCCAAATCAACACATGATCGAGAATAATCAAAAGGAATCAAGCCAAACAACACATGAGAGGTAAGACACCAATTGAAAAAGATACCAACTAGAAGAGAGGATACCCAAAAATATTACTTGAAAGATATCAAGTAAAAGAGAAGGCACAAAGCAAGGTATCAAATCTCGCATAAGAGATACTAATTGAAACAAATATCTATGGATGAGATATCAAATTCCAATTAATGCCAATTGAAGGTACCGTGGCAAGGCCAATGAGCATATAAGATAAAAGAAAGAGACATGCTCAAATGGATTTTCTCATTTTTAGAGGATAAACATAAAACAAGAAATGAGACTCCCAAGAGAGAGTAAGGTTACAACAAATAAACCAAACACTCTCTACACTTTTCATGATGGCACAAAGCACAAAAGGAAAAGGTTTGTCTTCTATAAACACCAAGGATAGAAATTAAATGCCAATTGAAAGGATCAAATGTCAATTGATAATATAGTGTTCTAAATAATAAAGAAAATCTCCCCCAAGATTTGTGCATTATCTTTAGGATTTGCATTTGAATACAACATGCACACACAAGGGATCATTACTCTTCATATGTCATTTAAAAACACTAACAAGATCAATAAGACATAAAGGTCCACAAGAGGCAAGGAAGACAATGAGAGTAGAAGAAAAAACTTGGCAAGAGATGAGGCAAATAATAGGAAATGCCAATGTAGGGATAAAAAAATATTCTACCACAACATAAATATGGATTGTCCAAGGACAATGACCATTTGGAATTATTTTCCCAGGGATGGAGATATCCAAGAATATCCTCACAAGATAAATCATATGGCAAGAGATAAGAAATAAAACACCATATTTTGAATAAGGTTTGTTGGTAGTTTCAACTATTCGAACCAACCGGCAAAGCCATGGTTAGAATAATATGGAACAAATGGTTTCTCAAATAATATATGGAAATACATATTCTAGAAAAACCACACCAAGCAAACTCACATGAACAAGATCCAAAAGATAACCAAAAAGAAATTGGAACTTGTTCGAGCTAACATGCCACATAGGAATAAGATAATTTAAAATATCAATACTAAGTGGAAACACCTCATATGTTCACATTCTCTAGGCTTGTAATATGCACAAAGCTTATTACTCCCCCATAATGTGATAATCCATTTTATCTAAGCAAGAGGCAAATAAATCAACTAGAGATAATTAATGGACATTATAGAATTTGAATTTCTCATGAGTATGACATACCACATAGAGACTAGATAATATTGAAATATCAACACTAAGTGGTATTCCTCATGTATACACATTTTAGGATTGTGAATTGCACAAAGCACATCACTCCCCCAAAATGGGATAGTCCATTAATATCTCAAAAGAGCCAACTAAAATCTACACAAGATTTCAATAAAGACTCAACACAAAGTTTACACATACACAACTAACATACACAACCTTGAATATCAAGACAAGTAAGAAAGAAGCATATCATATACAAACACATGCTAGGAACAAAACTAACACATGTAAGGGGCAAGTAACTTTAAATGTGAAAATGATTTAAATACAAGTTACCGCAAAGTGGAAGCATTGGATATGAGATAGAACAATATATTGCAATTGACTTGGCTTGAGGAAATATAACCATGAAGATCCCTTAATTCTTCAAAAATAGCCAAGTCTCCAATGTCCTCCAACAACACCTATTGATCAAGTTGAAGCTTGTTGGTCCCCAACTAAGTTGGGTCTTAAGAGGTTAGTCACAATAGGTTTGGCAACACAAATGGTTTTTTTCTTGACACCACTTCGAGTTCCCACATATTTGGCAAACACATTGCCAACCCTATCCTTCCTAAGAGAATAAGCATCATCAATTATAATAGGGTTGGATAGGGTACCATTAGTGCATGAAGAAGCCAAGTGACCCTTCTCATGGTATAAGTAGCAACATCGACTCTTCTCTTTATTCTTAATAGGCTCCTCAACTTGAGGGGCATTAACTTGAGTCTTCTTGGGAGGTGACCATTGTTCAACTCGTGGTTGAGCATGAGATTGAACAATAGGCCGCTTCCCTAGTTGCTTCTCACTAAGAGCCTTCTTCATTGGGCAAGATCTAACATGGTGCCCTTCAACCTTGCACTTGAAGCAAGTAATCTTGGCCTAATTCTTGACTTCAACTTGGCCCTTCTTCTTGTCACTTTTCGACTTGTTCTTGTTGTTGGAGTTGAATCCAAGTCCACTCTTGTCATTGGGGGATTGTTGCACACTCAACATGTTGTCAAGTGTGGTCTTACCTTCATGACGCTTTTCCAAGCCTTTCTTCAAAGAAGTGGCTTGAGCCTTGAGCTCATTTCTTTCCTCTACATGGTTAGTGACAACACAAGAGCTAGAGGAGGTAGATGCATCATTGTTAGAGCAACAAGGCATAGAAAGTAATTCATCACAAGATGTACCAACATTGTGAGTGGATGAACTACGAGGACTAGCACAAGCAATATAGCATTTTTACTAGAGGTTGTGCCATTGTCCACATGAGGCTCACTAGATGTTACCTTGGTAGTGATGGCCTCAAGAGCTAACCTTAGCCTAGTATGGGAAGATAAAAGATCCTAATTAGAGCTAGAAAGCTTTTCATTAATTTCTTCCAATTTCCCATACTTGCTAGTTAGCAACACAAGTTGAGCCCTTAGCTCAACATTCTCCTTCAAAATAGATGCTTCACAAGAAATGGAGTTAGTAGCACAAACATCATTAACATTAGAAATGGATGAAGGCAACTTGGCAAGCTCATCATTCAACTTATCATTTTCCTTTTTAGTGACTTTATATTTAGCATGAGCATCGTCATGTTCTTTGATGAGTTTAGCAACAATTTCATTATGAGACTCCTCAATGGATTCGAGTTTCTCCTCAAGATCAACCCGAGTCTCATGCTCTTCCTCAAGGGCATTTTCTAGAGAAGCCTTTTCCATTGCATCCTCTCTTTCAATCCTCCCCTTTTCTTCAAGGCTTGCTTCCAAAGACTTAATAGTAAGCCCACGCTCAACAAGGGTGCTCATGATTTCAAAAAGGTTATCACGAGCAATTTTATTCTTTGAAAGAGCATTAAGGACCATTAGGCCTTTATTATGAATGGATGCATCATCATCATCTTCTTCATCATTATTATCATTATCATTATCATCACTACTTGAGGATTTAGCCATAAGGCAAAAGATGGTTGATGAAGAAGAACAATTAATTAAAGAACTACTCAAGTTCACATCTTGTTCCATAGATATTTGGGTTTCCTCTACATTATTATTAATACAAGGATTAGAGGGAACACAAGCATTTTTATCATGGCAACAAGATAAAGCAAGCATATCATCATGAGATTTATTTAAACAACTATTACATGATATGCAAGGGCTATCAACACTAGCATGTATGACATTTGGAGTGCTAGAAGAGTTTAAGCCCAAAGATAGAACATTGCAATAAGATATAGATGAAGGATCTTCAACAATGAGCTCACTATCATTATTGCAAAACCTATCACTACTCACCATCACATTAGTTTGTGGCTTACCATATTTTGGTGAGGTAGACGAAGTTGAGAACTCGTTACGCCTGGAGGTGGAGGAAGAACAATCATCCTCAATAAAGTTGGACACTTCATATTTATCTTGAAGCTTGGTACACAACTAATGAACATTCCGAAAAGACATGATTGAAGCAAGAACTACATCGCTCAAAACACAAATAAGACCATTAGATACTTGAGTATCGAGATAAGAGTTTTCCTCATCCTCTATAGATAATTCTTGGGAATCCATTGGAGAAGAAAAACCCATATCTACAATACTCTTTATATAATTTGGACCCATGGCCCTAAAAAGATTAAGCATGCGAATTTTCCAAACATCATAATTTGTGTCATCGAATATAAAGTGGGATCGTGCACTAATTCTCTAAACGACATCTTTACTTTCTAGGAGGTAAAGCCTAATAATGAGAGCCCAGGCTTTGATACCAATTGAAAGGACAAGGATGTCACCTAGAGGGAGGGGGGGGGGGGGGTGAATAGGCGATTTAAAACTTTTACAATTAGGCTTGATAAATGCGGAATAAAACTAGCGTTTAATTTATTAAGCACACAAAACCTAATATACTAGGTTCACCTATGTGCACCAAAAACTTATGCTAAGCAAGATAACAACAAGGTGATACAAGATATAGTACTTCAAGCACGAAGCCTATCACAATGTAAAGTGCATAAGTAAAGAGCTTGGGTATAGAAATAACCGAGGTACACAGAGACGTGGATGTATTCCCGAGTTCCTCCTTGTTAAGGGAGTACGTCTCGTTGGAGGGATGTGAGCTCGCCACCACAGGCCTACTCAACGCCACAAAGGCCTCACCCTATTCTCCGATGAACCACACCACAAAGGTGAGGTTTACCTTCCACTATCGGAATCCTTCAAGGCGGAATCTGGAGCCTTTACAACGATCTTGGGGCACACACCCACAACTCAATCGGGGGCTCCCAACCCTTGCCCGAAGCTTCACAACTCGAAGTCTTTGCGACACCACCAACCGTCTAGGGTACACAATGCACCCAAGAGGCACAAGCTCTTGGGAACACAATGTACCCAAGAGTAACAAGCTTCTCGAACTTCAACTTTCACGAATCTTCGTGGAGAGCACAAACCGATGCAACTAATGCAAGGGCAAGAGCACAAGTGCTCAAATCCTTCACTCTAAAATCCCACCAAAAGCAACTAATGCTTATGGGGGAGAAGAGATGAAGAACAAAGGAGGAGAACACAAAGCAACTCCAAGATCTAGATCCAAAGGGTTCCCCTCACTTAAGGAGATATGGTTTGGTGGAATAGTGGATCTAGATCTCCTCTCTCTTTTCCCTCTAAATGGAGGCAAGAATCATGGAGGGATGAAACACAAAAGGTCAACAGTGGAGGAGAGAGAGCTAGAAGAGGTAAAAAAACATTGGGGAAGAAGCCCCTTTTTATAGAGGCCCACAAAAAAGTGGTCGTTGGGGGGAAACCCCCCAGCCCCCGACAGCCCGGCCTGGTAGAGAAACCAGCAGCCATGGCGCAGAGGGGCCGGCCTCCGCCCCAGCCTTGGGCCGGCCTGCGAGCATAGGGGGCCGGGGAGGCAGCCGAGTTGCCGGCCTGTGGCCCGGCCAAGGCCCAGCCTGGGAAGGGGAAGGCCGGCTGGGCACCCGAGCCGCCTGGCCTAGGGCCGGCATTGCACCACGAGGGGGCCGGCGGGGTAGCCGAAGCGCCCGACCTTGGGCCGGCCTAAGCCCAGCCAGGCCGGCCAGCCAGGGGCAGCCCTTTTTCCTTTTTCCTTTTTTTTTGACTAAAAATCGTCCGAAGATAGAAACGCAATATCTTTCACAAATGAACTCTGTTTTCGATAATCTTGGACTCGTTGGAATCACCACAACGAGTACTACAAGATTATGCAGAGAAACACCATAGTTTAGCAAGGGAGGATAAAACCAAATGATGAAAGGTAAAACCTTTCTATTGAAAACTGGAAACACCATATCTTTTGCAAATGAAGTCCAAATGACGTGAAACCAATTTTGTTGGAAAGAGGACGACCAATGATACCCAATAAAAAGGGAAAATATTGAGACTAAGCAAGGGAGATTTTGCTAATAATTGGAAGAGTGAAACCTTCCGCATGGATGGACCGGTAAAATCTGCAACACCGAAAACTCAAAAGAAGACGCATACGAAAACCGTTTTCGGTGAACTTGGCCTTGTTATGACAAGCACGAAAAGCACCAAGACCACACCATGGTAAGAGCCAAATAAGAACCAATAAATATGATGCCAAGGATGCAAATATTTGAGGTCTCCACGGACGATACGATCAAGATACTCGCTCGAGAGCCCCTCTTGATAGAACGGTTATCTATCCTAAAACCCAGTCTCTCAACTAACAACATGAGACCGGTAAAATAGAAAACCTATCAAGATCATACCTTTGCCTTGCGCATAATCCACTTGACCTAGATGATGACGATCTTTGCCTTCTCAAGTTAGACCATCTTTCTTGATTGCGCTCCGCTTGGTGAAGACTCGCTAATAGCTCCCCCATACAACAATATGGGAGAGGCACTCTTCGGCATATCTTCACTTGGACTTGTGTGTTCATCAACCCGCACTTAGCCTTTATCAACATATAATATTCTCTTCTTCCCTTAGACTTGACTCCAATATATGGAGATCAAGCAAAGCTTATGGACACACCTATAAGTGTATCTCAATACAAACATTAGTCCATAGGGATTGTCATTAATTACCAAAACCACACATGGGGGCAACCATGCACTTTCAGTAGTTACTATTTCTGCAGGTTCCATGTGGTTTCCTACTCTAAACTTAAAGTCTCAATTGCTTCGTTGGCCCCACAGTCTATCAAGCATTTCTGATAATCATACTCTTTCGAGGAACTTCAAATTTTCATCACCTTCCTGGGTAAAATCTCCTCCATCACAATTTCAACTTCCTTTGAGAAACCCATTCATCCTTCTTGAGTACTAAAATGACCACTAATTGCTACTAAGTCAAGTCAAAGTCTCATATTTGCTGAAGTTTAGCTTCTACTTATGCACCCTCAAGGTTTGAGTTAAGCTTCAACTCTTGATCTGGTGGTCTTCTGATAGCACTATTGGAAACATCTCTAAACACTCCTACGAAAATAAAATCTAATTTTATTTACTCCGTGCCTTTCTCTTGAATCTTACTTCCATTGCTGGTTATCCATGAGTCTGTTAAACAATTAACTCCCCTCTTAGGAATTTCTAATGGTCGCTAAAACTTTCCTCGTCGTTAAACTTGTTCCATGGTTAGGAAATCGATATATTCCTAGGCTCGCCACTATACCATACTAAAGGTATCATGAAAGAATTTTAACTTGTACCCACACTGATGTGAATAATCAGTATGTTTCTTCGGACTGGCTTGTGACTATAGTTACTTCAAGCCTATAACTGGGGTAAGCGTGTTCGCAGACAAAAGCTTGTGCAATGAAGGATGCATTGGTTCTAAACTCAAATAATACTTTGATCTACTAAGAAAATATGCTGGTGCTCCAGTGTTGAACAAGCTAACAACACCGACACAGTAGTGATAGGTATGCCTCAACATTCTTACTCATCCTAGCAAAGTCTTAACTATTTGATACCGGAGATGTGCTTTCTAGTTCATGGGCTTCCCCCTTTTTTTGAAATGGGGAGTTACCCTGGACTCTGCATCAAAAAGATGCATACTGTATTCATTTATTCAACCTGGACTGGTAAAGAGACTTACATCGAACGATCATACAAGTCAAATCCGCCAAACAATGACAAAGCACCACAACTAGCACAACCGATAGATGAAACAATGGGGCCTTATTCCCCGGCCACAACCATCGCCGGCTCACTGACCGACTACAAAGATAGCGCCTTGTGCGCACGCTCGTGATGTAGACTCATCCATCTTCAGCCAACCCATCTCCAGCATGTAGAACAAAGAGAAGACCCTCGCCAGGCCTGGAATCGATGCCACCACGACGTCTGACAACACCACCGCCATGCACGCATCAATCAACACGCATCTGTCGCTTAGACTCCGTCTCGCCATGCCGCCGAGACTCGACGTCGTCAATGTGGTATTCCAGTATCCCCATGATTTAGATCATATTGTGTATGCGCAGACGATGATGGATACGCCCATGCCGAGTGAGTCCTGGTTGTATCTCTCCATCACCGGAGGAGAAATTCCCAGTCTTAGATCATTAAGTCCAATACACATTTTTTGAGTTACCCAGCGTTTGCCATTACGATAACTCTATTACGGTGTAACGTTAGACATGTCCAAAGTAGTCTTTCAAACATGCACGTACCTAATACCCTCATGGTCAAAGGATATGTATGCATGATAACTAATATGTGATATACTAATTACTCTGCTACGATAAGATCTCATAGTATATAAAACGGTTGGGTTTTTCCAACCAACATTGTTCCGCCAATAAATACTCCCATTGTTGTCGGTATATTTCAGGAAGACAGGGCCATCATACAACCAATGAGTTAGTCTATAGAGACAAGACTAGGCCCTTATTTGGTGTTTGTTATTCAACACGTGCGTGTGGGTTTTCCTTCCGAAACCTCATTCGAAAACCACAACAGTTATAACATACAACATAAACCTTAATTATGAAACAAATATTAATAATAACAATTATTATTGCCTCTAGGGCATATCTCTACACGCTAAAGGAAGATACTCTGTGCACCTCGCTGCATGAAAGCGGGATTCAACAGTCCACATGAACACAATTCGTGCGACGAGGAATGCTGATTTTACCTATAGAACGAGAGATGATAGATGCTAATCGATGAGAGTTCGATGCATCAAAACTTAGAACTAGGGAAGGATGAGGAGGAGGAGGAGGAGGAGGAGGAGGAGAGGAACCGAAGCTACATAATTCATGCGTGCGTGGACTGAGAAGAGGCATTTATAGGCGATACGATGGTGCGAACTCGAAATGTGGTGCAAAGATGCGCGAGCTTCGGCCTCTCTCCCGAGGGTGCCATAGGAGTGACAAAAGGTTGTTCGACAAACCAGCCACACGTCAGTGTGCGTGTGTGTGTGTGGGGGGGGGGGGGGGGGGGGGGGGGGGGGGGAGATCTCCCATCATGACCGGCGGTGGGACCTAGTCCAAGAGTCGTGTGCACCGTCCTGATACTTATGTCTGTCCCCTAGACTCGACATCACACATATAATTGTTTTTGGAGAAACGTGGATAACACCTTTGCTCGAAAAGATTTGCTACTGACTTTGTACCCTTTTGTTTTGGAAAACACTTTGGATAGGGCGACCTTTTCCGTGAAATCGTAGGTTGCCCCCGTCACTCGCCCCGTACTAGCATTTTTGGGCCATCTGCCTCGAATATGGATGGCTCAATAGGCAGTAAGTGTATTTTCTGGCTTACTTTCTCGCGTGAAGGGAACCCAACAGTCCATCGTACGAGTTATCTGTAGCGTCACCCGCTTGCTAAGTTTTTCTGTTATTTGTTCATGTTGACGTATTTAAAAAAATGTAATGAAGTGACACCAGTATTGTTGTGAAAATAGATGCGAGTTGTTGAATACGTGTTTCCAGATTGTAACAAACTCATATGCAAATTGCTCGAATAGATGATGATTTTTATTGTTGGAATAGGTGATGATTTTTATTGCAAATTAATTTGCATCAAAATAATATGTTTCTTAACCACTTATTATTATTATTATTATTGTAAGCACATGGCTTTGTTTAATCAGTTGTGATTTTGTTGAAATCGTTGGTGGTTTTGTTGTAAATCAATCAACAACAAAAAAATTGCTAACCATTTTTGTAGCATTATTTTGTTGATATGTTATGATAAATTTTTATTTTATTTTTGTATACGGGTTGAGAGATTTTGTTGCAATACTCGGTATTTTGTGGTAATACTAGGGTGAATCCTCACATTGACATTTTTGCTGTAAATAATGAGAGGTGAGGCGCAACATGGATATATCATTTCGTTTAAAGCGGATAAATTGGATATTGTGGGTTGATTTCAGGAAAAGTGAGGGGTTAAATGCAAAACTCATTATGCCTGATTCTGCGCGTTGGATGTTGTAATCAAACTATCAGCGACCGATTTTGAGGCTCGCCTAGGTCGCATTACGTCTAGCGCTCGCCTTTTGTTTTTGTATTTGAATGCTACAACTACAAAAGGTGTTATACGTGCACTCACGTGGAGAAAAGTTCTAGTGGCCGAGCCATAAAATATTGGATGGTGGAGGAATTGGACCAATCAGCTCCTTGCACGACTTTTGTTTGGTAAGAAGAAAACTTTCGAATGTCTTCTGAAAACGGGGCAATGAAAGTTGCCAATCGTCTAAAACATTGTAAAATATGCAAAAACTAGTAATTAGACAAAAAGATTATCATGAAATATAGATCCATCCTAATACCACCTTATACCACACATTGTTAACTTACACGATGACAGGGACCATGGGCAATTTTCCGACCAGGGCACCACTATCTCCACGGGCCTAACCGCCGGCCTCTCCTCCCGCGTCCGGCCACGCTGACGTGGAGCCTCGCCGCCTCAACCTATCCCGAGCTCTCCCTTCGCTGATATGTTGCCACCCCGGCTATTCCCTGAAGCTCCGACACCGGAGCACCCCACATCCCACCGTTAGATTCTTCCCTGCCTCCACCGACGACGCGTGGCAAGCCACGTCGGCCCCCTCTCCGGCGAGTTCTAGGCTCACCGTCGCCTTTCGTCGGCACGACTCTCTCTCTCCCTCCCTCTCTCTCTCCATGTCCCCGCATCTGGTTCAGTTTGAGATATGGGTAAAGATAAGATATATGAGTGGGCCCACACGGTGGGACGTTGTTGTGGGATTTATTTTGCCCACAGTTAACCATGGAGGAGCCAATCTACCTTAAAGCATCTCCAGTTGCGATCCCCATATTCCGTCCGGCAATAGGGCCGGACGAACGCCATTGGGAGAGCCGCTCGATTTGCCGGGATATTGGTAGCGCATATTTCCATCGGTGCTCCCAATAACATCCTCCCAGTAGTTCATTTTCATGTTATTTTTGACAAATACAAATCAAGTTTAACACATAAATATTTAGTTGATAATAATTAAAATAGAAATAAAATAATCCATACAATCCAAATCAAATCAAGTACAACTAGATCACGGCGGTGTCTCCTTTGAGCATCCACATACTCTACAGTTGTTCATAAACAACTTTATCATGGATCTTCGTATGCATAGCGAGGAAATCTGCGAAGCCAAAGCTGGTGATCAACTGCGGCAAGAGGACCCTGGTACTCATATGAATAAGGATCATTCACTAGATTCCGCGCTCACTTAAGGATCATCTCGTGCATGACAAGTTGTCATGTCGTCTCACATATGATCGGTCGACCAGGTAAGAGCATGGTACCGGACAATATCAAACCGAGCTTGGAGGACACCAAAGGCCCGATGAACATCCTTCCTGATACTCTTTTGTTCTTTGGCAAACCAAGATTTTTTGTTACGTAGAGAAGTGGAGATTGTCTTCGCGGATACAGACTATTTTGGATATATGACATCAGCTACATAGTACCCTTTGTTATACTGATCGCATCGTATTATTGCGGGCGATCACGACCGGCCAGCTTAATGTATGATGCCCAACGCTTCCCCTGACGGGCAGAGACACGTCTCCTCGACGGGCGTTGCCGGCATAATGATGCCTTGGGAATGTCCACATCCTTCGCCGCTCACCTCTCCACTCCTATCCAGTATCCACTCTCTCGCAGCCGGCGCAGATGGTCAACAACAATGAAGGCGGCAGCAGCGACAGTCGAGGCTATGGCGATGGAGGCGGCGGCTGCGGTGAGGACTAGTCCGTCTTCCATGGCCATTATTAGGTTTAGATTAGATTAGTTATAACTTTCGTTCGAATTTACAAAAAAAATCTTAAATTTGAATGAAGTTCGTCGTTTTATGTTGATTTGCTCGTTTTCAATATTTGAACAAAAAAATTACTGGTCTCATCGCTGGACAACCGGTCCCAATAGACCGGTAACGATTGCCGACGCTCACAATAACATCTGTCCGACATACTTATCAGACGTTTTATTGAGAGCACGAGTGGAGATGCTCTTATACCGGTATACCCCATATCCGTTCAGCACATCACAGCTTAAAAACCCGTAAACTAATCTTTGGAGGTTTGTGGTTGGTGTCCCAGGGTTCCCTATCGCGAGACGAGAGGTTTGTTTGAAAATCGGAAGCAGGTCAGCCGGCACAGAACCAGAAGCAGCTCACAGTGCCGCGGATGCAGGGAGCTGGCGATTCAGATTGCAGAGCAGTTCGAGGCGCTCGGGTCGGCCATCGGCTTGGGTTGCGCAGTGGTGAGGGTGGCCATTTGATTACTTCAATTTTTTCCCCAAAATATTGGATGCATTGAGATGCGAATAATTTCTTGGTCATCCTGCCATTGGCTACCAGAAAAACATATCTTGCTCATCATCTTCGTTCAATGAACTTTTCGGTTGCTTGGTTTTAATCTTTTTCAGCTAACATTTACCCCCATTTCCCCAGCTTGTTGGAGGAGTTGATCGGATGAAGCAAGTGATATCGCTTGCAAAACGTCCGCATATCGTGGTGAGTATGGTTACTTCAGTGAATATCTCTACCCAAGATATATATGTGGTGCTGATGCGGTTTCTTTATGGCACTAAACAGAGTTTTTCATCCTGCAATATATGCAAAACACTAATATGATCTAACTGCTTTTAAGAGCTGCTGCAAGGGCAATCACGTCCCTGTAAGAACCCAGAAGGCACCACCCACCGGGTTTGGTTTAGGCTTCTAAATGTGGCCTTGCACTTGCACAAACGAGGCTTAGGCTTGCAACGTAAGCTAAAGAATGTCCCATGTATACATCAGCAACAAGTAGCAAATAATCCATGCTTAGTTTTCTTCCATGGCCCTGAAAACTATAGCTCTGTTATTTATTTCTGTGAGCGAACAGTTTATAAGATTCTGAATGTCTGATATTACTTAATGTTCCTTTAAAAGTTAGGTTGCAACTCTTGGGCGTCTTCTAGACCATCTGACAGATACAAAAGGGTTTAGCCTTAAGTATTTGAAATACTTGGTATGTTGTCCTTGACTTTCTTTTAATTTGTCTCTTTCTTATTGCGTATGTTCAACTCAATATTTGCTTCTTGTCAAGAGCATTGTTCATGAATTTTTTTGTATTATTATTATTGTTGTTCTTTTATTATTATTATTATTATTCTTATTATTATTATTATTATTTTATGTCATTGTTCATCTGTTAACGTATCAATTATTCTTTGGCTGCATTAATGCTACTTGCTTAGTCATCTGACTGTTACATGTTTTGGACATGGGTTTAGTGTCTTCACAATTTGTTCAATCTTTTGAATTTCAGATAAACACATGAATTTATTAGGATATGTTTTGTTTTCTAACCGTCCTGTTCATATTCGGTTGGTAAATGTACAGACGTTATTACAAAGTGTTGGAGTATGAGTTAGTGTAGTAGTAGTGTCCTAGGAGAGTCTAGAGTATTCTAGTGGAGTATTGGAGTCCAAGTTAGTTGCTAGCAGACTTTAGAGTATNTGGGAGGGATGATCCAGCGCTCAGATTACTGACGGTCCACACCGCAGCTAGTAGAGGAGCTGTCCGTTAGCAGAGGCGATCCCCTCAATACCGCATGTGAGAATGGAAATGGAGAGCGGCTCCACACCGCAGCTAAGTTTGTTTCTCTTTCCATCCGTCACCGTAAAGGATTTCTCTTCTAGCAAAAGAAGATGTCTTGTCTATGTTTGGTCAGATCAAGTCCGAGCTGCTGCTGATTCGCTACCTGACCGTTGCGGTACCGCTGCCCCTATGCGCGGGTGTAAACTATTGACAGGATGTTGTGTTCGCCTAGCTACGCTGGCATGCTCTCGTTTTGACGCCGTCCTGCACCTCCGTCTCCTTTCCAAGTATAGTAGAATCCATATCGTGCTCCATATAGACGATCCAATGGTGGGCAGGCTATGCGTAGCTACCCACCATGGCATCACACTATTTTGCATATATATATATATATATATATATATATATATATATCTCAGCTATTCTACAACCCCCTGTAGAATAACTATTCTATAACACTTTTGAACTTTCGCCCGTCACATAAGTGGACTTCGCTCGTGACTGAAGTGAACTTCACAAAAATCCTCCAGCACGTGACGCCATGGGAGGAAGCTCCACCGCGCGCCGCCCTGGAGGTCCCCCCGCCGCCGCCCGGGAGGGCCCCACGCCTACGCCGCGTGCTGCCCCGAGAGCCCCCATCTCCACCGCGCGCCGCCCCGAGAGGCCCCCCACCACCGCAGCGCGCCGCCGGGAGGGCAACCACCTCCACCGCGATCCTCCGGCCGTCCGCCGCCCAGGAGGCCCCCCACCTCCGCCGCGCGTCGCCATCGGGAGGACCCCTACATCCGTCGCTCGCGGCCTTCGGGAGGGCCCGCGACCTCCGCCGCGCGCCACCCGGGGAGGACCCGGACCTCCACCTCGAGCCACCCCCTCCGTTCCAGGCCGGAGGGCACCGCCATCACTGGCTGCCTGCGCCGCTCCTCCCTCCCTTCCCCGGTTCCTTGGTCTCCGGCGCCGGCCGCGCCTCCCCGCCATCGGCCTCCCTCCAGTCCGGCGACGCCCCAGCTCTCCCCGCTCCTCACGCGCTACACCGGCAGGCATCAAGCGCAACCGTCCCTCGGTGGACTTTGACGATCCCCGCGCGTGAACTATGCGTGCCAGCGCTGCGGACTCCCCTGGATCGAAGTTCGGTTCGGTGCTAGTCTGACGTTCATTTTACTCATCCTGTGAAGTTCGGTTCGATTCAATTTTCGGCACGAAGTTTACTTTTCGAAGTTTAGAAGTTCAATTTACAAATCACTCGAAGTTCAGGGAAAATGTTTTCTATCGAAAAGTTCATTCTGAATTTTTTGTCAATAAAAACAAAAATGATAAATGATGAATTCCATGAAAGTGAACAAATGAACCTCGCGATATAGCAAACTGAACTTCTGCGCAGACCAAGTAAACTTTCTGTGATCATTTTCTTAAATTATAATGGAGTTCCGTTATAGTCAAAACGAATTCCAAAAATGTGAACTTCCCGTCCTATTCGACATGAGAGGAATGAAGTGAACTTCTCAATCGAATAAATCCGAACTTTTGAACTTCGCTCGTCGCAGAAGTGAACTTCACAGAAAATCACGAATAAACTTCTCGTGTGACACAATTTTTTCTGAACTTCGTCCGTCATGCAAGTGAACTTCGACTTTTTTTCCTAATGAACTTTGTTTATTTTTTATATATGGACTTCACGTTGTCACAGTTGTGGAACATAACTTCGGGTCATTTAATAAGTGAACTTCACGTTGTCGTACCGAACTTCACAATTTTTTTGCAAATGAAATTTTCGGTTAACCATCATTTTTTTTTCTAAACTTCGTGCATCGCATAAGTGAACTTCATAAAATTTTCGTTAATGAACTTCTCGGCTAAGTATAACTTTTTCTAACTTCGCTTGTCGCATAAGTGAACTTCACAAAAAAATCACAGATGAAATCGCCGGGTGCATTTCGAATGTATGGATGGGAGCTCAACTATGAATTTCACCACTGTCGTGTGTGAACTACACCACGAACTGCACCTTGATGTGCTAGCTGCCGTATTTTTTTGGTACTGAACTTCGACAGCACGTCACACTGAACTTTCAACACAAAAATTGGGAATCTGGGAGCTGCAGAAAAAAATGGCAGCCCAACTCCTTGTCGTCCCGCTCCTTTGACGCCGATGCGGAGTCGATGACGACCGGGCGCGGTAGATATCCGGCGACGGCGAGCACGGGAAGCAACGGGGCGGCGCGCGAGGAACCTACCGGCGGTGAGCAGGAGGGGCTTGAGGATGGTGTCGCGCGCGGCCGGCCTGGATGCCGCGTGTCGGTGATGAGGGGCGGGGGAGGGTTGCCGGGTGGCTTGCGTCGGCGGTGAGAGGCATAGACGGAGGAGGGCCTCGGCCAGGGAGGGTGGCGTAGGTCGGGGGCGCGCGGCGGCAGAGATGGGGACGGGCGGCCGGGGGCGGGGAGCGCCGGGGAAGGAGGCAAGCGGCCGGGGGCGGGCCGCGCCGGGGAAGGAGGCAGGCGACCGGGGACGGGCCGCGCCGGGGAAGGAGGCAGGCGACCGGGAGCGGCCTGGATGCCGCGCTCGGCCGCGTCGACCCGTCGGGGAAGAAGGTGCTCTTGCCAGGGGGTGGGGGCTTTCTATCCTAGTTGGTTTCTTATGGGGTGGGGTTGTAGAATAGGTATTCTACGATCACTTAAGGGGGGTTGTAGAATATTCCTGCTATATATATATATATATATATATATATATATATATTCTATAAGGGTTTGTCTATGTCTCAGTTAACTGAGAATTTCTTAAGTCTCAGTCACCTCAGAAAAGTGCAACTGCGGTTAAAAAAAAGTGCAACCGGAACGAGTTGCACTTTTCTGGTAGAAATGTGCAATTCTGCCAGAAAAGTGCAACTCATGCACATTTTTTGGTGTGACTGAGACTTAAGAAATTTTCAGGCACCTGAGAATTAGCAAATCTATATATATATATATATATATATATATATAGCAGGACTATTCTACAACCCCTTGAGTGATTGTACAATACCTATTCTACAACCCCACCTCATAAGAAACCAACTAGAAACCTATCCGGTCCGATCCGCTCGTCCACCCGAACTCTGGCACCTCCACGGCCCGCGCTGCCTCCATGTCGCGCCTCCCGCCTCCATCCACGCCCTGCCGCTCCGGCCGCGAGCGCCCCTCCCCGGCTCCACTTCCTTGATTCCATCCCCAAACGCGACCCCGTAGAAACAAACCGCCTTGATTCCATCCTCGCCTCCTACCTGGTCGACGACGGTGAGTGAGCGGCAGCAGCAGCCGACGCGAGGGAGCCGGCGACGGAATACCGGCGAGCTCCCCAACTAGAAGACCTCCTACCTGGTTGGCGCCCCGTCTCCATTCTCGATGGCCTTGCTCCTGCATCCCTATCGCGTCTGACCACCAGCGAGCCGCCCCACGCACCCCAGATCCACCTTCTGCATGCCGCCGTCGGTCTCGACCGCGCGTGCATCCGTACTCCCTGCGCGCTTCTGGCCGGCAAACCACCTCGTCACCATCCCCGACCTCCTACTCCCCCTGGCGTCGCACACGGCTGCTGCTCCCGTTCTTCACATCGTTAGCGACCGCCACGGATCTCCCCTACTGTGCCGTGTGCTCGGCCCAAGCACCACCCACGCGATCTCGGAACCGTGCTTGAGTCTCCTGCTTGCCTGGACGCCGATGTGCGCAGCTCTGGACCGCCGGCATGCACCCCTCTGAATCCCCTGTTTTGCCCCTCGCCCGCCCACTGCATCACACCGGGATGGGGGTCGTGCACTTCCCCTGCCTTGCCGCTAGACCGGCCACGACCCGCCGTTCTCCTAGCTCCCACTTGAGCTGGCGGTTCCTCAATGGGTGAGCTCGTCGGAGCATGCCTGCTCTGGATGAGCTGCAGGAGTCCACCACGGCAGAAATTGGAGGCCACCGCAATGATGCCTAGGAGTCCACTGCCGCCATGCCGATCTATTCGAGGACGGGGCAGGCAGGCTCCTCATCGATCTATAGCTCCCTACCGATCTGGACTGTTGCAGGTTCGGTGAACTACAATATTTTTCTCTTTTTGGCAAAATGATCTAAGCTTGTTCGACGTTAAACGGATGCAGTGATACTCGTAGCCCACCGCTTCCAAACTGACCAGTTCCAGTTAACTTCATTTATGCTATGCAGTACACTTGATCAGATAATTTGACGGTATCTTCTAAAAACAAGAACTATGTTTCTAGAATATTTTCCACAGGAATGTCCGTCTCTGTTGATGCTCCTAATTTACAAATAGTTGGCTTGGTGAAGTTCACTCATTATTCTAAACCGGTTCAGTAAATAAGTTCACTATTGCTTAATTTTTAGGAGTTCCAGTCGAACAATACATGAGACAACTGCCGGCCCGACGAGACTTCCAATTGAGTTCAGAACACAGTTTACAATTAAGTTCAGCTACGGTTCAGTTCACAGGTCGCACGCCCAGTTCAGTTAAGTTTTATTTTGTTTCCTTTTTGTGGTACACTGTGTAAATCGTGTATGTTTCTTTCTTTGATTTTATTATGAATCGGAAGTGTACTCCGTGGGAAATGGCTGTTCAGTATATTTATAAACAGAAGTTCGCCTTGTTTGTGTGAAAAATTTATTTCCTCCGTGCTGGAAATTCAATTATTCTTGCTAGATAATTTCCGCAAAAAAATCACTTTTTTAAATCTGAGGAAGTTCGATTTGTATGCATGTGGAGTCCACTTTCATTGGGGCAACCATACTTTTTCTATACAGATTGTAATGAACTAATATGCATATATGAATATGAGTGCACTGCTCCTGCCACTGATGTGAACAAGTTTGTTGGTGCGAATTGAGTTGCACTCTGTAATAACTTAGAAGTCTATTTAATCATATCTAAGAGAAGTCCAAAAAAAGATCCGCCAAGAATTTAACTTTCAAAAATAAATTAGAAAGTTCACTTACTTATCTGGTGAAGTTCAAAAAAATCATTCCACCAAGAAGTTTACTCGCGAAAATTCGTAGGAAGTTCACTTACGTATCGCAAAAAGTTCACTTACGTAGGAAAATTCTCTGAAGTTCACTTATGCGATGCACGAAGTTTAGAAAAAAAATGATGGTTAACCGAAAATTTCATTTGCAAAAAAATTGTGAAGTTCGGTACGACAACGTGAAGTTCACTTATTAAATGACCCGAAGTTATGTTCCACAACTGTGACAACGTGAAGTCCATATATAAAAAATAAGCGAAGTTCATTAGAAAAAAATTCGAAGTTCACTTGCATGACGGACGAAGTTCAGAAAAAATTGTGTCACACGAGAAGTTTATTCGTGATTTCTGTGAAGTTTACTTCTGCGATGAGCTAAGTTCACTTCTGTGACAAGCGAAGTTCAAAAGTGTTGTAGAATAGTTATTCTATAAGGGGTTGTAGAATAGCTGAGTTATATATATATATATATATATATATATATATATATATATATATAGAGCAGGACTATTCTACAACCCCCTCTTAAGAGTTGTAGAATAGCTATTCTACACCCCCTCCTAATCACCTTCTAAACTCGAGCCCGACCCATCCTAAAGACCTTCTGCCTGCACCCACCCGCGCGCTGCCCCGGCTTCCTCGCCGCCGACAGGCCCCGCGCGCCGCCCCGACTTCCTCGCCGCCAACAGGGCCCCGCGCCGCCCCGCCTTCACCGATGCCGGCAGGGCACCGCGCCGCCAAGGCGCTATAAGGGGAGCGATTCCCCCTACCCCCGACGCGCATCGCGCCCCAGCTACCCCGCCTCTCATGCCACCGGCCAGGATCCCATCGCCGGCAACGCCCCTGCTGCGGACCGAGCCTCCTCCGCCGACGTCCCAGCTCCCCGGCGACTTGCCTCCACCAGCTCGCTGCATCCCGGGCGACCTGGATCCGTGCGCTGCTACTTCTTGCCCCCGTCCCGAGGTAGCTGGTCTCGCACGCGCTGCCGGAGTTCCTGCTCCGTCTCCACGATCCCAAGGTCGTTGGATCTTTTCCCTAAGCTCCTGCACACCAGCAGTACACTGCGAAGCCCTGCTGCCCACCAGCAGTACATCTCGTTGCATCCCAAGGTGAAATTCCACTTCCAGGAACCTCGTGGCATCCCGAACCCGCTGACCAAGTGAACTTCCATTTCCAAGCACCTCGCGGCATCCCCACGCGTCTCAGAGGGTGGCAGACGCACGCTCCAATCACGCGCCGCAGCAGACACTCTTCCTCTCACGTGCAGCACAGCAGCTTTTTCTCTCCCTAAAGCGCTCAGGTATATGACCAAGTTATCATGTTCTTGCAGCGAGCCAATGTTTCAGTTTTCCTGTGCATTGCATAGAAAAAGAGGCGTCGATTCTTCCTGTGTATACAGCAATTGAAGTTTGCTTAATAAAAAGTTCACTATCTCAGTTTTGTAGGAGTGTCTAGTTGCTTACTAAAAAGTATAAAAACATTTGAATCCATTTTTCTTGTTAGGAAAGTTCATTTTGCAAAACATAGCAGTTCAGTGCATCTAATAAACAAAGCTCGCTTTGATTTGTTAGGAAAGTTAAATTCGCGTTACAAGGGGAGTTCGCCTCTCTTTCTCCGTGAGTTCACATTGTCATTGATTGGCAGTAGACATTGTCTATGTAAAAGTTCAGATTCATTTTACCATGATTTTTTCAGTAAATGATTTTTTTTAAATACTTCGTTTTGAGTTGCAAAAGAAGTCAGATGTTCAATGAAAAAGGTAAAAAAAAAGGAAGTCCACATGTCAAAAAAGGTCAAAAAAGGATATTTTCCTTCTTCACCGTTAGTGTGTTTTTGGCAAAATAGTAGATGAAATACATATATTTGTTGTTAAGAGTTGCTGAAAGAAATATTTAATAGAAGTTCACTTCTTTCTATTGTCAGATTCATTTTCATATTTTCGGGAGTTCATTTCGTTTGTTGAATATATCATGTTTGAACACGTTGAAAGTTCACATATAAACGTGCAGGAGTTTGCCGATGACGCTGTCGGCGGCAGAAGTTCAGACATATGTGCATGCAGAGTTCACGGATGGGTTGGGTGGTTGTTTCGAGGATGCTGTCGGTGTGCACGCCGGCACCGCTGGTCCCGTCGTCGGCTAGGCAGGACACTGCTCATCTCTGTGGAGCTTTTCTGGGTCCAGCAGAGCAACCCCCCCCCCCCCCCTACCGAACACCGACTGTACCACGGTGGCAGCAAGCAATCCTGTCAGCTAGTCCATCCATGGCGCTCTTGTAAACTCCCGCATGTCCTCCTCCAGAAGTTCATTCGGGATTTTTTTCTGGTACGTGGTTGCATATCCTATATAATTTCTTTTGATTACATTATACTTCATGAAAATTGGGAGTTCATTGTGTAAATTAACAGGAGTTCACGTGTTCTATCTAATAAATATATCTCTCGCTTGTTAGATAGTTTGTTTTGTTAGAACGAGATATTCACTATTAGTATGTATCAGTGCGTTCACTTTTAGTTTCAGAAGAAATTAGAAGGTAGCGTATGTGTAGAATATTGTTGATGTATATATTCCAAATGGAAGTTCATTTGATTTTATGCGTGAAGCTCACCTCTTCTTGTAGTTATCTGTTTCATTTATTTTTACCTGCAAGTTCACACCATTTTGGTGTCGAAGTTCACCTTCTCTCAAAAGTTTAGATTTATTTTGTGTGGAAATTCAGTGTGCCTATTTACTTAGAAAAGGTAAACAATATGAAGTCGGCTTATTAAGTTCTGTTTGTATAGAATGAATCATACATGGTAATCTAAAAAATACATGGTTTCTTGTGGATGAATCATCCATGGTTTTGTCTCATGTAGTTTGGTCCTCCTGTTTGTTTCATGGGACAGGTAGTTCAGTCTTTTCTTGTCCAAAAGTTCATTTCCTCCCTATGCGGAGTTCAGTACGGATTAATACATGGCAGTTAGCAACTGCAAGAAAAATAAATAAATATACCGTGTTGCTCTGAAGTTCACTCTTTTATCTGGTACAACTTCAGCTCGTCTATGAGGGGAAGTTCAGTTAGAAAAGCTCGAGCATAGGTTGTATTTCTCGTGCTGATAAAGGTCAATTTACACTACCTTACTTAGATGTGCACTACCTTCATAGCTTTGGTTCAGTTGTAGCTTTCTATACGTAAACAGCTCAAGATGTGATGTTTCTTCCTTCCATTGATGTGAGAAACGTCCAGGGGTTCATGTATGATGCTGCTGGCTGCGAAAGTTCATAGATACGTGGTGGCTCAGATGTAGGATCTCAGCATGCAATGTAATTGAGGCCCAGGTCAGCCTGCTCCTCTTGATGATAACTTCGTTATCTTCTCATATTAAAAGATGCTATAGAAAGCTCCCTATTTTTTAGGCGAGTCTAGTGTACGCCTAAAATGTAGGACGAGGATGTGATTCAGTTCATTTTTTTCCAAGCGGTTCATTTCATTTTCTTGTGATTCCAAGCGGTCCGTGCTACTCGCTCTGGCTCAACTGCAGACCACCGGAGGTGCTGGATATTAGCTGAAGGTTAATTTTTACCTCTTTCTTTGATCTATAATTTCTATTTCTTCGTATAAGATGAAGTTCACTGTAAGCCAATCTAGAAAATTAGCATCCCGATAAGTACACAGAAAATCAATTCATCTTTGGTTGTTGTTTGTTGCGGAGAAGTTCACTTATTTGTTTTTAAGAAGTTAACTCGCCGTCTCAGAAAAGTTCACTTCTGGAAAGCCAAAAATGAATTTTGTCTGATTGACGGTTTCATCAGCTAAAAAGAAAATTCACTTCTATACGTTGGAGAAGTTCAATTAGTCCAACACAGGGTTTCACCTCATTCCTGTGTGGAAGTGCACCTTTGTGTTTGTGAAACTTGAGTTCTGTATTAGGAGGAAGCTCACCTTTTTTGTGTAAATGATTTTTTGACAAGCAATAATATAAGTACTGTGTGGAAGTACTACCTGATGTGGTTAGCTTCAGTTTTGCACTTTTGCTATTTTGGTCTATTGATTCATTGGCTTCAAACAAAAATAGAAGTTCACCTCGTCCCCACATGAAGTTTACTTGTTTTTGTTTCTGAAGTTTGCTTTGTCCACTGAAAGTTCACCGTAAAGGAAAATTGAATAAGAAGTTTACTCTCTATATAAGAGACTAAAATTTACACCATCCGCAAGAGAAGCTGTCATTATTTTTGGAAGTTAACTTCTCTTTATCGCGGAATCCACTTCCATCTGTTCGGGGAATTCACTTCCGTCTGTTTGCGGAATCCACTTCCGTCTGTTCGGGGAATTCACTATTTTCGTAGACTTGTTCACTTAATATGCATCTAAAAGATCATTGAAGTTTTTCCTTAAGAGGTTTTTTTGGTGTTCAAATAGAAGTTCAGAAGGTTGCGGCTTGTTGGTGGTATCGTGCGATGGAGTACTCTGCTACTGCTAGCTCGCGTTAGATCCCAATATCTTACTCGTATATCTGGGGAGTTCACTGCTGGTTTCAGGTTAAAAATTTCGGTTATTCCCCTGCTAGCTCGCGTCCGACAATTTTTAGATTGTTCGTGAGTTTTGTAGTGTCCTCCATATCGACATGATTTTGGGCATGATGACTGAACTTGTACATGTATATCTCTGAACCTGTCCATCTTGTCTATTATGCAGCCAACCAAATTGGGTAGCCTTTTCTTCCCAGATAACTATTCTGTGATACTGCTAGCAATTTCGTTCAAAGAATAACTTTGTGATATGAAAGTTCAGTGTGAGATAGACGTGAAGTTCAGAGAGTTAATATCATGATTAGATTTTATTGAAGATTAGCTTCTAGTTGTCATGCTGGAAAGGTGTGTTGCCAATTTGTTGTTTTACTGGCCCACTTGTTTGATCACTCTTTTTCGTTTCAAAACTAAAAAGGAGATCTTAGTGCATATTAAAATTGGAAAGGTTGTTGTGGCGTCAGAATTGCTTATGAAAGATGGCGGCTATGATATGTACTTTTTGAGAGTCAGCCTAATAATGGAGATCATGCATGTTCTTTCATCCCAAGATAAAACCTTGTGCTGCCGAATAGAAGGGTTCATTCAATTTCCTTTGCCTTTCCAGGTTAATCAGATTGGTACCGCCACTGAATAAATTCAGTTATTGACGTGTAGCTGATAGAAAAATAATAGAAGTTCACCTTTTTTATACTAACAAGTTCACGTTCATATTTCCAGGAGTTCAGGGGCACTAGGCCGTTCTCTGTTCGCTGTCCGGCTGGTGGAGTCCATGAGAAGTTCAGATGTAGGAGCCCAACGAAAGTTCACATTCTTTTATCACGAAGTTCACCAACATTCTTCTAGAACCTCACTTTGAACTTTCCCCCAAGTTCATTTTTTTGATACCAAAAGTGTAACGCAGTTGCGAAGTTCAATTTTATTTCTAAAAAGTTGGATGATCAATTTCAAAAGTCTCACAAGTTCAACATTACGTGTTTAGGAAGTTCGTTCTTTTCTCGCAGAGTTCATTCTATGAACACTATGCCAAAATTCATCTAAGAAACTCACCTAAAAATTACACAAGAATTCACTCAGGTAACATTAGTAGTTCACTACATATAAGATTAAAGCTCACTATGAAAAACAGTGCGAAAATAAAGATAAGTTTGAAAAACAGTTTTTTGTATATTTAAATCTGCTCGTAAATTGTAAAGAATTTCGAAAAGTGATCTATATGAAAAGATGCGGAATTTGTATAGCGTTACAATGGTATATGATTTGCATCATTTCGATAAATAGTTTGAAAACTATGATGAAAAGACCGGACAAGGCGGAAAGCATCTATATCGCGACCGGAAGTTCACTAACATGTGACGGGACGTTCACGTGCATGTCAGAGAGAGTTCAGATACTCTGTTTTTTCCCGGCGGAAATCTTACGTACAAAATTCATACATATGAGCTTTGATTGATCAAATAGAATCTATCCTTGAGTAGTTGACACCAATACAAACCTAATTACACAATAACATGCGCCTTAATTTTAATCGTTGATATGGTGACAACCATCACTATTTCTAGTATATTCAAATTACTTTCAAACGATTAATAATTACGAAAAAAAATCATCAAAAAAAAGTTGCGCATTTTCCAAACGTTTCCAACGGTATATCACACGCGGCAATCCGGTGAGCGGTATGAAAATAGTGTTAGGAACTGTGAAAATCGGAGAAATTCGCGAAAACAGATTTGCGTATTTTCAAAACTGCTTTTAAACCATTAGAAATTCCGGGAAACAATCTGAACAAAAAAGATGCGCATTTTTCATACCTTTTCAACGGTATATCGCATGAATTAATCGGACAAACGGTTTGAAAATGGTGTCCAGAAAACTGCACGAAAACTGTGTATTCCGCGAAATAGAGTTTAGTATATTTGAAATTACTTTTAAACGGTAAAGAATTTGGTAAACATTTCTGAATGAAAAAGTTGCGCAATTTATGTATCTATCCAATGGTATATCATATGCGTAATTCGGATAAGCGGTTCGAAAATCACTCTCAAAGCACTTTTCACCGGAAAAATTGAATTTTAGTGTTTCGCCGAGAGTTCACGTGTCCAGAATCGGGGAGTTCAGTCGTTCATATTGGGAAGTTCAGAAATGGTTGTAGAATAGTTATTCTACAACTGGTTGTAGAATAGCTGATATATATATATATATAGGGAAAATGCTTCCTACTCTCAGGTGTAGCTACACTCATATCTAAATACCACCATACGGAAGTCTATATATATATATATATCTACTATAAAATTGCAATAGGTGATGGTTCAACGGTAAGTCGCGATATGTCAACACTTGGATTAAACTTTTCCCGATCTGAGGTAGCACGAGAGAATCAAAGAAAAATGTCTACCTATCCAAGTTTTATCCAAATCCAACACGTACTTCTGTCTATGGCAGTAAAATAGGAAACCTAGACATATACGTACCACGCAAAATAGGAAACCTATACATGTACGTACCACGCACTAGCTTGTTTTTTTCTACACGTGACCCGTATCGATTCGCAGTAAAAATATGTAACCGAGTCATATACGTACACACTCTAACTTTTCCATGTATATCGGTTTGATTATATGTATGTAATATTCTTCCCAAGTATTTTTTTCAATCAAAAATAGGATGAGCGTGAACTTTGCGCACCTGATACATCCAGGTTGAAGTTGTCAGTGTATTTTTTCAATCATTTTTTTGTTATGCGCATAATTAAATGTGCTAATAATTAAATAGACCTGCCTAATTATCATTTCCTAACTAATCTTCACATGAAACAAAAAATGCATCCAAATAACTCTTTCATGGCCACCGATGTTGACAATTACATCCTTGTCCGTATTAACTGTCGCAAGCGCTATAATAATTTGTGCTACCGCTGCACATTTTCAGCGACAGTTAATTTGGAGCGGAGGGAGTACAAAATATTTATTATGTGTGTAAAATTTCACTTCTCATGGTTATAGAGAATGACAAAGATGGGGGGAGATATATCAGCAATGCGTGGGCACTTAGCTATATTCATTTATAAGGTTAGAAGAAAAAGGACCCTGGTATTAAAAGAAACACCGAACAGTAAAAAACATCTCAACAAAAACGAAAATTACAACGGAATTCTTGAGATGCCCTTCGTCTTCAACCTCCAGACCGTGTCGACGGCGCGCTGCCGCTGCCGCTCCTCCTGAGCCGGGCTGACATTGTAGATTGCGGACGGGAAGTCACCGAACGGGTCTATAATATTGCAATAGGTGATGGTTAGTTGGTAGGTCATGATTCCTCCACCGTTGGATTAAGTTGCTCAAGATATTGCACAACTATGATGGACTGGAGGATGTATACGACCAGCCAGCAGAAAAAAAACAAGTCGCGTGTGAAAGGAACTCGGAAAGCCTTCGCATCGTGTGTGCGTCAAACTCATGCTGCATCGTGCATGCGTGTTCTCTCCCGTCCGCTTTGTGACCCCGATCTGAAGCACCGGCCTCCCCGAGCTTCATCTGGTGGTCGCCTGCCGGACCTCCTGCTACCGGCGTCCTCCCCGACCTCCTGCTGCCGGCATCATCTCCGAGCTGCCGCTGCTGGCCCCACACGCCGTTTGTCCACCCGCACAACACCGCAACGCTTCCGGGCCGCTGTACGTACGTACTTCCTCGGTGCAGCGCCTCTGCTTCCCCACATCTCGGCTTGCAATAAATCGGCACTTAGTACTGCCCCTTTGCCAGACGTCCGATGGCGTTCCATACATGGCAAATCACTCAGGGAGCAGCCATCAGCAGAGCACCCACCTGCAAAGCTGCTGTGGTGCGTTCGGGTCGGCTCCTCTTTGTTTTCTTTCTCTAGCACCGAAGCTGCTGCGCTCCGCTCACATTTGTTTCTTTCAATCAATTATCTACTGGCCTGCTGCTGCTATATGCCACAATGACAGAAGCTAACGGGGATCACAAAAAAGAGCTAACGGGGAAGACGGGGATATGTGTGGTGGAGAAAGAGAATGGTCCGCAATTTTTTTTGTTTATGTTAAAAGAAATGGTTAGATCTATAATTAGATTAGATTTTAATCCAATTAGCCAATAAGAAACAGTTAGTTTTTATTAATATCTGCTTCCAATAGAGTTTGTGAAGATAATTCATTTGTTTTACAAAGTTTTGCACATAAGTACATATAAAGGAATAGGGACAACACACTTTTCCAGTCACTAAGACACACTTCTTTTCGGCTTCTAAGATAGTTTCTCTGAGAAGCTTCCCTCATCCAGCTTTTTCCAGAAATCCGACTCACAATTTTGCTTAGATTTCTAAATTAGGGTTGAAAAGAGTAGTTTGGAAGTCTAAATGAATTTTTGAGTCGGCCTTCCGGGAGAAGCTGGGGGAGGAGAGCTTCTCGAAGAAGCCCTTATAGAAGCCGAAAAGAAGTGCGCCAAGTGCACTGCTTTAGCAAATACTGGTTTATTCTTATTATGAGGTAGACTACAATTTGGATGGTCGTGCAGCCTCCATCGACGTCGGCGAGCTCTACAATGACGAGGAGAGGACCTTCTCCGGCTACAACACACGGGCGCAGCCCCAAGGAGTGTGACACCCTACGTTAGAGGTGTTCATTATCGGCTAATTTTTTCATTGATATTTTCTTTCTGAGAATGTGCATAAAAAAGTTGACGCGTTAAGTAACATAGAGATTCGGGAAGACGTTCTGCAGTTACCTCAAATTGTAACTACACCTTGCAGCGATACTTTACTTGATGAAGTCTTCATATGTTACCTAATTTAAAAAAATAACAAAAAGGAAAGAAGTTGGAGAGAACACGTATTAATCGATGTGCTAGACTTACAAACCTTTCTTACAAAAACGAAGTTACAGACGTACATGTCCTCCGGGGGCCTTCCACAACCTCTAATCAATTGTTGCCAAATCATCCCGTAACAAGAAATCCCGTAATATTTGTCCGTAGCTGTAGCATTATCGGGTTATCATGTCGTTTGATACCTTCTTATAATTTAGGATAACATCAGTATGTCCATATAATGTTTTTGATATCCCGTAGCATCGCACGGGCATTTAGCTAGTATATATATATATAGGTCAATAGGTCTGCTATTCTGGAACTAGTTCTAGAATAGCTATTCTGAAACCATTTCTGAACTTCCCTCGTAATGTTGATGAACTTCATTTAATGGTATTGTGAACTTCCTGACGGAACAGACTGATTCTCCACCTTCACGGGAAAATTTTCTAGTGCGATTTTTGATCCGCTTATCGGAATGATGCATGTGATATACCGTTGGATAGCTATGGAAATTACGAAACTTTTTCATTTTCACGGGTTTTCGAAATTAGTTACGGTTTTTAAAGAATTTCAAATATACTAACACTATTTTCGCGTCCGTACCGTATTTTGGTCGCCATTTTCAAACCGTTTATCGGATTGATGCAAATGATACGCCGTTGGAAAGCTATGAAAAAGTCGCAACTTTGTTATCTCACGCACTTTTTCGAAATTCCTTACGGTTTAAGAGCAGTTTTAAATATACATAATTCTGTTGTTTTAGAATTCTCGTTTTTTCTGAACTTCCCACTTCACAACACTGAACTTCTTCCTAACACTATGTGAACTTCTTCACGGAGCACCAGATGCATGTGTTACGTCATTTTTTTTTGACTTGTATGATTTTTCTTCCCAGTTCGTTTTTCGTATTCGGACCATTTCTGAACTTCTATGGGAGACGTAAGTGAACATCCTGGCGGAGCGCAAGACGCCATGGTTTTGACTTTGTTTGATTTTTGTAATGTTTTCGCACTGAATTTTTCACGAGTTGGCGGCAGACGAAGTTCACTTATTAGGGGTAGTTTAGCGCCACAACACACAATCAGCAGCACCAAAAACATGGCACATACATTTTTTTAACGAAATTGGACTTCACATTAGTATAATCTAAACTTCTGAACACATTTTTGTGAACCTCTAAATTGCCAAAGTTGTACTTATTTTGGTTACAGTAGCTAGATCCCGTGATGAGCGTCACTGAAGAATTAGGAGACGAGAAACCAGTGAAGTTCAGAAACGATGTTAATGAAGAGGTACTTGATAGTTCGAGCTCGTACATAAATGTCTATGTATCAGATAGGTTGAGCTCTTCTCTGAACTTTATAGCTCTAGGTTTCTGAACTCCACAAATTTGTTCTTCTGAACTTCATAGCTCCAGCGCTCTCGAGTGAACTGTTACGCTGCTTAAAGTTGAACTGCTGGTCTGCACAAGATGAATCGGTGGTTTTGGGCACTCTGGCGAAGTTCTTCCCAGGCGCCAAAGAGGTTCAGAGAAAGGGAGGCACCGGTTTTGCAGCCATGAGAGCACATCGCTGGCTCCGTCCCATGGGCAGCAGTCCCATGGCTCCTTCCCATGGCTCCGTCTGTGGACTCCCATGGCGGTGCGTGATGCGCGAGCGGCTGCTGCTGGCCTCGAAGCTGCTCCTCTGCAATAAGGAGAAATAGTGGCGAAGCCTAAGCTCCTCTCTGATACTGTCGGCGGCGGAGGTGCTGCAGAGGATTTGATCGGGATCGGGATCAGGATCGGGATGTGGTGTGGGTAGGCCTAGGCGGCGGTATGCGGGTCCAAGGCGGCGGTGCGGTCCAGGGGTCTGCAGGACCCCTGCGGTGCGAGCGCTTGGTGGAGCAGGGGTGGCCGGTACGGGCGCTTGCGCGACGAAGAAGGTGAAGGAGGTGGGTCGGTGGAGGGGAGGCCGTGGCGACGCGAGGGGATGGTGGGGTGCCGCCGGCCAGGGGCGGGGCTCTCAGTGGCGGAGACTGGGCGGGGGTCAGGGGCGAGGCAGGGCGGGGCACGCCAACGCGCGAGGCTGGCCAGAGGCGGGCATGCCGGCGAGGGAGGCTGTCCAGGGGAAGGCGACCAGCGGCGGGGCGCGCCCTTCAGCCGAAGGAGATGCAAAGAACGCCGGCGGGGCTGTGCACACACGGGAAGGAACCGGCGGCGGGGTCGCCGGCGCGGGAGGAAGTGCGTACTGGGAGGCAGAGCTCGCTGGATCGGGGGTGGGATCCGTGCGACACGAGGTAGAAGGAGAAGGGGAATTTCAGAGGTAGGTGGGGCTGGGACGGTCGGTTGGGTGGTTCGGTCCACGGATCGGGTCGGGATAAATAAGAAGGTGATTAGGTTTCGGATCGGGTCGGGATTAGAAGGTGATTAGGAGGGGTTCTAGAATAGCTTTTCTAGAACCTCTTAAGGGGGGTTGCAGAATAGTCCTGCTCTATATATATATATATATATATGGGAAATAGCTTGGTGCCACCGGGGGTAGCTACGCACCCTATACTAACCATTGGATCGCCCGGTAGAGCATTTTACGCCATAGATCGACTTAACGCCGTTACAACCGAATCCCCCAGCAACCCCGCACCCACCGCACGTCTCTCTTTCCTTTCCAACTCACTCACTCGACTGATCGATCCCCACACCCCACCCGACCGATCCCCACACGGCCAGCTCAATCTCTTCTACCGGCGATGCCCTTCGCCGTTCACTCGTCCCACCGGAGCACCTCCTTCCCGGCGTCCAGCACGCGCCGCGGAGGCGCCGTCTGGGACGGTAGCCGCCACCCGGAGAAGAAGATGTAGGACAAGGCCGGATTCCACCGCCGCCTCCCGACCGTAGGATCGCCTGCATCGCGTGCGCGTCAGCGCCACGGTCGCGTCGGAGCCGCCGAGGCCCGCCCGTTCCGAACACCACCGAACGGCGCCGGGCCTCCATGCCGCAAGCTGGCGGCGGCCACGGACAAGCTGGGCCCGGGAGCGTGCTGTTGCGGAGGGCGCGTGGTGGTCAAGGGCCAGAAGCCGCCACAAGCGAGCGGGACCGCCGCTCCGTTGGGGCAGCGAGCCACTCGCGTCTGCGTCTCCACTGCGCGCCGCGAAAGGATCTGGTGGAGGGGCTCGGCCGCCGCCACGCCTACCCGCCGCCGCCGACCTAGAGTGGTGGGACGACGCAACCGCAACGGCCGGCGGCGTGTGGGATAAGCATCTCGGCCTCGCGAGATCTGGTGGAGGACTCGGCCGCGTCGCCACATGGCCCCTGCTCAAGCACCATCGGCGGTCGGCCTCCTGCTCCGTGTGGTGCGCCTGTTCGAGTACGGCCGCCACCGTACGCCATGTCCGTTGAGGATGCGGAATTTCATGGTCACCGGCGCTGGAGGAGACCGACATGTTTTTCCTGTTGACCATAGCACGGGGTGGAGACACGGTTCTCTTTCGTTCGATCTGTTCATTTAAAAATCAGCCGGCACGGTTCTCTTTTCGCTTTACACGGACGGACACTTCTCATACGCTCATAGCCATACCGCACATGGTAAACGGACGTGAAACGGAGCATACGGTAGCACGAATCACAAAACACATCTAATGGTTCTAAGGGCGTGCACAGCTAGCACCCCGGGCATAAAATCCGCGTCGATATATATATATAGGTCTGCTATTCTGTAACTAGTTCTAGAATAGCTATTCTGGAACCACTTCTGAACTTCCCTCGTAATGTTGATGAACTTCATTTAATGGTACTGTGAACTTCCTGACGGAACAGACTGATTCTCCAGCTTCACGGGAAAATTTTCTAATGCGATTTTTGATCCGCTTATCGGAATGATGCATGTGATATACCGTTGGATAGCTATGGAAATTACGAAACTTTTTCATTTTCACGGGTTTTCGAAATTAGTTACGGTTTTTAAAGAATTTCAAATATACTAACACTATTTTCGCGTCCGTACCGTATTTTGGTCGCCATTTTCAAACCGTTTATCGGATTGATGCAAATGATACGCCGTTGGAAAGCTAAGAAAAAGCCGCAACTTTGTTATCTCACGTGCTTTTTAGAAATTCCTTACGGTTCAAGAGCAGTTTTAAATATACATAATTCTGTTATTTCAGAATTCTCGTTTTTTCTGAACTTCCCACTTCACAACACTGAACTTCTTCCTAACACGTATGTGAACTTCTTCATGGAGCACCAGATGCACGTGTTACGTCATTTTTTTTGACATGTTTGATTTTTCTTACTCGAAACATTTCTGAACTTTCCTTGTCACGAAAGCGAACTTCTACGGGAGACGTAAGTGAAATTCCTCACGGAGAATTAGCGTACTTGTGTTTATTTGATCGGAGCTATGCGATTGGGGAAAAAAGACACCGACGAAATACAGTAGCCGAGCCAAAATAGTAGTTCAGAAGAGGTGTTGCTGCTTCGCTGTTGGCCACCTGCCTGTACCGCTGCACTTGTGTAATTGTGCTTTGTTGTAGTAGGGTGTGAACTATTATGGTACGGAACATGAACTGCTGCCGAAAGGAAAATGAACTCGATGCAAGTTTGAAGTTCAGACAAGCACAAACAGCACATGGGGTACGCGTTGAACTCCGGTGGCGGCTGGCGTGGACTGCCGTGACGGCCGGCGTGGACTCCCGTGAAGACAGAGCCGCCGAAGCAGGGCTCGGCGAGGGAGGCCAGTGGGCATGACGGAGGATCCCGGCCGACCTGCAGACCATGGTCCCAGATCTCGGGACCTCCAGAGCAGGGATAGGCGACGATGGTGGAGTTGAAGTGGAGGAGCAGGTCACTGCGCCCCCTCGCGTCCGACCACTCCTCCCCAACAAGATGAAACGGCGGAGGAGGTCCGCTTTGGGTTTCAGCGGCGGCCATGGGCACAGGCCCTATGCGCAGGAGCTCCATGGACCGCGCGCGCGGTGTGGACACAGATCGGCGTTGCGGTCCTTGGATGCAGGCCGACCTCCTGCCGACAGGCCGTGAGGACGGGCTCCGCCGCGGCGCCTAGCATCACGGGCTCCTCGACATGCATCTCGCCCGCGAGCTCAGGCTCGGCTCGCTGGGGAGTTGAGGACGATGAGGTGCACCTCCTCGGCCAGGACGACAGTGGCGCGTCCCAGTGGTCAGGGAGGTGGCGGCGTGCATGCGGGAGGTCCATCGCTGGATGCAAGACAGGCACGGGGTCGCCGAGGGGAGCCGGGGACGTGCTCGTGGCGGCGACCTGGAGGCGGGGCATCGGAGGAAGCGAGGGGAGGCGAGGCGAGGCCCGGAAACCAGAGAGAGTCGGCGGCACGTGCGCATGGGAGGCGGCCGGCGGCGGCGGCGGGGTAGCGCACGTAGGGGAGCCGGCCGGCGGTGGCGGGGACGCGTGCCCTGGGGAGGCTGCCGGTGGTGGGAGCCGGTCGGGGGTGGGTGGGTAGGAAGGAGGTGTGGGGATCTGTTTAGGAGAAGAAGGTGAATAGGATGGGGTGTTCTAGAATAGCTATTCTAGAACCACTTAAGGGTGGTTCTAGAATAGTCCTGCTCTATATATATATATATTCTGTATCCAGGGTGCATAATATCTTATTTTGCACCCGTCGTTTTTTGACATTCTTTTATATAAAAAATTATATTTGATATACAAATAATTACATTCATATAGTCCCACAACAAAAAATTAACATAAGAAAATTGCATTTTATGAGTCATAATAACCATTAAAAATGCTTATTTTACGTCATATATTTTGTACGTCATGTAAAAAAAAGTTTTACGTCATATCAATATTTTCTTACGTTCTTCTTGACTTACGAAGTAATACAAAATTAACGTGACGTAAAAATCATTTACGATTGAAAAGATATGGAATGGGTGTAGAATAACTATTCTACTACCTGGGTGTCAAATATCGCGTCCATATATATATATATATATATATATATATATATATATATATATATATATATATATATATATATATATATAGAGCAGGACTATTCTGCAACCCCCCTTAAGAGGTTGTAGAATAGCTATTCTAGAACCCCTACTAATCACCTTCTTATCCCGTCTCAAACCCCATCCTAATGACCTTCTAATCCCGTCCACCCCGAAAAACCAGCTACCCACCTCCACCGAGCGCGCATCCCTGGCTCCCACTCCACCGAAGCGCGCCCCCCGCCCGCCCGGCCTTCTCCGGATCGAGCCGCCCTGGCACCCCTCCCACCGTGCCGCCGCCTCCCGGCGACCAGCCTCCGTGCTCCCCGGCACCGCCCGCCCTCCCCTTCTAGCACCGCCTCCCCCCGCGCTTCCTCTGACCAGGCCGCCTCCGCCACGCGCCTCCGTCGGCCAGCCCCTCCTCCTGCGCGCGCCGCCGCTGCCGGCAGCCCCCCTCCACCGGAGCACGCCTCCCTGGTGCCCCCTCCACCGGATCGAGCCGCCCCGGCCTCCTTCCCGCAGGATCGAGATGCCCCGACCTACCTCCCACCGGATCGAGCCGCCCCCGGCCTCCCTCCCACTGGATCGAGTCGCCCCATGACCTCCCCTCCACCGGATCCCGCAGCCGACACCATCTCTGCACCGCAGCATGGAGCCCCGCGTCGAGGCCTCGTCCACCTCGCGGAGCGCTGCTTCGAGCTCCCGAGCAGAGCCACGCAGAGCTCACCTCGAGCCTGCCATGGTTCGTCGTTGTTGGCCTGCCGAGCGGTCCTCCGACTGGCCTGCTGACCGGAGACCCATCCTCTTCCACTCCTTCGCACCAGCGAAGTCAACACCGAGATGACTCCCTCAACTTGCTCCCGGGCCTGTTGCCTGTCGTTCCTAGACGAGCACGCATGGAGACCATGAATGGGGTTGTGCTTTCCTCGCGTTGCTGCTTCGCAAGGATTCATACCGTGACGGTGCAGTCATGGTGGCCTCCACCTTCTATACACTAGGACCAGGAGCACGCTCGATCAACACATCTGCTCGACGCCGGCGAGCCAGAAGTTCAACTGAAAAAGGAAGTTTAGTTAGGTGTACATTTTAAGTTCAGTTCATAGCATTTCTAAAGTTCAGCTCGGCAAAGTTCAGAGGAGCTCAATCAAATATGTTGCAGTTCATTTTTTCTTGCCGTGAGGATCAGTTTGTATGCCCTCCAAGTTTGCATTTCTCAAATGTAAAAAAACACAGGGTTAAAATATTGGGGCAAACCGTAGTTCATTATTTATTTCGCAGTTTCACCCGAGGGATTCACTTCTTTCACTTTGGGAGTTCAGCATTCCATGTCGGAAGGTTCACTTAATCTGCGGTAAAAATAGCTTTATATAAGAATATCGCCTTTCATGAAATTGAAGTTCACCCTTTAAAAATTCAGAAGTTTAGCCTATAAAAATGTGAAGTGCACTTTGGAAAACATTAGGAAAATCAAACAAAGTCAAAATCATGGCATACTAAGTGCGTCTGGTGCTCCGTGAGATCCAAAATTCTCGAAATTATTGAAGTTCACTCTATAAAAATTTGAAGTTCAATCTATATAATTTCGAAGTCCACTTTGAATAACATGCATGAGAAAATAAAAATTAGAGGCGCGTCTGGTGGTCCATGAAGAAGTTCACTTACCTGTCGGGCGTAAGTTCACTATCATGACGAGAGAAGTTCTGAAATTGTTCGAGTATGACAATCATAGGAATAAAAAATATGACAGAAAGTTCACTAACATATATTGGAAAGTTCACAAGTATTTTTTATGCAGTTCAAAATACTCCGTTTTTTGAAAAGCGGAATATTACACACATAAAGTTCACTAACAGAGTTTTTTTTTAAGTTCACTCTATATAATCTATAAAGTTGAACAACAACACAGAAAAAGAAGCTCACCGCCGGGATGAGTAAAATTCAGAAGTGGTTCAGATATGAAAAATCATACAAATCAAAAACACGATAAGAAGATCGTCTGGTGCTCCGTGAAGAAGTTCACATACGTGTTATAAAGAAGTTCAGTGTTGTGAAGTGGGAAGTTCAAAAAAAAACGAGAATTCTAAAACAACAGAATTATGTATATTTAAAACTGCTCTTAAACCGTAAGGAATTTCGAAAAAGTGTGTGAGATAACAAAGTTGCGGCTTTTTCATAGCTTTCCAACAGCGTATCATTTGCATCAATCCGATAAACGGTTTGAAAATGGCGACCAAAATACGGTACAGACGCGGAAATAGTGTTAGTATATTTGAAATTGTTTAAAAACCATAACTAATTTCGAAAACCCGTGAAAATGAAAAAGTTTCGTAATTTCCATAGCTATCCAACGGTATATCACATGCGTCATTCCGATAAGCGGATAAAAAATCGCACTAGAAAAGTTTCTCGTGAAGGTTTAGAATCAGTCTATTCCGTCAGGAAGTTCACATTACCATTAAATGAAGTTCAGTGTTGTGAAGTGGGAAGTTCAGAAAAAACGAGAATTCTAAAACAACAGAATTATGTATATTTAAAACTGCTCTTAAACCGTAAGGAATTTCGAAAAAGTGCGTGAGATAACAAAGTTGCGGCTTTTTCATAGCTTTCCAACGGCGTATCATTTGCATCAATCCGATAAACGGTTTGAAAATGGCGACCAAAATACTGTACGGACGCGAAAATAGTGTTAGTATATTTGAAATTGTTTAAAAACCATAACTAATTTCGAAAACCCGTGAAAATGAAAAAGTTTCGTAATTTCCATAGCTATCCAACGGTATATCACATGTGTCATTCCGATAAGCGGATCAAAAATCGCACTAGAAAAGTTTCCCGTGAAGATGGAGAATCAGTCTGTTCCGTCAGGAAGTTCACATTACCATTAAATGAAGTTCATCAACATTGCGAGGGAAGTTCAGAAGTGGTTCCAGAATAGCTATTCTAGAACTAGTTCCAGAATAGCAGACCTATATATATATATATATATATATATATATATATATATATATATATATATATATATATATATATATATATTCCAGCTATTCTGCACTGCCTTGCAGAATAACTATTCTGAACAACTTTCTGAACTTTCTAAACAGTAAACCGTGAACCTCTCAACGGAACACCCAGATCTCTATTTTTGCGGACAGTATTTCGACCGCCATTTTCAAACCGTTTATCGGAATGACGCATGCAATATGCCGTTGGATTCGTATTGTAAATGCACAACTTTTACTCTTCTGGACGGTTTTCAAATTCTGTACGGTTTTAGAACAATTTCGAATAAACTAAACACGGATTTCACGATTTTGTCCGTTCCCGTACAGTATTTGAGGCGCCATTTTCAAACCGCTCGTCGGATGGATGCAAATAATATGCCGTTGGATAGGTATGGAAATTGCGCAACTTTTACTCTTCTGTCAGTTTCCGAAATTATGCACGGTTTGAAAACAATTTCAAATATACTATACAATGTTTTCGCGGATTTGTCCGTTTTCGTACTGTATTTTGGACGCCATTTCCAAACCGTTTATCGGATTGATGCAAGTGATACGCCGTTGGAAAGCTATGGAAAATGCGCAACTTCTCTATCTCTAGCTAATTTTCGAAATTCATTACGGTTTAAGAGCAGTTTTAAAAATAAGCAATTCTGTTTTAGATCCAACGGACTGTTTTTTGGCAATTAGTTTCAAACCGCTTATCGAAACATAACAAATGATACGGCGTTGGAAAGATATTCACTAGGGGCAACTTTTTCGTGAAGAAATGTTTTCGAAATTCGGTACGGTTTTTGATTAATTTTAAAAATACGAAAACTGAAAAACAAGATGGCATGTCAATCGATTGAAAATTGACACGGTTCAACTACTCGGTTAGGGTGTGGCAGTATGGGAGAGTCAAATTATACTCATATCCTCCCCAATTGCATGTTAGGGCAGTCGATTTGGACAAATAGAGCTTGTAGTGATGATTTATCTACTACGACTTCCGTCGTAGAAAAACAGAGATATGAACCGCCTCCAATATATCCGTGAACTTCTCTCTATCTGTATGTGAATATCCGAACAAGAAGAGGTGAACTTCCTATTTTTTCCACGAGCGAAAGCGAACTTTGCCACGATACACAAGTGAACTTCCTATTTTTTCGCTAGTGAACTTGTTTCGGAGGATCATTTTTTTGAACTTCCCTCCGAACGTATGTGAACTTCCTATTTTTTTATAAGTGGAAATCTCTCTGGACCATCTTTTTCTAAAATTCTCGCTGTATGTAAATGAACTTTCTATTTTTTTTGCAAACAAACTTACTGACGGACCATTTTTCTGAACTTCTCGCGATTGGTTGGTGAACTTCTTATTTTGGCGATCATCTTTAATCTGAACTCCCTCGCGATATATAAGTGAACTTTCTGTTAATTTAGCAATTAAAATTTGTATATTTAATGAACTTCGAATTTTTCTAGAGTGAACTTCTAAAATTGGTGAACTTCACGAATACTTCTTTGAACTTCTATAAACTGAATCCCCGATCAACGAGTTGAACATCTCATGCAAATAAAAGTGAACTTCTCTTTTTCTTCATTTAGCCGCAGCCACATGATCTTGTTTGTGCGTTGTGCCACAACCTAACTGGTGGTCGAAGAGCTCACAAACACAAAGCTTGTGTGAAGTTTCGGAGGAGCGCACCCAGGAGGTTCAGGACCATGCGTAGAACACATTTGAATGCGGAACTTCGCCAATGCCCTGATGCACAAACATGACTTCCAGGCTGCAAATGTCTGTCCAGTACACTGCCACCATCGGCAGAGCTAGAAGGAGAGCATGGGGAGGCGAGGGAGTCTGGGATGGAGCATCCGGCGGAGGTCGAGGAGAGTAGGCTGCGATGCTCCCGCTCCATCTCACGGAGGCACACGGCGGTGGGCCGGGGCTGTCCTCCCGTCGGCGAGCAGGGAGCCCTCGGGATGGAGGTAGGGGGCCGCGACCGGGGCGGCGTGCTCCGGTGGAGTAGCGGCGGCGGCTCCGGTGGAAGGGACGCCGGGACGGCTCAATCCGGCGGCGGCGCGATCCGGCGGAGGGGAGACGGCTGTCGCACGCTCCAGTGGTGGGGAGGTCAGGGCGGCTAAATTGGGCGGAGGGGAAACGTCGGCGGTGCGCTCCGGCGGTGGGGAGGCCGGGGGCGGCTCGATCCGCGGCGGGGAGACGGCGGTGGTGCGCTCCGACGATGGGAGGCCGCGGTGGCGCGATGTGCTGGAGGGAAGGTCGCGACGACGTGGGGTGGTGGCAGGGAGGCCGCGACGGCGCGGTGTCGTGCAAGGGAAGGGATCGGGGAAGTTGGGGATCGAGGAAGTTGGGGATAGGGGGAGGAAGAAGGTGGGTGGGGGCGGGTAGGGGTTGACCGGTTTTTTTTTTTTTTGACACCGGACCGGTTTGTTAGTTTAGTTGCGCGTCGGGCCTGCACCGGGATAAGAAGGTCTTTAGATGGGAAGTTGTGCTGAATAGTTATTCAGCAAACACTTAAGGGGTTGTGCAGAATAGTCCTACCCTATATATATATAGACACCCTATTCAGCACCCAGGGTGCATAATACTTATTTTGCACACTAAGTTTTTTTTACTTTATTTTATTTAGAATTTATGTTTGATATACAAATAATTACATTCATATTGACCCACAATGAAAAATGACATAAAAAATGCAATTTTATGAGTCATAACAGTGTAAAAATCATAAAAAATGCATATTTTATGACATATTTTTTTACGTCACGTAAAAATTTTTTTTACGTCATGTCGATATTTTCTTACGTTCTCCTTGACTTACAAGGTAATACAAAATTTACGTGACGTAATAATCATTTACAGTTTAAAAGATATGGGGTGGGTGTAGAATAACTTATTCTACTCCCTAGGTGTCAAATAGCGCGTCCTATATATATATATAATATAGAAACCCTATTTGACACCTAGGGTGCAGAATAAGTTATTTTGCACCCATCATTTTTTACGTTGTTAAATCAATAAATTATGTTACATATCTAAATATTTACGTCATGTTGACCGGTTGACCCATAATAGAAAAAACAGACATAAAAATGAGTTAAAATGACGTAAAAGTCACAAAAATAACATAAATACATGTATTTTTGTCGTATTTTTTGCAACGTCATGTAAATATTTTTTTTGTCATTTATATTTTTTCTTACGTTCTCCTTGACTTAATACATAAAACAAAATTTACGTCACGTAAAAATCATATGCGGTTGAAAAGATAGAGGGTGGGTGTAGAATAACTATTTTACTCCTTGGGTGTCAAATAGCGCGTCCCTATATATATATGTGTATATATACGTCAACGTGATCTTTATGTAGTACTTTTTATATACTATATATGGATCGATGTGTACAATATGTAGTAGCATAGAATATGTATACGATTGTTTGAAATGAAAAATAATTGAATGGAAAACACAAAATAACTGAATTAAAACGCAAAACCCTAAACCCACCCTACCATGAACCCTAAACCCTGAAAAATAACTAAATAAAAAAACAAAAAACACATAACTCTAGTCCCGATTCGTATTACGAACCGGTACTAAAGATCTCCAGCCCCGCGGGCTCCGTCGCGGCCACGTGGGAGGGGCTTTAGTGCCGGTTCGCAACAATCCGAAAGGGGGGGGGGGGCTTTAGTCCTGATTTGACAGTCCCGGTTGGCAAACCGGGACTAGAGGCCATTTAAAACCAGCATTAAAGGCCCGTTTTCTACTAGTGATACCAAAGTGCAAGGGAGTGCGAAATATCAGAAAGTGGAAAAACTAAAATGAGAATGTGTTGAAGGGATAAGATTCCCAATCCTTTTACCGTGGTGCACGTTCTTGGCACTGAGCTGAGCTCTGGTTCTGGTGTCTAATCGCTGGATTGCAGAAGCGTAGGGATCCTATTCTCCGTGGAGGACTGTGCCATCTTTGTGCGTCGACAGCGACGAGCACATCCACAGCGCCCAGGAGCTCACCGCCGGGCAAAGACGCCTCTTTCTCGTCGGGGTGAAGCTCTCTGCCGAGCCCGTCGACCAGGAGATGCCCGGACGGAAATTCCGACGAGCGCGACGACTCCTCGGCCTCAGCCGCCGAGGACGCCCTCGCAGTTTTTCAAGGCAACCACGATGAGGGAGGAGTAGAAATAGGACGACACAACAGAAGCATCTCGGACCACCTCACGAACTTATGCACTGGCTGGCGCGTCGAGGACATACTCCTTGACGACTCCGCCTTTGCCGTTGTCGTGGCTGTAAGTCTCTACCCAACCCATCTTTCCCCCTGTTTGCCGGGTGAGGCCGCGGAAGCGGGTGCTGCCGTGCGGTGCTCCGACTGTTGGATGCTGGCTTCGCCGCACCTAGGCGGCCACGCCCCCACGAGGATCCGGGTCGAGGGCCACGGGCATGGGCACCACCGTTCCTGGAGGAGCAGAGCCGGGTTGAGCGTGGTCCCTTGGCGTCCGCGCCGAGCAACGCAAGGGCAGCGGACCATGGAGGAATGACGCGGGTTTGGCGTGCAGTCTCGGAGGATATGGGGATGAGGCCGGAACGCGAGGCAATTTGGACGGATAAGAAAAAAACATCGAAACGTTTTTTCACTTGCCGATGGCAATGGTGCGTAATTTTCATCAACTTTAAGGACAATTTTAATGTTGGACGAAAATTTTGGGAGAAGCAACTCTTTCTTTATTATTATATATATAAGTAAAGATTTCGAAAATTTGATCTAAACATGAACATAATTATGCTACAAAAAGGGTGGCGCATCTGCCTGGAAGCCACGAGGGTGGTTCTTCCTCCATTGTCGTGGGCGCTGCAGATTTTTCGTTCCCCTCGTCGTCGCGTGACATCCGTCACCAAGCCAACGGCGGCGCCATAGCAACCTCTACCTCGAGCTGCCTTCTGTTCTAGGGTTTCTAAGGAGGATGGCTGATAGGGGATGAGGGACGGGAAGGAATAAGGTGAGGCGGCGCTGAAAGGTGGAGGGATGGGGCGGCCGGCTCTGGACTAGCTAGGCGTCATGGCGGCGGCGCATCTGCTTGGCAGCGGGGCACCGCATCATTTCAGAAAAGAAAAGAGAGGGGTGAGATGTGGATTTGATGCGGGGAGGCGGTGTCGGAGAGTGGAGTTGGAGGGTGGCCGGCGGTGAGCTAGCTAGCCATGGCGGCGGCGCATCGTTTGCTTGGCCGGCGGCCGGAGATGGAAACGAAGAGAACCACTGAAAGAGCATGGTTGCCCCATGTGTTGTTTTGGTAATTAATGACAATCTCTATGGACTAATGTGTGCTTTGAGTTATATTTGCAGTGTTGGTCCATAAGGAATGCTTGGACTCCATATGCTGGAGTCAAGGCTAAAAGAAGAAGACTATATGTTGATCAAGGCTAAGTGCAAGCTGATCAACATACAAGATTAGGGCATGTGAAGAAGAAGATCATTTGTTGATCAAGGCCAAGGTGTTTCTCCATGAACATGAATCAAGAGGAAGATCCTATGTTGTCAATGGAGGATGGCGTCACGTGGTGATCGTCATCAAGATAAAGGCCAAGTGAAGAAATGTCGAAGAGTGCCTCTCCCATCTTGGTGTTTGGGGGAGCAATATGTGAGGCTTCACCAAGCGGAGCACAACCAAGAAAAGTGATCCACTTGAGAGTAGATCAAGATCGACATCATCTAGCTCAAGTGGAATGCGCAAGGCAAAGGTATGATCTTGATAGGGTTTCTACTTTACCGGTCTCGCGGTGTAGTTGGGCGACCGGGTTTTAGGATATGTAACCGTACTATCAAGAGGGGCTCTCAAGTGAGCTTTAGCGTATCGGTCGTAGAGAGCTCAAACCTTTGCATCCTTGGCATCATCTTTATTGGTTCCTATTTGGCTCTTATCGTGGTGTGGTATTGGTGCTTGTCGTGCTTGTCATGACAAGCCCAAGGTCACCGAAAACGGTTTTCATATGTGTTCCCTATTGAGTCTTCAGTGTCGGAGATTTTGTCGGTCCATCTATGCGGAAGGTTTCACTCTTCAATTTATTATCAAAATCTCCCTTGCTTGGTTTCAATATTCTCACATGTTATTGGGTAGCATTTTTCGTCCTCTCTCCAACAAAGTTGGTTTCATGTCATTCGGACTTATTTGCAAAATATATGGTTTCCCGGTTTTTAAAAGAAAGGTTTTACCTATCATCATTTGGTTTTACCATATCTTGTTGAACAATGATGTTTCTATGTATATTCTTGTAGTGCTCGTTGTGACGATTCCAACGAGTCCAAGTTTACCGAAAACGGAGTTCGTATGTGGAAGATATTGCGTTTTCGGTATCGGAAGTTTTTTAGACAAAATATCAAAAAGAAAAAGGAAAAAAGGGGGTGATGCCGGCCTCACCACCGGCCTGGGCCGGCTATAACAGCCCCAGATTAGTACCCTAAAATATGGGCCAATTTTTTTTTCACTTTTTGTTGTGCATTGCATCATGGCATCCATCTAAAATTTGCTCAACTAAAATAAAGCAACACTTGGAAGTTAAAACAAAGGAAGCCAGAACCCTTCCTCAAATTCCAAACTAAATGCATTGCCCTAAGTGGCCAAGTCAAATGCAAAGCTCAGGTTGGCAAAATACTTTATAAATGAATTTCCAAATTGATGAGGAAGTTCCAAATTTGCTTCTTATCCCCAATTCTCAACTTCCACGTTTTGTCAAATGAGACATAAATATGAGGGCTTAAATTGGCTTAATTCAATTTATATTTTTGGAACCAAGTTAAACTTCCCCAAAATTCCAAATAAAAATATGGGGTGCTTCATTGTTATAATATGAGCCTCCATAAATATTTTCATAAATTATTGAAATTCCTAAATGCTCCAAATAAATCTATTTTGGAAATTATCAAAAATGCCCTATTTAAACTCCAAGAACAAATGTGGTGCAAAACATTTTTATTTGCCTCACCAATTTTTGTGGAGCACCTAAAGGTTACATGGAGCTTATATGAATTTTTACATAATTTATGAAAATGTTTAAGAGCCCTTTTTAATTGCACTAAACTGCCTCTGGACCTTGTTGCAAATTAAAGAAATGTTGCCAGGGGGTTCTCCACAAATTGGTCTCCTTCTTCCTGTAGCGACCGAAGAGTGGTCGACCGGCCGACGCCGTCGCCACCGCACCCGAGCGGGTGCCCTGCCGCCCTGCTTCACCCTGGTGGACAAGGAGGTCCGGACCATCGAGCCCCCTGCCCCTCACCCTCTTCCCTCTCGTTTTCTTCCGCGAATCCCGGATCGAATTCCTCTCGCGGTTCCTCTGCGTGCCCTCCGTAGTGCCACCGCCACCGCCGTCGCTTTCGCCGCAACTGGAGCTCCCCGGGACAAGCCGACGGCGCCTCCAGCTTCCCCACTTCCTCCTCTCCCTCCTGGTGCTCGGAATCGAGCCGGGGCCGCTCCAATCGTCGCCTGCGTCCTCGACAGCGCCGCACCCGACCGACGCCGCCGAGCTCCCTTCGGCCGCCGCCGGCCATCCCCAGCCGCTCCGAGCCCTGTTCGCGTCAAGGGTGAGCTACCCTCCGTTCTGGCCCTCTCCTTGCGCCCTCTCTCCCTCCCTCTCCGCCGTTTCTCGGCCGCGGTCGCCGCCGGCGTCCTCGCACGCGCGCTCGACGCGGTCACCGTGCCCCGGCCTGGGCGTCGGCCTGAACCGGCCAGCAGGCCGGTTTGTTCTGATGGGGGCCTGGCCTAACGCCCGGCCTGGGCCGGCCACGAGGCCGGTTGCCTCTGGCTAGAGCCCGGCCTGGCTCCGGACTGGGCCGGCTCTGAGGCCGGCCTCCTCTGGCGCTGTCCCGGCCTGCAATCCGGCCTGGGCCGACCTGTGGGCCGGCCCAACAGTAATTTCTGAAAATTTGGAAAATAAAATGGATTCTTAAATAATTCATACCTATTGGAAAAGTGCTCCAATTTTGGCAAATCAAATACCAAAGTGTTTAGAAAAACATTTGCTATCTTTTGGAAACATTGTTTTGCCCTTTTGATTAAATAATTTTGCTGTTATTTAAAAATTCCTAAAATGGGTTAAATAATCCCAAATTAGGAAAATTCATAACTTATTAAATATTTGTCCAAAAATACGAATTAAATATCAAAGTGATCAACATGTCAAATGCTATCAAACCATGCACTTATCACATCATGATCACAAATTCTTATTTGATGTTACTCATAATTTGATTAAATGAATTAAATTTAATTATTTAATTAATTTGCTATTTGATTCATCGGTGCTCCGAAAATTATAAATAAATTACCGAAATGATAGGAAGAACGAAACCTATCTATTCATGTCATGTTCATGCATAATTGAGCCACTTCTCTAATAATTTGATAATTTATAAAGAATGTGGCCACTAAGATAAATATGGGGTTGTTTCCAAATAATTGCACTAATTATTTGGCTCCCTATTTAATGTTGCTATTTAATTTATATAATAATATCTTTGCATCAATTGGACATGTTATCATGTGATTGAGCATTGCATCTTGAGTTCGTGTGATTTATGTGTTCTTTGTATTTTCTTTGGGTATCGATAGATTCCGGAGTCGAAGTTAACGATAACTACCCCGACGAGTAGTACTTCACGCCCGGGCAGCAAGGCAAGAGATAACCTAACCTTCTTGGCATTCTAGCATCCTATGATTTTATCAAATTATTTTATCCACCATAATATTGCATGCGGTTCAAATGTCTCTTTTATTCCTATATATAGAGAATCCTATGATTGCATGTTTCTCCCCGAGCCAATTACATGTACCCCTACCTATGAACCCTAGAGTTGATGTGTTGGCCGGATACAAATATAAATGTTGGTTATATGCTTAGCCATGCTTAGAAATGCTTAGTTGAAATACTAGTTATGTCCGTTATTGAATTCCATAATTGTTGATGTTGATGGGATGATTCGGGCATGGTGGATAATTGTGATGCTTAATTAAAATGCTAAGACGGCTTGGGTGAGTTGCCATCGGGGATGGTGTTTTGCCTCACTCTAGCCCCTAGGTGCGAGTTCTTGTCTCTAGACTCAAGATCGAGCGTGCTGCCATTGGTGGGTGTATGGGCGCCTTACTGACCAAATAATTTGTGAGGGGCTTGTCAAGGGTCCTCTAGTTTGCTATTTCCATTTGCGCGTGAGTTGTGTGGGTGGAAAAGAAACGAGGAGGACTGTGGTGTTTAGGATGTGGCCGCGGGGCAGGGCGCTGGGAGCGCTGAACCTGTCCTTCCGCACACTGATGGTCCTTGAGTAAGCCTCATGCATTGTAAAGGTCTAACCGCGCCCGCTCGCCGGCCTTCCCCGGAAGAGGGCCAACTAGGCGAGCCGGACGGTACCAATGGATAAGAAGCTGGGAGGTCCCTCAGGAACCTGGCGACTTTCACATAGTACACCCCTGCAGGGTTAAATCTTTTCGAAAAGCCGTGTCCGCGGTTATGGACGACTTGGGAACGGATATACGAGACCATAGAGAATTTTAACCTAATTGATATGGCAGCTAAAGGTTGCATAATTACATTGTGATAAAGGTTCATTTCCTCGAGGGTGATTCGAGGGAGTGCCTTTGGTGGAGATGAGTGGTTTGGCTACAAGTAGGTTCACCGAGAACCCCTTTATGAAAATCTTCTGAATAGACGATGCCTTGTGTCTTTTATGTCTTTTATTGAAAACTGGCTTTATGCAAAACAAGTACACATATAGCTTTAGAGCCTCCGTCAGTCATTGGGCCTATATCGCCCTACTAAACTTGCGAGTACGTCGTACTCAGTCTCTCTTTGCTGCCTCTATGATTTTGTATTTCAGAGGAGGACGACACCGAGCAGCTAGGAGGGTTCTTCGTTGACGTCGACTACTAGTCTGGGGTTCCCAGGTGGCAGCTTGGGACCGTGGAACAAGCTGGCTTGGGTGATGTTATTGTAGGCCTCTTAGGCCATATATCTGCTTCTTGTTGTTAGACAACACTACCCGCTTCCGCTTGATGAATTGTTGGATCTGTGATCCTTTTGATGTGTAATATTTGTATTCTTCTCATTATATGAGTTGCTATACGATTTGTGTCGTAGAGTCATGCAATGTGCCAGTTTGTTCCACAAGTCTCGATCTCTGTTTTATACCTTGATGGTTGTGCCAATTACATAGCCTCTCTGTATAATTCCGGGGTCGGGGCGTTACACCGGCTCCCCGGCCGGCCCGTTCGGGCGCCACCCCGGCCTCCCTGCCGGCCTCGTCCGAGTCACAGGCCGGACCGCTCGGGTGAGCCACCGGCCTCACCACCGGCCTGGGCCGGCTCCCAGGCCGGCCCACCCGGGTGCTCTCCCGGCTGCCAGGCCGGCCTGCCTGGCTTTCCCAGCCTTTTCCTTTTTGGCTGCACATAAAATAACCCAACGGTCATATTTTCGGAGCCCCTATTTAAGGGGCTTCTTCCCCAAATAAACTCTAGCCTTTTTCCAACTTCTAGTGCTATTTTCCCCCTCCATTGTTGACCCTCTTGAGCTTGGCTAACTCTCAATTCCTCCAATAGTTCTTGCTAGTTTTTGAGGAAAAGAGAGAGGAGGTCTAGATCCACGTTTCCACCGATTGATTTCTCCTCTAAGTGAGGGGAACACTTTGGATCTAGATCTTTGGAGTTTCTTTGTGTTTCTCCTTTGTTCTTCCTCTCAAATCCCTCCCAAGCATTAGTTGCTTTGGTTGGATTTGGGTTGGAAGAACTTGACCACTTAGTGTGTTCTTGCCATTGCATTAGTTGCATCGGTTTGAGTTCTCCACGGTGATACGTGGAAGTGAAGTTGAGAAGCTTGTTCCTCTTGGGTGCTTTGGTGCCCTAGAGCTTGTTCCTCTAGGGCACGTTGGTACCCTAGACGGTTGTTGTTTTCTCGGAGTCTTGGTGGCTCACGGGATTTGTTGGGAGCCTCCAATTAGGTTGTGGAGGGAGGCCCAACCTTGTTCGCTTCCGGAGCTTTGGTAGCTACGAAGACATTGCCGGGAGCCACCAATTGAGTTGTGGTGTGTGCCTCGGCCTTGGGCATCGAGTCTTGGTGGCTAGGTGCATTTGGTGAAGACCCTCCAACTTGTGGAGTGAGCTTCACCCTTGTAAAGGTTCTAGTTGTCAACCTCAATGGCAACATAGTGACAAGTGCCTCGCCACATTGGTGGTAAGACACAACGGAGATACGGTGTGCCATATTAAGGCTACTCGGTGTTTCACATTGGTGAACACCGCGCCGCTCCAACGGAGACTAGCTTCCATTGGGAAGTGAACTTCGGGATAAA
>QRDG01002091.1:575182-585685 GCA_012064385.1 Puccinellia tenuiflora | reverse complement strand
TTCCATAACCTAGGAACAAGGCTAGCTGCTAGTTTGACACTCTCGAGAGGTTGCAGTGACCACCCATCTAGATGCACCTTACTCAGCCGGCACTTTAGGACATCATCCTTAAGTCAAACTCAGCAAGATACACATACATAACCGTTCACGCTACCCAGACACTCCTTGTATAGCTACCAGCATAACTCTATGCCTTATGACGAAGTGAATCCGGCACGTTCCCAACGGATGAGCAACGCCTAGATCCGGAACCTTCACAAGACTAGCCCCGACCACAGCTATGTAGTATCCGACTAGACTTGCCAAGTGGGTAGCATCAAAGGAGGCTTGATAGGTTACATAGGTTACGGCCTTCCCATTTGGGGCGACAGTGGTAGTGCGTTCGATGTTCAGATTGATGGCACTATGGACTGACCCTATCAAAGTTTGGAGGGGTGTTTCATTTAATCAAGTTCCATCATTCACATATCCAAGCAACAAAGGATTAGTCCAACACAACAACCACAATAACATAATAATATATCATCAAACAACAAAACATTAGCAACACAATATTTCAAGCAATAGATAGTTTGCATCAACCGGGCGACTGTGGCGGAGATGCCTCCGGCCGATGCCAGCCTCAGGTTGATAAAAGAAAATAAAACAATATAGTCAACCGGGCGACTGTGGCGGAGATGCCTCCGGCCGGTGCCAGCCTCAGGTTGATAAAAGAAAATAAAACAATATAGTCAACCGGGCGACTGTGGCGGAGATGCCTCCGGCCGGTGCCACCGCAGATCGACTACAAAAGTTAGCACAGTTGGTTAGCGGAGTCTGTTACGCATCCGTTCCTCCACGCGCAAGTCTTTGACGGCGTTACCGTCCGACCGTTGACCAGGAAGTGGGGATTTGAGCATATAGTCTCCAAAATATGCCGGCGGATGCCACCATAGGGAGAGCAAGCCTCACCGGGTAAAAGCATCCGTCGGAAAAGCACACAATAAAGCCAAATGGTTCTCAAGCTCCGTGAGGAGGAGAGAACAAGAAGCATTAAGACAAATGCCCCCAACTCCGAGGATCACGGGCCGACATTGGTCCGCACCTAGCCTCGGCGTTGAAGAAGTGGGAGAACCAAATAAAGGCAAATGCTCCATATGGCAAATATCGGCAGGTCGAAACCAACCAAGATTTGACAAAGGAAAACTCCAAACAATCATAGGAACGCATGTTTTATAGTTGTTTAGTTAGATGGTTCGACAAAGCCACGCAAGTGCGAGGCGCACAATTAATTCACACGTCATTCTAATGCATAAAGGATGATGAATGAAACATGGCATCACTATATATGCTTGAAATTAAACATGGCATTGCTATCTAAGCTCGAAATAAACATAGCATGTAAGTATACACATGAAATCATAGGAACCAACGTCAACATCGACTAGCAAGCAAAACCTAGCGAGATAAAATAGACTGGGCTCATAGCAAGTGGTTAGCTTGCCTCGGGGTCATGTAGTTGTACTCCGGTTCGTCGATGAAGTGAAGACGTCACGGACTCGGGCACCGATAGCCCTACACCGCGCCGCCGGGATGGTATCGCACAAAAAAATGCGCTACCCAGAAGATATACTGGAAAAATGTGAAATCCATACCATTTGACAGATCTCGCAAAGATAGGAATTTAGAAATTTGAATCGCTCCAATAGGAGATGTGGTTTGAGAGAAAATGGCGAGCGAAGAAAAACTATCCGCCGCTCACCTTTTAAGCTAGCACGTTTTGAACGATCAGAACACCGTAGCGTGTTCTTCCTGCACGTACGCGAGCACGCACGGGACGCGGCCACCGCCGGCGATGGGCAGCCTGGCTGGGCAAGGCGAGGACGGGGAGAGTCTCCCGCGCTCCACCGCGACCAGGAAAAGTGCGGGCAGGGGCGGGGATGGCCTCGGGCGGCGGGGGCCCCGAGCTCACCGAGCACTGGCCATGGCGGAAAGCTCCTGGAGGTGGACAGCCGCGGCGACGAGTGGCTCGGCGAGGCCGGCCGGCCACTGTGGCAAGGCCGTGGTGCAGCACCGCGCCCACGGAAGGGTCCTGGGTAGCTGTGGGAGGTTGTGGGGGTGTCGGGCACAACGAATGCGAGCTCGCGGAGCCTGGGCCGAAACTCGCGTTCGCCTCGGTTTCCTCTAGTTGGACTGGTTGCGGAGGGAAGTGGCGCAAGTGCAGAGGAAGAGGAGAGGAGTGGGGTGCGCTCGGGCTGCTCGGAGGGCTCTATATAGGCCAGAGGGGAGGGAGAGTTAGGTGGTGGCCGGTTGGCCATTGATGGCCACCTAGGTCATCCATGACGTTTCCCTTTGCACAGGGAGGAGATAAGGAGGAGGAGGGGATGAGGCAGCCGTGCTGGATGCGCAGTGGTGCACGAGGTCTACTGCAGCAAGCGGATTAGGCACCGGCCATGGCAGTAAGCGGGGTTTAGGTCATGCCAAGCGCGCGTCCTGGACGTCCAGAGCACGACGCGAGCGGCATCGTGCGTTCCCGGTGACTCGGAGCTCTAAACGGAAAACGGGTCGCACCACGGGGTTCGTAACGATGAGAGCAACACAACAAAACAAGAATGACTCCAGGATTCCAAACTTTGTAACGCAAGATTTTCCGAAAACCAAATGCACATAAGGTGCTCGACGAAAAGGCCGGGGTCTTGCCCTTCACAGAAAATCCCAAATTTTCACCACTGCCTAGGTTTGGTACAAGGAAGGTGTCCAAGAAGTTTGAGCTCAATTGGATATCTAGAAATGTGGTTTTGGTAATGTGTCCGCTAAGCCGCGTACCGACATCGATTTTCGGCTTACAAAGGAAGTAGGTTAAAAATTGCTCGAATGGGTTTGGGTTCAACGGAAGAAGTGTAGGAAATGCAAAAATATGCAACTCCCTAAATTAAGAGAATTTTCAGAGGTTACTAGGTGGACTGAATAAATTTGGGATCAGGACCGATATTAACAGTTAACCCCTAAATTGGAAATATTGCATCGGAGTATACAATATTTTTGGGTGGGTCATCTAGATAAGGGTAGGGGAATCCTCTGGTATTTTGGTAGAATTTTTCCAACTACGGAAATAGGATTTTCTTTGGTGGTGGACCGAAGGGTTTATCAACGACCGACCGATTGGGGGTTAGGATTTATCGGGCGAAATCTAAACGAAGGAATTGTCCCGACGGCGTAGTGGTTTGCGGGTCACCCGGACAAACATAAGAGAGGAAAAGAAAAACCTAACTCAAATCGTCTCAATAAAATTTGAAGAACCATTTATTAAAACTAGAAAAAGTTTTCCGGCGTCCAAATATAATTTAAAATTTGGTCTAAATTTTTGGGGTGTTACAAACCTTCCCCCCTTAAAAAGAATCTCGTCCCGAGATTCGGAGACTAACAGAGATTCCTGGGGTTATACAAGATATTTCTTGTACAGTTTAATATACCCCTATATTTAAAATATTTAAAACTTTTTCTACAAAATACTAGAGTTTAACACTCAAAAGGATGAACACTCAGCAGGATATTTTACTAAAACAATCATTATCCAGGCATGATATTTTTATCACACTCATGCATTCTAAGGATGGCATGGCAGGGCTCACACAATCATTTGATTAGGAGCTACCCCAACGAGTATATAAATATAACCTAAGGTTTTTGCTCAAATACGCACATACACAACCATGGGAAAATGAACAAGCAAGTCCACAACCAAGCTAACCGGCGATACAAGCAAACATAGCAGAACAAACAACCTCACAACTCTCACCTATCAACTTAGGACTCCTCACTTGGTGGGGACTTGGTCTGGGCTTCATCCACTTTGATATGTTCAGGGGCTTGCGGGTTGGGTCCTCGGCCAAGCTTGGTATCCATTAGGCTCCTCGCCACCACGGCTAGAGTCTCAGGGATGCCTTCTGGCATAACGCCAAAGCTGTGAAGGGGTTGGAGGTCATGGGTTGCGGCTGGTCCTGGATGAAAGGTATCGAGTCCAAACTTCAGAGCTTCCATTGATGGTGTTGGCCTCTGGAGTTTAATGGTTACTGGTCCTTGCGGAGCTGGGTTGTTGTTAGCGAGCTGCGGGACTTGGGCAAGGGCTTGCCTATTGGAATGGCATTCTTCCAAGTGGTAGACAAGGATGCTCTCCAAGGCGGTGGCGTAGGCTACAAGATGTGACAAGGTTGAGTTGAGCATCATTTCGATGCTCACCATGGGATGGCTGGGGCTTGCCAGGGATCTTGGTGGGAAAAAGCGAGAGGCGGGAGGTTCCATCACGGCTTCAAAGTACCGCAGACAAGCGAGACATTTCCAAGCTGCAACTTGGAGCGCCATCTCAGGGGAATCCACGAAGTGGCTTTGACTCACATACGGTGTCGCACTTTCCAAGGCACTTGCGCTGACATACACATCGGCATGATACTCGCTCACGCAGGAGGAGAGGTTAGACCGATATACATGGTACACTGGGCGAGAAACACAACCAATAATATCGCGAGCAGCTTCCCACAGCAGAGGTGGAAAACCGGGGCGAAACTCAGCGGTGGTCTCGAAAATAAGGGTAGGTGCCATCTAAACTCAAACTAGGGTACTTAGGAGAGCGCAAGATTCCTGAGCGGGATCTGCTTCAAGAGAGTTGGGTTGCAAGGGATAGCAAGCGAGGGTGGGATTTTATAGGTGGCCAGGACTTGGGTTTCATACTAATGGGTGGTGTCGATTCCTTCTCCAGGAAGAAACCGGCGAGTCTGGTTGGGTAAGATTGGGACAAGCTTTTCTGCACCATACTGTTGACTGACACGAGCCATGCCGGTTAGGCGGAGATGGGTTAAATCCATCGGGTCGTTGTCGGGCAAAAGTAAGGTGGGGCTTTCCATGCTAGGGTAGTCTACAGCCAGCCTGGTGCTCTGATACCATATTTCCTAAGGGGTGACACCATATTTTCTTGGAAAAGTGATCTACATCCATTAGGGAAGGTTCCCTAATTTTTGTAGAATTTTTGGGGACATAAAACTAGGGGTTCCTTTGTAAGGCCAATTAAAAGTGAATTTCCAAAAGGAAAGAATTCTCCCAATTAAATATTGACCAAGGTAAAAATTATAAACACCAGTGCCAAGTGGAGGGGAATAAAGAGTATAAGATCCCACTTGGTTTCAACAGATCAGAAGTTTCAAGTTTTAAATCATTTTTCTGCGGTTTAAAGCCAAACGTATTTTAAATAAATAAAATAAGGCTTTTTGGGATGTGAGATCCTGGCTCAGGGCTCAATAGGATTAATAGGATACTCATATCAACAAGTTGCAACTTCTTTTCCGGAAGCTCATCTCGATAGAACCCAGATGTTAAGCGTGCTTGGCCTGGGGTAATATTGGGATGGGTGACCGACCGGGAAGTCCTTCCCGGGTGCGCACGAGTGAGGACAAAGTGCGCAGAAAAGACTAGTGTTGGTCTATGGGGCCAGTCTAGAGATCCTAGAGAGCTGCCAGGCGTAACAGGCGCCGGTCCGGGAGTGGCCGGGGTGTTACAATTGGTATCAGAGCCGACCCTTGCGGTAACTCGGGCGTGTGCGGGTCAGAGGCACGGACATGTGGGACATGTGCCGGCACTGGACGCACAGACGGGTGCCAAAGGGGGAAGTTCCTGGACTGGGGTTGACCGACGAGGGCGTCGGTCTTCTAAGGGGGGAAGGATGTGAGATCCTGGCTCAGGGCTCAATAGGATTAATAGGATACTCATATCAACAAGTTGCAACTTCTTTTCCGGAAGCTCATCTCGATAGAACCCAGATGTTAAGCGTGCTTGGCCTGGGGTAATATTGGGATGGGTGACCGACCGGGAAGTCCTTCCCGGGTGCGCACGAGTGAGGACAAAGTGCGCAGAAAAGACTAGTGTTGGTCTGTGGGGCCAGTCTAGAGATCCTAGAGAGCTGCCAGGCGTAACAGGCGCCGGTCCGGGAGTGGCCAGGGTGTTACAATGCTCTGTGGCACCCCCCTCTGACACACGTCGCCAGAGAGGTGGTCGCCCCATGCGCCAGCCCAGGATATCTGGACGCACGTTACGACAATGCAACATAGCGAAAATATCATTACACAATCAGGCCCAAAGGGGCTACAAATGGTTTTACATGACCATCGAGGCATGAACAATTATCATGGCCAAGCTTGGCAAGGGACAGAGTTTAACTGGCAGCGGAAGACAAAGATACGGCAACGGCTTGGTGCGGCTCCATTCCACAGGCATCTGGCTGGGCTACTGATCCTAGCACGCTCCTGCTCGATCTCCTTTCTTTGGTAGTAGATGGATCCTCTCAAAGTCTGGCCACATGAAAAGCCAGTCTGAGTACAATGATGTACTCGCAAGAGAATAACCACAAGACATGAACGGTCAAGCAATCAGGCAACAAATAACCAGCACTGATAATTACCTAAACATGGCAAGTATCTACTTATGACAGTCCAAAAGGATGACAACATGGCATCACAGTAAATCATGGCGTCACAGTAAAACATGGCATAAGCAAACAAAGGGAGTACCACCAGTACAGAGTCCAAGCCAGGTGGGGTTGGATCGTGTACCGGGGGTCACGCAAAGAGTTTACCTGTGACGAATAATGGGGGTACCAGTTGGTAAGTAACACAACAAATCACATTATCACAGCTAGGCCCACTGGCCTCTAGCCTCACGAGGCTAATCTCATCTGTCACCACTGCTAGGCCCCTTGGCCTTATCATATTCCCTTATCTCAAGTAACGTTTCCTGCATCATCTTATTGTTTATTTAATGAAGTCAGGTTGTTCATAAATTGTTTCAAACAGATCTTAAGTTTAACCTCCGGACACGACAAAGACACATAGTGTGACTGACACTGAACTGTTGTTCCATATCCCAGGAACGGGGCTAGCTGGCTAGGTTGATGCTCTCGAGAGTTTGCTTTACCACCTATCAGAATGCACTCCACTCAGCCGACACTTCAGGTTCATCACGCCCAAAGCCGTACTAAGCAAATTACATTCTCGTGACGGTCCACTTGCTAAGACACCCTCCTGCCCCACCCTATACGCATGGTACAACGGGCAAGTGAGCCCGGCACATCCCCCGGCGCTACCGGGTATGCCTAGCTCCGGACTCCTTATCGCAGTCGAACCCGTGCCTGTCGACCTCTCCCCTCGGACAGCACAACCGAACGACTGCGCCCAACGGATGGCACAAAAGGGGCTCAACAACCTACTAGGTCACGGTTTCCATGGGACAACGGTGGTATCGCGTTCAAGGGTTCAGATTAGTGGCACTATGAATAGACCTCATCGTTGTTTGGAGGGGTGTTTCCTTTAATCAAGTTTCAGCATTAACATGTTCAAGCAACAAAAGATTAGTCCAACACTAGAATCACAACCAACAAGGCATTAGCAACACAAACAAGCACAACCAAACATAGCCTAGAGTATGCCTAACACTTGCATGAATAAATAACCACATCACAATAATAATACCCGGGTGACTGTGGCGGGAGACCCGGCCGGTGTCACACGGGGGTTAGTCTCACAGAATAACAAGAATACCCGGGTGACTGTGGCGGGAGACCCGGCCGGTGTCACACGGGGGTTAGTCTCACAGAATAACAAGAATACCCGGGTGACTGTGGCGGGCAACCCGGCCGGTGTCACACGGGGGTTAGTGTAATAATATAGCACAGGCGGAGTCTGTTACGCATCCGTTCCTCCACGCGCAAGTCTTTGGCGGCGTATTCGTCCGACCGTTGACCAGGAAGTGGGGAGTTGGGCATATAGTCTCCAAAACTAAACCGAAAAGCAATCATAAGGATGAGAGAGCATCCATTCCACTCGAGGGTTCCCTCGACGTGGTGTCAGCAATCTCGGCAAAAGAACCAAATGGAAAGTCGGCTCCCAAGCGTCGCAGTCCGGGTGGTCTAAGCCAACCATATTTGACGGAGGGACAAGAAGCAAATAACTCTTTTGGCAAATGCCCCCAACCCCGAGGATCACGGGCCGACATTTGTCTGCACCTAGCCTCGGCGTTGAAGAAGAAGCAAACAATCAACGCATGTTTTTGTTATTTAGTTGTCAAAGCCACGCAAGTGCGAGGCGCACAGATAATTCATACATCAATCTAATGCCTTCATGGATGATGAATAAAACATGGCAATGAATAATAGACCGACATAATATAAATGCTAAACGCGGACAATATAAACACTAAGCAAATAGCAAACAACTTTGCGGGACTGCTCATAGCAAGGGGTTAGCTTGCCTTCGACGGTCGATGCCATATGGCTTGGAGGTCACGGCACGTCGCGGAGTAGGGTTTCGATTCGCCGGTATCGCGGAATACCTATACACGCATATGCGGGTGCTGAGCATACAAACATGTTACAAAAAATATAAAACCTATACCGCTGGATAGAGCTCTTAAAACTAGGAATTTACAAATTTGAATCACTGAAAACGGACTTACGGTTCAAAAGATATTGCCGTTTGAAAATTCCAGCAGCAGGAAAAGAAAAACTGCCGCGGGAAAAAAACGGACGGGCCGCAAATGGGCCGCTTTCAGAATCGGGCCAGGCCGGTCGCGCACTTCTCCGAAAAAGCGCCTTCGCTGCGGGGAGACGTAAATCTTCGGAAGGCGCCTCCACTTATCCTGACAGTGGGTCCGGGCGGAGGCGGGACCCACCGGTCGGCGACACGGGGATGCCACGTTGGCGCCACGCTGGCTGCTCTCTTCTCCGCCTTGGTCACGCGCGGGTCAGAGCCCGACGCGGGCACCCCTTGGCGCCGCCGGCCACGAGAGCCAGCAGCCGCCGCCGCCGCCCCGGAGCACGCCGCCGGCCGCTGGGGGTGTCGGGAGGGCCGCCTCGCCGCGCCGCCTCCGGAGAGGGCGGTCTCGACCACAGGGGAGCACGGGGCGCCGCCATGGAGCCGGGCTCCGAGAGCTCGCCGCCGGCGGGAGGTGACGACGCCGAGGCTATGGCGCACCACTTCCCCAAACTTCATGTCTGGGAGATAGAGGGGATCAAGGGGATCCTCCCAAACTAATTTAACTGGACGAAGACGCTCTACGTTGCTCGCGAGGTTCCGAGGAACTGCGGCGACGTTCCCGGTCGATTCGGCCGAATTCGAGGTTTATCCTCCAATTAAAGTAGCATAGAGGTTCCAGAGTGAGGTATGGGGGGGGGGGGTGGGATGCCTCTGAAAGGGGCTCGGGGTGGCTTTATAGGCAGGGGCGAGGAGAGTTTGGTGGTGGCCGGTCTTGGCCATTGATGGCCACCGGTGCACCGGCCTGCGACCAAGCCATGAATGGGGGGGGAATGGTCGGTGCTGGTTCGAGCCAGAGGAGCAGGACGAGCTCAGAACTAGCACGTTTAGCTCGAGCCCGAGAGCCGCGGCGAGGGGGGGGGGGAAGCTGACACGCGGCTGGGCGGCGCCCGACTCCAGCCAAACATTTATGGGAGAGGAGGGGGCGTCTCGGGTGCGAGCCAGGGGAGCAGGAAGGGGTGCGGCCACTGCTGGTTTGGTCCGAGGTTGAGGAACAGCGATGGTCGACTCGCCTGGGTGCTGGCCAATGCGCGCCCTGGCGTTCGGAGCACGCCACGGGTGGCATGGCCGTGCCATGAGGTCCATCAGGGGCAAAATGACACAAAAATTGTGCCACCAGGATCCTAACAGCAAGAATAACTCAACCACGCAAGAAGCATCCGAGAACTCCACACTTCACAGAGTAGATTTTTCAGAAAACCCAAGGCACAGAAGGTGCTCGACGAAATGACAGAGGTCTTGCACCCCTCAGAAAAATTCCCCGAATTTACCACTGGGTTTACTTGGTACCAGGGGAGTGTCTATGGAGTTTGAGCTCATATGGGTACTGGGAAAAGGGGTTTTGACATGGTGCCCAAAATGGACATAATGGCATGGTCATGGCAAATTTATTTTTCACCCTTTACCTTGGGGTGATCTACTGGAGATGTGTGTCTATGGACCATGTGGTCAAGGTGACCATGTCTCATGGTCATAGGTTTGTCTAAATATAGGTTTGCTTGAAAATCTTAAAAGACATGAAAATGGCCTTACAAAGGAAGTACCTCAAAAGTTGCTCAAATGAAGTTGGGCCAATGGAGTGAAATGATCAGGAGGTCAAATCATGCACCTCACCAAAATTTCAGAATTTTTGGATGAGTGGAAGGTGTCTAAACAATTTCTGGATTGAAAATGGCATAACGGAGAATATGGATAAACTTGGAAATATTGCATTGGAGTATGCAATATTTTTGGATGGATTGTCTTTGTATGAGGAGGGGAGTCTCTGGTATTTTTGGTGGAATTTTTCCAGCTTTGGAAACAGGCTTTTCTTTGGTAGGTGGAGTAAAGGGTTTTAGGGGTTCGATAATCAGGGCTAGGGTTTTCGAGAGAAAACCTAAGCACAAAAATTATCACGGGTGCTGGAGTGGTTCGTGGATCACCGGGAAATTTTGAGAGAGCAATTACCAAG